>OZ020524.1:5442416-5554696 GCA_963971425.1 Bryoerythrophyllum caledonicum
GAAGAAGAACAAGAACAAGAACAAGAAGAACAAGAAGAAGAAGATGAACAAGAAGAACAAGAACAAGAAGAAGAACAAGAAGAAGAAGAACAACCTTACGTAGTCCTTTACGTACAACCTTTTGAAAGTACAACGTAGTCCTTTACGTACAACCTTTTGAAAGTATTTGTCAACAATTGATTAAGCAACTGACAATGGACTTTGAACTCCACTCGATGGTTATGCAATCACAAGATTGACAAAGGTACAACACGCCTACAACATACAAGGTTGGTGCAATTTTAGTGGGCAAGGACCATGATGATAGCATGCCACACCGAGACATTGTTGTTAAGGTGGTGAATGGGCCTTTTCAACAAATCTGAGCTTTGCACTCTGCGTATTTACCAATGCATTACTTGCCTCTATTTCTTGATAGGAATCAAAGATGATCTCCAAACGTTCCATAGAGAAGCTTTGAATTCAAAAATGCAAAGTTTGCAAAAGTGGATTCAAACATTGTCAAAGGCAAGGGCGGATCAAGGGAAATACTGCAAATGCATTTTTACGCATACGTGCTTCACCGGCGTAATTGCCACCACTTCATCTTGTATGTAGGCCCCTTGCCAGAGGGCTACATGGTGAAGGCATGGACGTAAGTTGAATAGAACTTCAAGTTCGCAAAGTGTTTGGCAAGGTGTTGCAATAAACTTGGATGATTGAATTTCATAGAAGAGGCAAACTACATGCCCACATCTTATTCATTCTTGACGAGCAGTCAAAATTGAGGACTACATACGAAATCAACTTTATTGTGTTTGCGGAACTTTTAGATCTAGTCACTCACCATGATGCGTACAAGACATTGACATGCTACTTGGTGCATGGGCCTTGCGGCATGCAAAGTCCTAGTGCCCCTCGCATGGAGGATGGTATATGTACCTAGCGCAATTCTCGCCTTGGAAAGCAAGGATGAGTTTTCATAGTTGATCGATGCTTGCTACGTCTCTACGTTTAATACAAAGTGCAAGCTAATTGGATTTTCAATGCATAATGGATCTCTAACAATCCAACGTTTGCAAGTTCATCGACCCGATCAATAATGTTTGAAGTTCAATGCAAACATGAATTTGGTAGACATTCTGAACAGAGATCGATCTAGGAAGACAAGTGTGACATAATAGTTTGAGGCAAATCGGACAACTCTACATGCTAGAGAGACGTCTCACGTGGACTTTCCTTCCTGCTTCACATCTCAGCTAGAGAAAAAATGTACAATCCAAAATAAAGAATTTGCAATCGGGCATTTTTAGTTTATTATTCCATCGGAGGGGAGAGATACTTTCTCTGGACACTTTTGACAGTGGTGAAAGACGTTCAAATCAAATACAAAATATGTTTTAAAATTCTGAAAACTTCATCAAATCTTGTGGAGTAAATGAAACTTCTGAGTTGAGCTAAAGTTGGAATATTAATTAACCATGGTTATACGCCAAAAGTTAATTTGCAATAACTTATTCAATTTAATGTGTTTTTTTTAATAATTGGAATGGAAACTAGATGTCAAAAGCTCTTATTTATTAGAATTCAAGAAATATCATTTTAATGACTCAAATTTAGATGTAGAGCTAAAGCTATAAGTTTATATAATTGACTACAATGAGATTCATTTCACAACCATTTTCTTCTTTAGATAAATTCAAGATTACCTCTAGAAGGCAAGTTTCATCATCAACTAGTGCTTACACATTTAATGAACTCTCCAAAAACAAATTGGATGAAAAATGATAGTTTACATCAATCATCATCCCCAGAATGTCATCCAAGAAGCCACTTTTTAGTTGCTATGTCATTTAGAGGTTGAGCTCCTTCACCAATAAACTTTACCTATTTATAGCAGCAAGGTCTAAGGAGCATATTTTTCCGTAATTGAAATAGATCATGATTTCTACAATTTCTCCAAAAATGAAACTCCCAATTTTGAAATAGTTTCAAATTTTCAAAATGTAAAGTAAACCATGGCCCATTCTTTGTCATAGAATTTACCCTATGTCCACCACAAACTGTATCAATTTTGATCTCACACTTCCTAAAACAACTCCCTAAAACTTCACAAACCAAGCAATGGAGATGTCAAAAACGAGATTTTTGGGCCCTCTCGAAGAATGTAATCCTACAACCCCGATAAAATAACACTCGTTACAATCTTATTGGTGGTCACCTTACCTCACCTCAAAGTGACCACATTACTACATGTAGTGGTCAACTTTGTACATAATTAATTTGCAATGGAGAATGTCCAAAAAAATTCAAAAATTCAAGAGATTTGTCTAGGTGATACCCATGTAATACCTAGGTAATACCCATTAATACCCATTGTGTTGGAACCATTGCAATTTGGAAAAATAATTAGTACAACAAGTAGGTGCCAAAAATGACCACTACGCACAGTAAGATAGACATGATAAAATCACCTTGTAGAGATGGATCATGGTGCACAACTGGTTGATTATGGGATGTGACCAACTCATCCCACCACCTTCAACCCGTTACCTCAACTAATATGAGTTTGTAAAGCGATCTATATTTATTTGCATCGACTAAGACACAATGTAAATACATGCCTTGGGCCTTTAGGCCTCTGTTAATACATTGTGCAATATATGCCTAACCCTTAAAGGCCCAAGGTATTTTTAGAAGAATCTCTACTCCATTGATTATAATTTGACTAGATGAACTTTTTGAGAGTGTAACCGTAAGATCTTCTAAACTTGTATGAGACGATGTGGTTAAAATTTTGTGAATTTTGACCGTAAGAATTGAAAGATAACTACAGTAAAAGTGAAAACATTTGTACCCACAGGTACACCTGGGCCTTTAGGGGTTAATTGTCACAAAAGATATAGTCCCCAAGGACAAACGTACGGGTACAGTTGAAAATGGCAATTCTTCCCAGGACTCGCTTTCAATCTTCAGGATGCTGATCTAACTCATCACTGCATCTCAAAGACTGTCGCTTTTTCACCTCAGCTATAACACAACAGTCAATCAGAATGCAAATGTCACGCTGGAGTGCTTTCATTAAACACCGTACAAGTACACGAGTACCACCATGACTACAGGTGACACAGCACATGAAGTTCTAGAAGACAGAGTACAGTACCATAAGTAGTAGCTCCCATGGTCATACCAAGACCACTACATTCAATAGCAGCCTCAAGAACCAGCCTGACCACCTCCAATGGGAAATATTTTACCTTTTGGGGCATTGAAGAAGCATGGACTCATTTTTCATTCCCAAGCCAAATCAGAGACGGTACCTCGGTCTTGTGACTCTGCAGATGGCACTAGCACACAGCTTCTGCAGTCAGCTCCCAAATGTCTTCAATAACAACCTTCGCTGGAGGGATGACTCCCTTTCCCCTCCTCCATTCAGGCAAGGGATCGCACTGGAGGTGACCCCAAAGATGCACAACGACCCAGATCATGTCGAGGAAAGTGTGAGAGGATCATCACGACAGCTTCTTCTCGCGGTTGCTTGCATAGACGGACTGCCACTCCACCAAGCTCTCCTTCTGGCCTTTGTTCAATCGCGCACCGGGTCGGCTGCGCTTGATGTAAGCCTCAGCATTTTGCCAGGAGTCGCACACTCCTAGAGCGATCAACAGGGCGCACATAATCGTTACGCTCCGTCCGTGACCTGCTCAGCACCCAAACAGTCACCACACAAAACAAACACCAGCTTGTCGAGTGAGAGCTACTCCAGCAGCAAATACACTACAAGCATAAAGCATAAAAAATTCTTCTCACTGTGAAGGAAAAAAAATCTTCTGACTGCGTAAGAAAGAATTCTCCTCACAGCATTAAAATTTCCCAAGCACTAATCAACTATATCATCGTCGCGTATGTCAGTCACCCAACTCAGTACGCAATCTTTACATGTGAGCTTCGTCAAGTCCGCAATTCAGCAGAAATTTGGTCATGAATAACACACTCAAACTTGATCCAGAGCCAAAAATTTCAGGACAACGTTGAATGAAAGAAAAAACATGGGGTGAGAGAGGCTCGAACTCTCGACCTCAGGATTTCTCGTTTAGCTATGAGACCTACGCGCTAGCCAACTGCGCCACCACCCCATCCGTAGTCCCTGCGGGTTTCGAACCCGCGACCTTTCGCGTGTAAAGCGAACGTGATAACCACTACACTAAGGAACCTGTGGTGAAGGAAGCCAAATCCCTCACCTGGATGTCCGGAAGGTGAACACCAAAAATCATAATCAGAGTCCCCCGAGCTTGACCGTTCGTTTTAGAGTCCCAACAACGAATATCAACTTACGGTTGGGTTCTAATACTCGACCTAGAATCACTAAAAAATAGGTGGGGACATTCGACCATAACCGTCACTCAGTCAATGAGATTTACCATTTTACGCAAAACTCTCTCAACGTATAAAAAAAAGATACTTCGCAGTTTCTAAGTTTTAGATTCGTTTAGTCCTGTAGAATTTGTAACCTAACTGACAGCCGCAATTGTCGAGCGCTGAGAGAAAACGAAATTAGCAGTGGCAGTGAACTGACTAAAATCTCTTGGCATATGTAATGGACACTACTGCTCTGCGTCGACTCTACGTCTCTGTAGCACAAGCAAGTGAATCAGTGACGCAAAGCCATAATCTCCAAAGCTGAAGAGATCGCCAGAAAAATAGAATGAGAGTTGGGGGAATTGCTAGTGTAATCGACACTACTCTGCGATGCAAGCAAAGCTGCCAAGAAAGGCAGAAGTGAACCAAGAAATGCAAAACCCTAAACTCTCAGGTTTAAGAACGGCAAGAAAAATGGAATAAGAGGCGGCATATAATTCGCTAGTGTTGAATCCAAGATCTCTCTGGAGCACACGCAAGTGAAGATGCCCAGGATCCAAGTACGAAAAACCCTAGGCTTCCGGGATTCGAGAAACTCGCCAGAAAAAGTCCAAAAGAGGGATGGAGAAGAGATTCACACTAAATAGTCGACAACACTCTGCGAAAGTTGCCTCGGTTCCAGAAAACGCAAAACCCTAGTCCAAGACAGAAAAAAAAGAGGGGAAGCGCAACTCACCGAACGCGCAGTGCACAAGAACCGAATTCCCGCTCTCCCCGCGCTGCTTCAACGCCCACCGCACCGCCCTCTCGATCTCCGCCGGCCGCGGGCCGCGCGTATCCCAGGTCGGCATGCATAAGTACTCCACCTCCTCCAAGCACGCGTTCCGCGGCAGCTCGCACGTGCAGTCCACCACCCCGCGCAGCCCCGCCGGCACGTCCGCCTGCAGGAAGGGCCAGCCCCCGACGAACAGCCCCGGCTCCACCTCCGTGAACACGGACTCCTGCGTCCAGAGGCGCCGCCCGTGCACGTAGAGCTTCAGCGTCACCAGGTAGGGAAAGAAGGCGGCGTACGACCACCACGGGAACGCCCCGTCGCGCGACTTCCCGAAGAGGCGCGTGTAGTCCAGGCGCGGGTGCGCGGCGACCGCCGCCGTGATGCCCACCAGCGAGCTGTGCAGCAGGGGCAGCGTCACGTACGGCGGCGCGTCGGCGTGGCGGAGCGCGAGGTAGGCGGCCAGCACCGCCGCGGACGGCACCGCGGCGAAGAGCGTCAGACCCATTACGGGCCGGCGATGGAGCGGCTTGAGATCGAAGAGTGAAACCTTCACGCGCAAGAGACAAAGCAGAATGGAGCGCCCAAGCTCCAAACAACAAAGAGTGAGGAGAGACGCAAAGAGCGAAACAACAACAAAGAGTGAGGAGAGATGCAAAGAGCGAAGCAGAAGAAGAGAATGCGAAGTGTCAAGAGTGAGAGTAGTGAAGCGCTGACAGTTTTCCTGTCTTGTTGGAGGGACGTTCAGTGTATGTGTTGGGGTGGCTGAGTGAGTGCCACGTGGTAGGGTCTTTCACATTCGTGGTGGGGCCCGCTGCCACCTCAGCCCCAAAGGTGGCACCTCAGCATACTAGATACCTTCGGCTTTTATTGATTCAAGAAAGGGCATGCCGAATTATTTGGGAAATTATTAAGTGAAAACGTTGTGTGGATTTCATGGTGGTTAAGAACTCATGCACTCGTATTTGTTGAACAGTACGTTCAACAATACTTGTTTCAAGTTCAAATATCTTAGAACTTGTTTGAGTGATTTTATGTGATTGATCACTGAAGACCACTAATTTTGGTATTTAGTGTACTCTACACTAATTACGAACCCTAATATTATATGTCAAGAACACCGATAATGTTACAACACTAAGTGTCAATATGAACACTAAATGCACATAAGTGTAACTTTGGAGTTTTACTACCTTTACATTTAGTGTTATCAATGAAGAAATAATTTGTAGAAATTTGAGAAATAACAAAATATTACAAAGTGTACAAAAAGTGATAAAAAAATTATTGTGGTTGAAGTGTAACACTAATTTTCTAGAGAAACATAATTAGAGTTATGTGGTGAAGAGAGGTAATAACACTAAATGTAGTGTAACACTAAATACCAAAATCAGTGTACTTTGCCTGGAATATCTAATCCAAAGCAATCCAACAAATAAAAGATAGCTTTAAATCATTCAATGACAAATTGGATTGCAAGCGACTCTAGTCTCTAAAACAAAGGATAGAATGACAACAACCGTGATAATGAAGCTCTTGAGAGCAATGGTGTTAAAGCACATACGAAGACGGTGAAACAACCCCTTTGCATTCAGGCCTCATTTGCTACCTTCATAATCCCAAAAATGAGGAAATTTTGAATATAGCATGATATTATGAACAGCAGCACTGCAATTATCAATATCTGCTTAAATCACCAAAGACTCCGATCAATCTTACAAAGAGCACACTCAACGTCCTTTCCAAAACCAAGCCCAGCACAGATTTAACCAGAGAGGTAAGCAATTGAAAGGCATGTACCAGAATTTACAAAGTATCTTTTCCCAGAGGGATCATCTCCTGAAAAGCCCTGAGCTTTGCAGCATCTTGTAATAGTCAGCCAGCACTGGGGACTTTTTCACCATCTCCCAGATGCGAGGCAACATCTTGAGCCAATCCCGCTCAGACATGGGCTTCGCAAAAGAGCGCCGCTGCAAACACAAAATCTGCACCCAAACAAAAAAAAACACATGTACCTCATCAATTACGCAAGAAAAAACGTAGCTCAACGATAGAGCTATTTGTAACGTCAACCAAGGTTTCCATAACACACCTCTTTTCTAGTTTTGAAATCAGCTCTACATGGTTGTCAACTGATCCGAAATCAGCTCAAAGGAGAAAGGCACGCTAATATTCATCAGGGTTGATCTCATACAATATATTTCTTCACTCTTGAAGACCGTTAGAACTACTTTGGCTTGAGTTAAAAGACCATCAAGCTGTTCCATACTTAAGCTCTTCCATTCATCTAATGATTACTTAGAGTGACTTTACAAATAACTCTATCGTTAAACTTACTGCTAATCTAACACTCCATTCATGACTTCAGCACCATTTCGCAAATTTCGACAGACAAGAATGTACAAAGTCCATAGCTTCTGAAAAGTTCTGAGTCTGAGAAGTCGCCAAAGCAATAAATATCTTGATATTATCTCTGAAAACACCGTATAAATTTATGAATGCAAAGACAGGGGAAGTTACCTGATTGCGAAGTTGCTGCAGCATCACGTAGTAGCTCTCGTAAGTGTTCTGGACGACCTCATCCGAGACTTTCAGTGGAAGCACATAGAAGTTCACACCCCTCTCTTGCTTCTGCACCTTTCTGAGAGACACGAGTTCACTCCCGTTCTCCACACTCCCTGATTTTGGCACCGGCTGCATTCCCTTCAGATGAGGACTCATGTTGCGCCATTCCGCAGGAGGTGGAAACTGAGGCACCGTGTAGCTGATTATAGAGTTCCTGTTGAAAGCCGGGTTGGGGAAGTAACTTGAAAGGGCCATTTCCAAGCGCTTCACCTCTGGGTAACTGAGATCCTGTAATCTGAAGGGCCACAAAACTCATAGCATGAGTATTACAGGTTGTAATCAACCTCCTGATTCTACATTTCACCGTGTAGAAAACATATGTAATTCTCCCTCCTTTCCAAAATAAGAACCCAACATCACATATTTGCTTGCATGTGCAATAAATAGAGCTTTGTGCGCACGTGGAATACGGACTTTGTGTGTACAAAAACTGCATCAGCGAAGTTCTCCATTTGCTCATCTTGCAGACCATCACTTCTGTCCTTGTCTCCACTTGTTTCGGGCCCCTGAGCGACAACAGATGGGTCGGGAATCCCTTGTTTCAGCATCTCAATCTGCCAAATCATGTGTAGATTAGAAGAGGATAAAAAGCATGCACACAACGGAATGCCAATTATAAGATTGTCTTTAGCAAAAGATCAAGCATTTTCAGGAATAAACAACTCACAGTGCGCATATACCGCCACATGCTGATGTCATCCACGCCTTCTGTTACCAAAAGGACGACATGGCACACCGAAAACAAAAACACGCCGAGCTAGAGGTGCCACTTGCAAAACACCAAACCAAGGACTCCAAAATCAGTTCATCGTACCAGAATAGCCCCAAAAGTTTCGTAAAATGCGACCATAGAATGTGTAGATAACATTTAAAAAAACCACTACTGTATGCTGACTAGTTTTTGGTGTTGCAAACATGGTATTAGTGGAAACAATTGGGAAGAGCATACCTGTAACCCCATGATTTCTTGAGCCAGCTCTGCGGACATGGTTTCACCTCCCATTACTGGAGTATTCGATGTGCCATCAGGCCGCATAAGTTCAACCAGGACTGAAGCACTGAAAAGTGGCTGAAGAACAAAAAAAATGTCATCAAACGCCTCCTTAGCGGAGCACTAACAAAGCAACACTCATCACAAAGCCAACCAACCACAACACTCCCCAGGTTTTGTGATGTGAAGACCTAAAGTCGTGTACCCTCCATTGAGCATGAATCTCTTATTTGTAAAGCCACCCCAAGTTTCCAGAAGATACTCCTCTTTTGCTTTAAAACACCACTCTTTCCTAGCTATTACATATGATGATAGAGCTCGATGGTGTCTCATCTAGAATACTTCAATGTAAGTGCTTCGTGGTCCCTAAACTCAAGTTAGAAGTAGTTCTAGTCGCCCTAAAAAATGAAGAAGGAGAGGTCATGTTCTACCGTGAATCTCAGCCGCCAATTCCCACTTTGAGCTGACTAGAGATTAATCGAAAGTTATCGAGGGCTGATATTAAGTATGAGAAAAGAAGTCGAAACTCATGGTATCTTTGGCTCATAATCACATCACACATTCAACTTGCCTGTGTGTCGAGAAGAATAATGCGCTCTGCACACATTCGAAGCTCCAGCCCCACAGAGCAGTGTCTTGCACTGGCTCGGATGTCCTCTGTCTGCATGTTGAACGGTGGCAGCACGCCTTTTCCGAAACACATATAAAGTGATGAGTGAACATGCAGAATGGTTTGAGATCTCCATAACACAATTTGAGAGATGAATCACCTTGAGCGCTGGAATCGAACCCGTAGATTTCGTTTAGAATAGTAGACTTGCCAGCACCAGGAGGCCCCAGCACGCCCACTACCATAAATTCCTGGTTATCTGCGGACATAAGCTGCAACTATGAATGAGAGACCCAAACAATGAAGCAGAATTCATAAAACAAAGGTAAAAAAGGGTAAGAGACTCTCCACAACACGAAAGAAAGAGAGCAAACAATGCGTAAACACAACAAAACTGTGACAATATCCGAGCGAACTTGTTCTCACACCATGACAGTTCTTAAGAAGAGAGCTATGAAGAGCAAATCAGATGCAGTGAGAGAAATTACTTGACAAACGTCAAACAATACCAACAAACACTGACTATGAAGTGATGGCATCCACATAAAATCATCCTTTTACCATAGACATGACAGTGGTTAAACAGTGACGCAAACCGAAACCCTAACAACAACAAACACTGTAACAGTACCATTATCCGCATGAAACCATTTTCTGACCAAAATGCATGCCATGATTTCATAAAGCCAGCTATGAAGAGCAAAGAAAACATGCGATGATGAAAAACTGAAAACCGAAACCCTAAAAACAACAAAAACGACTTGTAATTAACATGACATTAGCTTCGTACCAAACACATGACAAGATTTTCACAGCAAAGACAGAGCGCTCACAGGGAAGTAGCGATCGGGAGTCAAGTCCCAGGAATCCGAGAGCAGGTTGAGCGACCCGGGCGGGATGCGCCTCCCCCCGCCATCGTCGTCGCGGTCGCGCATCAGCTTGATCCCCGTCGGCCCCGTCGTGCTCCCGCCGCCGCCGCCCCCCGCGCCCCCCTCCACCGCGCGCGCCGCAGCGGGCTTGGCCAGCAGAATCTTGGGCCCCGGGCCTCCACTCCCCCCCGACGCCGCCATCGCCAAAACTCACTCCTCCTCCGCAGCAATCAAACCCAATTCCGCTCTTCAACCCTGAACCCCGCGATTGCGATGAAAATTCTCACCCGAGAGGTACTGGAACGGGATTTGTTCATGGCTTCAACGGCGAACCTCGGCGATCGATGCACTGATTTTCGCTTCATGTATCATTTCCTGTGCATTTGCTGAGGAAGCGGCCAAATGTGTTGTAAGGTTGAGGATGACCGTTCTGGGATGGAACATGTCGTGTGAGCCTGACCATTCCTTAGTGGAACACGTCGTGTGAGACAAACGCCTTCACACTGTCACTTTGGAATGAAATTCCGAGTGGCATGGGTGGAAGCTTTTATAACTACCCTTATGATCATGCAAGTTATAATTGGCGTTAATTTATATCCTCCTGTAATTTATAACCTTTGATGATGTGTAACCACTGTTAACCCCTAAACATCTGTCGAGAACCATACCACAGGTATATAATTTCTTATGTATTGAAGTTTAGCAAGACTTACACCTTTGGGTTGAAAATTTTTCAACTAACATCTTTCATTTGGAGGTCATTTCAATATGTAAACCGTATCATGTTCAAATACAACAATATTCATGTAGCCACCCACAACATCCCTTCTGACGTTTGCGGGTTCATTTTTAACCCCTACTCTAGATTCTTACCACCCCCATCCGTTGGCACCGTATTTAGCTGTAACTTTCAAAATGTAGTTCTTGATTGTGTGTTGTAATGTTGAAGAATTTCTTCATGTCAAAAATGAACACATACACATGACTTTGTGATACGAGGGGTGTTCATGCTAAAATGGAACCTGGAGTTAAAGGTTTTATTGAAAGAATTCATTAAATTGAAAAGAATTCATTAAATTGAAAGTATAAAAGTGTGGGGACTTCCGCCGCTTCACCATTTTGATGTGATAAGTGAGTATTGGATAAAAGAGCCATGTAGTGAAGCATGACCCATTACCATACGAAGTGGTCACTTTCAGAAACTACCTACCAAACTAATTATTTTTCCAAATCCTAGTGGTTTGGACATAATGGGTATCATCTAGGCAGAATATGTGTATCGCCTAAGTCTTACACAGATATAACTTTGGCATTACATGGGTATGACCTAGACCAATCTCTTGAAATTTCCTAAATTTTTGGACATTCTCCATTTTTAATCAATTATGTATGAAAGTGACCACTGAATAAGGTACGAAAGAAACCAATCACAATCGAAACTCAAAAACAATTTCAAAAAGCCAAGAGGCCGTCCTCAAATTAATTCTAAAATGTTAAGGGAATTACCATGAGAAGTCATTAGAGCAAACTCTTAATTCACCCCGGCATTCCAAGGCCGGAGCATTGCATTGAAAGCACACAGATATCACAGCTTGAAATGACCGCATAATGTACATCTCTAGCATGAAATAACCATACAAGCTTCTAATTTACACCTTCTTTTTGGGAAAAATGCGCAAACTAACAACACGAACAAATGCACTAAGTACCAAACTTGTTACTTCTCAATGGGCACCTTGTGCAAAAGCTCTGGGCCATCATCATCTGTTCCAAAATAGCGGTCCCCAAACTCACCCATCCCGGGCACCACCCGGTATTCCGCATTTAACCCGGCATCGATCTCCGAAGTCACTATCTTCAAAGTAGGGAACTTCTTGCACACTGCATGAATGCCCTCTGGAGCCTGCCATCGTCGCAAAAAGATAATTAGTGTCACACATTCTAATTGAAAATGATAATTAGTCACATTCTAATTGAAAAATGATAATTCGTGATGGCATAAGATGCGGCATTAAAGAGTCACTGTTACATTGAGCAAATTGTAATCATACCGATATTAGGTTCAAGAATATTATATGATCTTCTGGAACTCCTTTTGATAGTAACAGCAATATAGCTTGGATTGCCGAATTTCCTGCAAAAGAGGGTGCCAAGAAAATAAAAAGTTGTGATAATGCAAAATAAAATAATAAAAGGATTTTTTTAATAAAATAAAATGAAATGAAAAGATTGATCACCTGTTCCCAAAATGGGGTCCATAAGTAGGACATGTCGTAAGGCGATATCACAGGGCAATTTTTCATAGATCAGCTGCAAGTTAAAACATCTTATCAGCAACCTATGAAAAACTTTTTACTCAATTCAAAGTTTCAATTGGAGACCTCTTTTTTTAGTTATTATGTTACCGTACTCTTTCCTCACTCTGAATAGCGATTAAAGCAATAAGAAGAGCATAGTGGTCTTTCAATTATAAAGTACAAAAGAGTTTAATGGTTTCTAAACTCAAGCAAAAGTAGTTTGAACTGCCTTTGAGAGTGAAAGCATGAATATTGCTCACATGAACTTAACAATAATTGAGACCTATTTAAAAGTGGTTTTCAATTAGTCAAGATAGAAAAAAAGGGGGCATTCTATTCAAACATTGGGTGGCTTTGCAGATAACTCTAATGTGAAAGAATATTCAGGTTATCATACCTGTTTGCCATTATCTCCTTCACGGTGTATCAAAATCTTTCCAATTTTGATGCCTTTGCAACAAGCACGGAGTGCATTTTCCATACTCTCACCACTAAAATACAAAACAAAAAACAAAAATAAATTAGTACATCACCAAAAACACTTTCACAAGACCATTCCAACTTAATCAATTAAAGATATCCATCCCACATAAAAGGCTACAATACTTTGAAGTGAAGTAGTGTAGTGGTACTATTAGCAATAATGAGTGTATTAACAAAAATAAAAATAAAGTTGCAGTATAGAAAAAGAGTACCTTCTTATAATGGACACACCACAAAGTTGCTTGCAAAAGTCTACTCCAACATAAATTGACCCTGCGTTGACCCAAAAAAAAGGTTTTGCTCAAGGTTATCATTTTTTCAATCAGACAAATATTGATACCACGATTGAAGATTTCGTTAATATTCATGTAGAAGACAACCGTTTATATATTGGATAAGAAGATTCAAAGCCATAACACTTTCATATCAAATAGCGTGGGTAACGCTTATTAAACAAAAAGGTGAAGCACCTCAGATAAAAAGTATTCAATGCAGCTATCAAGGTATGCTTGAAGGAAAGCATTGGAAAATAGATAGATAAATAGATAAATAAATAGCTCACCTGTAGGTGTGATGACCTGCTTTTCAGTGAATGGCAAATGACCCAATCCATGCTCCACAATCTAAAAGCAAATAAATTCAATTAGTCCAGTGATTTGTAAAGTCACCCAAAGTTTCAATAAGATACCTGGTCCTTTGATTTATAATACCAATATTTGCTATTAGATAAAAAAATACTAGTATGTTATTTGATCAAAAATATTAGTATTTGATCAATCTTAATAGTTATTATATCAATGGAAGAACTTGGTGGTCTCCAAACTCAAATTAGAAGTAGTCATAGCTGCATTGAAAACAACAAAAAGGTTATGTTGTACCAAGAATCAAATCCACAATATTCCTCTTTGAGAAAAATTATAGGAATTGCAAGTTAGTTTGGTGACCTTATGAATAAGACTAAGAAAAAAAACTCATTGTATCTTTGCCCGACTTCACAAATAAATCTACGCTAATTAACAGTAATCATGCCACCCACACCAATTAGTTACTCAATGTAATAACTTTCACACACAATAATTTTTTAATTTGAAAGTGAAGGTAACAATACTTCTAATGTAGGAGTGACACACTTGGTAATAATATTCATCCCTTGCACAAAAGTTATTATATTGTTATCCGAATCAGTGTCCGTGGCACTATTACGGACAATAGGTGTAGTGGAATCAGTTTTATATGATTCAAGGAACATAAAATATGGTGAGTGATTTGACTCACCAACCGAATCAGACGATCAGAGTAGAACACAAAGTCATGTTTTGTTGTCTGCTGATCTCGAATCAAAGTATGCATGCCCCGAACCTACGACAAAACCAATCCACTGGTTAATGACATCCAAAGAAGCTTTTTGACATAATCTAACCAGAAGAGGACAAGTGTGTCCCTTTCAGAACTCATTAAACTTTAAATTATTAACCATCTGACCTTCTCGAGAAGGCCGAATAAAATCAAATAATTGAAGCTTCTATTTTCATTTGAAAGAGCATTTAGGTGATCAGTGTACTAAGCTGGGAGTTTACCTGGAAAGTGGACTGGATGACAAAAACATTGGGGTAGATTTTGCGGAGGTCATGTTGACCGAGCTTAGTGCGAATGTGTTGCACAATGAGATCGATGGCCACATGGTTGTCACCTCCGCGAGGCAAGATCACATCCGCATACTTCTTAGTGGGCAGCACAAAGTCGTCAAAAGCAGGCTTCACAAACTTGCCATACTGCACAAACATTCACATGACATCTCATAATGCTCCTCAACTACAATCACATCATATGTAATACTAACAGAAGAAACAAGGCATGTTACATGAGGAGAGGAGAAATTATGGAACAGCACGTTACATGAGGATGGAATAAGGCATGGTAAATGAGGAGAGAAAAACTCAATGGAATAGAGCATGTTACAGGATGTGAGAGAGAGAAAATTATGGATTGGTAGCACAATTGGCAATGTGAAGACCATGGAAAATATGAGTAGGGGTTAAAGCCTTGCCTGTTCTATGACGCCATTGACATCGCGGCCTCTTTCGAGAGTATCGCGTCGTATCCTTCTTGCCAACCGAACATCAGCATCTGCACTGCAACAGTGCCAGGATCAGCACTTCTCCACCACGATGTTTGTCAATGAAGGATTGAGCATGACCCATTGATAAAGAAATACATCTCAAAAAACATGCTAGTTTTAGAACAAAACATTATTTAAATCATCTTGCTGACCTGTGTCCACAAATATCTTCATGTTCATGTACTCGCGAAGCCGGGCGTCGTGGAAGATCAGAATGCCCTCCACAATGATCACATCAGAGGCATTCACCTGAAAGCGAAGAAGATCTAGTGGTTAGCAATCTGAGGAAGTATTATACCACAGTTGGAAGTCAAGTTCTTCGTAATCTATCACAAACAACTCTTGTTGTCCAATACAAGTTGAGTCGTGTGGGACGAGAGATGTTTGGTAAAAGTCCGAATTTCTAGAAATGCTTGAGATGCTTGCCTTGCGGAACTTTTCGGAGCAGCGTTGGTGGCTCTTGAAGTCGTACTCGGGGATTTTGATAGGTTGATTGGCCTTCAATTGCTCCAGGCATTCTAGCAACGCCTCCGAATCAAATGCATCTGTCAAAAAGCACGAAAAGAACAGTGAAGATAACCATATTTGGAGAGGAAGAAGAAGGTTATGTCCCATAATCAAGAGCTGCTTTGGAGTTGGAGGCGATACTTTCGCAGCTGATCACTTTGACAAGATTCAACCATTGATGTTACGTCCCATAATGTGCAAGCAGCCCCTGATTCTGGACAATAACCTGTCTCGCCACTCCAATGGCTCAGCAAGGGTAGTGTCCTTATAAACAAAGAGGGGATGCTTGTACCTTACCTAGTCCAACAGGGCTCTCTCAAAGAATAGGAACTATGACAAGTTCGACCAGATTACATCCCATAATGTGCAAGCAGGAAATAACTTCTCTCACCACTCCCATGCTTGGTTAAGAATAAATCGTTCTCAAAGACAAACAGGGGCCGCAGCTTGCACTTTCCGACCTAGTCCTTTCAAGAAAAAAGACCTCTTATCAACCATGATTCAGATTACATTCCGTAAGGTGCGAGCAGCCCCTGAGTATGGAAAATATATCCTCTCTCACCGTGTAATTCTCATAGACAAACAGGAACTGCAGCTTGCGCATTATGACATAGTCCTTTCAAGATCTCTCATCTAGTAAAATAAAATAAAAACCAACCTGGATGATCGAAGTTGTACTCGCCCACTTTGGCGGACTCCTCGGGCGTCAAGCCGCGGTAGAACGAGTCCTGGTTAACCAACACGACGCGGTGGTCGTGCAGCTGCTGGATGATCATGTCGCACACGGTCGTCTTCCCCGACGCCGTGCCCCCCGCCACTCCTACAAAACCCAGTGATCGTTGAGGCCTCACCGTGGTAATGTTCTACCCAAAAGAAAAGGTGAGTAGTTGGAACGCACCGATCACGAACGGAACCTTGTTGGCTCCCAGGGGCTTGGGCACCGGATACTCATCGAAATGCATATCAATGGCTGGCTCCTCCGGCTTCACCCCCTTGTCACTCACCATCTGGAGATCAAAAACTCAGGGGCATGCTAGAGTTTCGATGAAATACACTCTCTTTCCCTGCTCTTCTTTCAACTTCAGTTTTCGGGACCACCCAGCTCTTCTTTCGATGTGGTAGTTGAGCGGTCAAAAGAGGTGTATCTCAAGACAAAAACAAGGGTGTGCTTACACTGGGGCCGAAGATGCGGTCTGGAGCGAGATCCCAAGTGTGAGGTATCATACAAGTTGGCGGTCTGGGTGGAATCCGCCTCTCACCATCCCCCGCGAAATCCCGCATCAGCTTCAGATTAGAATGCACAACTCTCCCGCCCTAGCCGACAATCTCTCACGCTTCAGCTTGGCGATGATGACGACCTACAAGCAACCAGACGTGAGGTAAATCTAGCTAGCTCACTCTGCAGACACACTCCACCGAAGCTCCCAACCCCGCAAATCCTCCACAATAAACCAATCTGGAGCACCGCTCTGGAGAAGCAACCATCTCCCCTACGCCAGACCACAGAAAAGGCAGTTGTGTGAAAATCGTAAAGGTCCTTGCAGCATTCACATACCGGGTGAGCTCAGGGAAAGTAGTGCAGAAGAGAAAAGCAGGTGCTAGAATAGCAAGTATGTGCAGAGGAGGGTGTGGTGCGCCGTAGCCAGGGGAAGCCGAGAAGGAGAGCACAAAAGGATGGAGCTTGTGCACGAACTGTGTGTGTGTGTGTGTGGAGGTCGTCGTCTGACAAGCGACGTTGGGAGTGGTGGGATTCCGGAGCAAGGATTCAGTAGAGTCTCGCACATGCGCACTAACGAAGGTCGTGCCCCAGCGATTCCCAAACTGGCTATTTTTAGCAGCGATTCCTAAACTGGCTAATTTAGCAGCTATTCTAGAAGAAAAATAGGGCTACCAGTAATACACTGTTAAAATTTGAAAACATTAATGAAATTGAATCTAGAATGCTAACCAACATACTAAATATTTAGCCACCTTTTGAGATGATATCCACGGGTATTACATAGGTGTATCATGGGTATGAGATAGGCATATGACGGATATTGCAAGATATGGCCTAAGTATATTGCAGGCCTCCCCATGACCAACACTAAGGATATAGGTAAGCCTCTCCAAACCCATAGCCAATGCCTATAAAATTGGGGTATATCCAACCCTCTTCCATCCCATAACCACCAACTGAGTTCTAAATAGAGGTTATTAGTCAAGACCCTTACTCTTGGTCGTTGGTTATTGGGGGTACATCTTGCTGGCCACCCATGGTTGCATTGTTTGAAAATTCATAACTAATTCAATTTTCATTGAAGAAATATGAAATCACTTGGGTTGGAATTGTAATTCTATTCGCTATCACTGAAAAATAAAAGTGTAATTACCTCTTCTCTCCATATATGCACATTCTTTAACTTGTCAGTTTTAGGGGGGCTTACCTTACTTCAAAGTATAGGTTTATAGCATTTATATTGATACTCATCAATTGATTTTGAGATTGTTGGTGGTGCCAAACATGTGTCCTATGGGCATGGGTTGGGAAGGAAAAGGTCCCGACATGTTGTTTGTCACGAAACCATTTGTTTACCCCATATGTTTAACCGATTTCTTTACCTTATCCCTGAACCATCGTTCACACCGAGTTCCCATTGCGTTCTCATCCCGTTCCACCAGAATTCTCAACTCGTTCCCGTCGAGTTCCCAACGTCTTTCTCTGTAGTTCCCACTCAATTCTCAATATGTTCCCTATGTGCTTTGTTGAAGTTTCCAACTTGTTACTATGGAGTTCCATAGGCGTTCCTCTAGAATTTTTAATGTGTTTCTTGTTGTCGAGAGAGATAAATGAAATATAAAGTAAGTTTGTCCTACAAGAGGTAGGAGCTCATATATATTGTAAGATTGTGTGGTGCATGATAAAGAGGTAGTTAAACTACTGTGTAATTACCGAGACTTCACTAGGAGTTAACTTCACTAGGAGTTAACTAGGAGTTAACTACCAAGAATAAGTGTTAACTACAGAGGCTACCCTATGTAGGTAGCTAGAGCAACCCTAGTGTAGCCCTAGGATTCCTATCTCAACACTCCTCCTCAATCCAAGGTTACCACTTAAAAAAACTTACCCCAGGAAAAACCTTTTGAGGAAAAATCCCAAGGAAGAAAAAGAGTGTAACTTACTAGGAAAGGAAATCGTATAGAGGTCGCATCCGTGCCTTCTTTGCTAGTTCTTTGTGCTTGTAGGCAGGAAGCGCTTTGGTGAGCATGTCGGAGATATTGTGTGTTGATTCAATCTTCTTGACGTCTATCTGCCCTAATTCAATTAAGTCTTGGACGAATCCAAAGATTTGTGGGCTGATGTGTTTAATACGATAGGCTATGATGAATCCCGCACTGACTTGTGCAATGCACACTACATTGTCTTTGAAGACGGTGGTTGGTCCACTGCTTGAACTGAGGCCGCATTGTTGCGTGATGATTATGTCTATCGTTCGCAGCCATACAACTTCTCGCGCCGCTTCCTGAAGTGCAATTGGCTCCGCGTGATTCGTGGATGTAGCCATTATGGTCTGCTTGACTGATTTCCACAAAATTGGGGCGTTGTTTTTAAGGAAGATGTTACATGTCTGGGATTTGCCAAAGATCTCATTGATCTTGAATCTGGAATCAACGTATCCAACCATCTCAGGTGTCCCGCCCTTCGCGTAGTGAAGTCTGAGGTCCTCTGTCCCTCGTAAGTACCTGAAAAGGTGCTTCACTCTGTTCCAGTGTCTTGCGGCTAGTTTCTGGCTATGTCTCGCCAATGCACTTGTGGCAAATGATATGTCCGGTCTTGTATAGGTTGATAGAAAAAGTAAAGCTCCGACAACTGCGAGGTACTTGGTCTTACCAGTAAACTCCTCCTCCACCTCCTCGCAAGGATGATAAAGATCTTCAAATGTCTTGCTCCAACTGATCATTGGGGCCACAAGTGGATTCGCCTGATCCATATTTAAGGTCTTTAGGAGACGTTGGGTGTAGGTTGTCTGATGAAGGAGGATACTTCCATCGGCAAGGTGAGCAATCTAAAGACCTAGGCAGAATGTCGTTTTGCCAAGGAATTTCATCTTGAATTGGCCGGTGAGTACAGTCACGGCATATTCGCATGCGTGGGTTGTTCCCAGGAGATTAAGGTCATCTACGTATACGGCGCTGATCACGAAACCTTGACTCTTTGAACCGGAATATACACGGGAGAGTGGGATCGTGTTGGAAACCATGGTTCAATAAGAAATCTTGTAAGTGTTGGTACCACATTCGAACGGCTTGTTCAAGTCCATACAATGCGCGCTGTAGCTTGAGCCCGGAGAATTTGCCTGGATTAGAAGCAGGCGTTGTTGTCCCCGGCTTAGTCTCAGGAATGAAATCAGGAGGGGGTCTTATATAGATGTCAGCGTCTAAGGGTCCGTAGAGGTATGCGGTCACCACATCTAATAATTGGGTCTTTAGGGATAAGTGGACAACAAGACTAAAGAGATATCGGAAGGAGGTACTATCCATAACCGGAGAGTATGTAAACTCGAAATCAATCCTTGGTCGCTGATTAAATCCCTGAGCAACTAAGCGTACGTTAAAACAAATAATTTTTCCTTTTTTGTCTCGTTTTCGGGTAAGATAAGCTTAAACCCGATTGGTTAACTTGGTAGGTTAGTGGCTAAGGGGCCGAAAACTTCTCGTTTTCGGAGAGTGTTGTATTCTGCTGCTAGCGCTTTAAACCGTTCTAGCCAATTAGGGCTGGCGTTAGCCTTATCGAAGGTTTGAGGCTCATTATCTGAAAAGATTAGCCCAATGATGAAAGCTTCTACCTGATCGGAGTTAGGAAGATCTACCTCAAAATGTAGATTTAGGGGTTGAGTTCGAGGAACTTTCGAGGAAGGGAGGGATGGTTAGATTTTTGTTTGACCGGAAGGACACTAATGGGCTGAACTCATGTTCCTGGAAGAAGATTTCGAGTGATACGAGGTCCTGCATTGAAACTATCGGGAAGCCTATCGACTAAGATTTGAAGTTGAAGGAGTTTCTTCACTTCGGTTTCAGTTAAAGCAGTTCGGGGATTTGGGTTTAAGAATGTTTTGGGAGCCCAGAATTCTAGCTTGAGAGAAGGATTTTCTATGGACATCGAGAGAAAGACGTCTTCTACAAACTTACAGTTTGCAAACCTAACACGTAATAGGGTTTCTGTAGATGGAGATACATATCGGATGATACTTGGGGAGTCAAATCCTACGTATATACCCTCGTGACGATGGGTGCTCATAGTCTTTCTCTAAAGTTCAGCTATTGGTTTAGAAACTTGACATCCGAACCTTCTAAGATGAGAGAGGTTAGGAACTTGCATGGATAGTAATTCTAGCGAGGTGTAAGAATTCAGTAGGGCAGGGCGTAATCTAATGAGAGTAGCGGCATGTAGTACCGCATGACTCCACATAGAAGTCAGTAGCTTTGCGTTAATAAGCAAAGGCCGAGTGTTCAACTGGATTTTCTTAATATGGGCCTCTGTTAGTCCGTTCTGAGCGTGCTCATAAGGAACAGAGTAGGTAAGGATAATACTTGAAGCTACGCAAAAATCCTGGTACGCCTGTGATCTAAACTCATGAGTGTTATCCACTCGTAAGGTTTTCATTGGGTGAAGTGGGTTCGGAACCTAATAAGCATAGCTAAAAGCTTGGGAAATACCATGTTCCGAGTTGTGAGAAAAGATACTTCTGAGTGTCTATTGGAAGCATCTACTAATTCGAGGAAATACCGGAAAGGACCTGCAGGTGGGTTTATAGGACCGCATACATCACCTTGACGACGCTGAAGTTCCTGGGGCAGCTCTGTCAGGAGTTTCCACCGTGATTTTTGCTTGGTTAGCTTTCCATGGGCGTAGGCAACGCAACTCTCCACCTTGTCGGCATCGCCCGGGCATAGATTGTGACTCGCAAGCAATGGTAGCATGCAGCAAAACATCGTGGTGACGGATGTCCCATGCATTGATGCCATCTTCTGACCTTGGCCGGGGATGAAACCATAAAAGCAGAGCCTAGAAGGTTTCCTTCATGTAGACCGTCAGCTTCAGGAATATCACTCCCTTGTGGTAGCTTCTGGGTCTCTTCATCAATTCCACGATTCGTGGAGAAGAGGCTTATTGCTAGCCTCTTTTGAGGTCTTATTGCAATGTCATATAAGCTGTTGGCTCCTGCTTTCGCATTGGCAAGGAATCGACGTCCTTGCTTGAGCGCCAAAACCTTTTCATCATTCTCCAACGTAGTAGAGACGTGGATCCGATTTGCATGCATGTCTCAATAACTGATCAGGCTACGAGGTGCGGTTGGTGCATACACTGCCTTTTGGCACATGAGGGGGAATTCTGTAGGCAATATCAGAGACGCCTAGCCCTCTCGGAATCGAAAATTCCGACTTCCGGCAATTGTGACGTGGTCATAGATTTGTCAGGTGGTTGCGCAGCTCGAGAAATCAAAGTATTTCTTATCTCGTAAATTATATCGGTGGAGGCGCTGCCCAGCAGTGCTACGTCTGCCAGAAACACGGCCTTACGATTGCCTACCATAAAAATTTCCGGCTCTACATCGGAGAACGAAGGAGGATCTAGGGTGTGCGTTTCCCTTTGACCTTTCTTTAAGGTTTGAAGCTCCTGATAAAATTTAACGAGATACGGTGACGCTCGACACTCCTTTATGAAATGACCCGGTCTACCACAGTTGTGACAATGACCTTTACCACGGAGGACATTCTCGTTCCTATGTGATGAGGGAGGCTTACCGGGTGGCTTAGTTTTCTCACGTGAATAATTTCTTCGTGGTGGTCGCCCCCTATCCCTATGTGGCATTTTTGTTGATGTCTCTGCAATGTGTATCTCATGGGACGGCCTAGCTTCTGCATTCTTTAGTAATAACTGTTGTTGCTTCTCAGCAAATAGTAAGTACGACATTAATTTAGAATGTTTTTTGAATTGCATGTTCCTATACTGTTGGGCTAGGATAGCGGTCGGGGGAGGAAATGTGGACAAATTTTTGTCAATGAGTTCCTTATCTGTGATTTGACCGCCGCATAATCAGAGTTGTGCGATGATTCAGTGTAGCTCGGCATTGAAAGAAAGGAAATCAAGAAAGCCGAGGACGCGTAGGTTGATCCAATCGCTCCGCGCCTGGTGCAAGAACATCGTCTGCTTGTGATGAAAGCGCTCTTGAAGTTGATGCCATAGCTCCGCCGGGCTGTCTGTCTATATGTACTGATGCCGGAGGGATGGATCAATGTGACGACGCAATATGAGTAGGGCTTGCTAGCGGTGATGTGTTGGTAGCTCCTCGATGGTTTCACTATCTAGTGCGTGATCCAGCTTCTCCGCGCACAAGAACGCCTTGGCATCCTTGCTCCACTAAGAACGAGTGGTTTCACTATCCAGTGCGTGATCCACCCCTTATATTCTTATTCTTGTTTCTTTGAGGCCTAGTAATAAAAATGAAAATCTCTCATTGATGTTTAACCCTAAAATATTAATCATGAACCAATTATACATGTGCATATTTTGCTCTAGACTTCCTCAAACAAGAAGGTGAGAAAAATGAGCCTCATGGATCTCCTTGTCATTAAAACAAGGGCCCGCTCTCCAAGAAAACACTACACCATTCATTAAATGTAGTGTTGACTAGAGTACCTCCTTCGGGGACCGGCGTTCTTCTTCTTCTTCTTCTTGACTAGAGTAGTTGTCTCTATATGATTAGGAATTTACATGCAATCTTTGACCTATACACATTTGACTAAATGAATACCCAATCAAAACTTGACATGCATGTGCTTGATGTAAAGTAGTGTAGATAATCTACATCAATGATGAATCCACACTATATATATAGCGAGCGTGTAATCTGACCATAATATGCGTGTCACACTCGTTATCCATCTCCATGGATAATTTAGTATAAATATTTGAAAAGACACTTGAATCAGGTACGAATGCTTAGATTTGGTGAGAATGGAGGCCTTGTAAAAATTCCTACATTTGAATCTTATTTGTGTGTCCCTCATTTGAGCTATCTCTAAGTACCTCAACTTCCTCAACCTATCTTTGAGTTATTCCGTATTTTCCTCATGTTCTTAAAAACATATTACATGCATTTTGTGGGACCATATAAGCTAAAGTTACAATTCTAAGAAGCAAAGATGGGAAGTAAGACAAGGAGCCACCTTTTTACTTTTTAACATCTCTATATATATGAGCCTTTATCTGCCGAAGCAAATTTAATAAGTGACCTTTGTGGATGAGATTTTCTAAATTCTAGTTAAGTTTGATTGTCCTCAATTTACCAATTTGAGCACAATGACGATTTTATGGTAGTGCTAAATTTAAGAAATAATACATGACCTTCTTTGAAAGAATGAATACAAAAATTTGCAACACTTACTTCACATTTGTCAATTCAATACAAAAATTCCAAAGTACAAAATAACCCTTGACTCATTTTCAAACCCTAATTTCATGTGCAATATCCTTGTTGTGCCTTGTTCTACTCATATGCAAACCAAAACCACCAACTTGAGATTCCAAGTATGACCATTAGTGAAGTGACAAACAGATAATACAATGTGACCTTGAGTGAATTGGATTTCCTTGTGGTGATTCAAAAATAGCTCCAAGGAAGGTTATGAGATCAATGTTGGCTTAAGGACAACCTACCATATGATTTTGTTGAATGATTGTACTAGCATATTTGACATTTGATCTTCATGGATGCAAATTTCTTTAAATTTTACAATGTTTTCATCCGCAAAATAGATATATTTGTTCTTTAGTATTCTTTGAGAAGAAAACTGTGAGATAAAATTTTACAATATTAATTCGCATCAAGTTCTAAGTTCTTCAAAAATTACATTTTTAATGGGGTATCGCACATAGATTAGATTTAGGCGTAAATTGACTAAAACCAAGCATACCTAATATTCTTGCAAAGTTTGTGTAAAATGTTGAAGCTATAAAGAGGAGATATAAAGAGCATTAAGGATGCTAAAAATCGCTAAAGAACCTTGTTGTAAGGCCATGGTATTCCATTTTTAGATGTTCTTCCAATTTCGAAAGAGAGAAGTTAAAACCACCTTTCAAATCTAAGGACCATTCTATCCTAATTTGTATTTCCACTTCTTCTTATGAATTTCTCATCAAATAGCTCAAAGGGTTTGCATGTCCACTGCAATTGTCTATTTCTAACCTTCAAAAAGGACCATAGTTCTTCTTTCTATTCCACTGTCTTGAAAATTTTCTTACATTCTAACATATTGTCACCTTTAATAATGTCACAAAATCCTAGATCCAAGGCATATCCTCAAAATTGTAATACTTAGGTTGGTTGGAAAAATGTAGACTTATTTCAAAATTCAATCTCTATCTGAACATTTTCTTATTAGTGTCTATCCTCGAGAGGGGGGGGGTAGTTTCATACTACTATGTCTATGTCCAGTGGACATGGATTTAGTGGCGGAACAAACAAACATTTTATTCACTTTAGCCCCTTCAAGGAGCGGAGTTTTTTTTTTCTTCTTCTTCTTCTTGAACATCTTCTTCTTGAACATCTTCTTCTTGAACATCTTCTCCATGAGGACATATGAAGCCCCCAAATCTGAAGCTAATTACAGGAAATAAGAAAGGGATTTGAGTACAAAACACAAAGGTATGAGTGTACATAGGCCCTTCACAACATACTGCGACAATATTGGAGAATCAAATCTTGCCATATTACGTGCCTAACCTCTACTCAAAAGTACTCCCAGTCAAGGCCATGACTGACAAAATAAAATGAACAGAATACTGTAGTGGCCATGTGCATAGATGGGATCTGAATATTCATGTGATACAGTACATCCAAAAGTCATCGTCCAACAATATCCCTGATTTATCTCAATAGAGGCCGAGGCTAGATCGTGGATCAATGGAAGAATGCAACTTGGGTTGAGATGGGGGCTGGGTCAAAAGTGTGGGCCCTGGATATGATGTGCTTATAGCAAGGCATGTGTATTGCACATGGGAATGAAAGTGGATTGTGTTTCCTACTCAGCCTCTGCTTGTCTCATTTGCCCCCACATTCCTCCCTTTTGGAATCATTTGACAACATCCCGAGCCCCCGTGACTCAGCTGGGAAAGTCCCTACATACTACTCTATATGCGGGTCAGTTTCATACGGAAGGAACTCCTAAAGGGCCAGGTGTTTGTTTTAGGGTACAAGATTTTCACTTTAACCCCTCAACCCCTAAAGGACCACAACCACTTTCGCTCTTAAACCAGTCCAAATCTGCCACTGCCTAAAAGAGACATGAAAATCACATTTTAAAGTGAATTTCGAATTTTCAACCGTGAGATCTTAAAATAGACTTCTATATAAACATGCCATCTAAATTTTGGTTGCAATCCACCGCACGGATTGATAGATTTTAGTGTTTAAAGTCAAAACAATGGTTCATTTTCTTCCCTACGTTGAGTAGATCAACAAACTTTGACTTCACTTTGTATCAAATTTTTGCATTGTAAAAGGTCTAAATCTTTTACCATTGTCTTAAGCATGATGTTATTTCCCTACACACCAATTTTTAGAGGTAAAAAAGGGGTGTAGCATATTCAAAACAAGTGTGCAAGGAGTAGAGGTTCAAAAATTGCAATTTTACGTTTTATTTTTTTGGGAACTACATATGTATTCAAATGATAATCCAAACGGTCAATAAGAAGGTTTTCACCACATATTGTTGTTGAAAAAATAAAAAGTAAAAAATATAAAAATCTCTAGGTTTCAGGTAGAAAAGATGAATTTTTTTCCCCCCGTTGCCCGACAATGTGTGAAAATGTTTGACTTGGAATAAAATGCCTTTTTACACTAAAGACAAGATTTTTTTTTGAGAATGTCCAAAGAAGGAAATATTCTTTATGTGTGAGAAAAATCTCAATGTCAATAGAAACTTTTGTCAAAAAATTTGGAGGTGCCCGGTGTCCCCACTTTTGGCTTTAAGTGGTACTAACTTTCAAACCACAAATCCAAAAAAATAAAATAAAAATATGTCCACGAAGCTCATATCAGAGGCAATCTAGAATAAAAATTTTAGTGATAGAGGATTTTTTTCGAATTTTAGGAACCTGCCCAAAATCAGAAATACCCCCGAAGGAGATTTGGTCCATTAGGGATTAAGGACCAAGGCATTTTAGAGGAATCTCTACTCCATTATTTAAAACTGCCAAGGTGAGCTTTTAGAGACTGTAACGACATGATCTTCTTCTAAACTTAAGGTAAGCCCCCCCATAATGGCTAGGGCGAATTGACCCCCTCGCTTGTCCTTTCTTGAAGGAGCCATGAGGTGGTGGGGCCAAACCTAGCCCCTATTTTGTTTTTGGATCAAGCCATATTTATAGCAAGGGAGAGTACTCTACGGTAAACAATAGCCGTAGGCCCCAAATTTGTCCCCAAAAATTTCAAAAAAGGCTTCCGGACCCCCCAAAAAAAGAGTGCCAGAAAAATGACCCCATGTAAGTAAGACGGGGCCCACCTCAGATAAGGACGAGCAAGGGAGTCAATTTGCCCTGACCCCCCATAACCAACCAAAACCCATAGCCAACGCCTATAAAACTAGGGTATATCCAACCCTTCTATCTCATTACCACTAACTCAGCTCCAAATGGAGGTTTGCTATTAGTCAAGACCCTTCATTTTGGTCGTTGGTTATGGAGGTACCTATTGTTGGCCACCCACTAAACGTGGCTGCACACTTTGAAAATTCATAACTAATTCAATTTTCATTGGAAAAATATGAAACCACTTGGGTTGGATTTGTAATCCTATTGGCTATGACTGAAAAATAATAGTATAATTATCTCCTCTCTCCATATATGCACATTCCTTACCTTGTCGATTTTAGGGGGGTTTACTTTACATGAGATGATGTAGTAAACCAAACCACATCTTAAATCTTGATTAATACATTCTTGTGTAAATTAATACTCCATAAAATAAAATAAAAGAGTTCATGCTTTTTCTTGAAGATGAACAAATTAAATGAGAAAAAATGAAGATCTCTAATTTTTATGACAAAATGAAATTTGCATTTTGCACCTAAGCTTAAAAAAGGTGAGAAAACTTTGACTTGTCTGAACTATGTTTTGGAGGTCCAATGAGAATAAAAGTTGTATTTCTTGTAGCGCTTTGCATTGGCTAGAGGAGCGCATCACCAAATGGGTTCGACACAAGATAATTTTCTTTTTACTTTATGTTGTGATTAAGGAGAAATTGAGCTTTCACTGTTGACAATGACTTTTGAGCGGTTGCAATGTTTGCCGTATGGAAAAACACAAGATTCAAAGAGTTTTGTTATCCATCCGAGTGTGAAGCTTTGGCATTCACATCTCTCGGAGCACATATTGACCCGCCCATTGCTCGAGGCGGAAGTTACACCTTCCAACTTCAAAGTGTGTTGTATTATTGAGTAGCAGCCTTTTGCTAATCGAAGAGGAAAATTGCAAATTTGAGCAATTGAATATTGTCCATGCCACTCTAAATCATTGAATGACAAGTTTTGAAAGTTTGGACCAAAATATAATGGATTAGTTCCAGAATATGTTACAGGGATACAACCCTTATACACGATTTTACAAAAGTATTTGTCAGTGATTGACAAGGCAACCGGTAGTGGACTTAGAACTTCATTTGTTGGCTTTGCAATTATATGATTGATGAAGGTGCAATATGCCTGCAGCATGCAAGGTTGACACGATAATAGACCTTTGTTACGACCATGATGGGAACACGTCAAACTAGGATATTTTTGTCAAGGGGGTGAATGGGCCTCTTCTACAATTCTCAATTATGTATTGTGCATGATTGCAAATGCATTACGTGCTCATTTTTTCCCGATGGGCATCAAAAGTGATCTTTGAATATCCACTAAGAGGCTTTGAATTCGTAGGTGCAAAGTTTGCAGATATGGATTCAATCGTCGTCAAAGGCAATGCGGATCAATGACAGTATTGCATATGCAATTTTACAAATATGTGCTTCAGCAACATAATTAAAACGACTACATATTCAATGCAAATTGTTTGTTACAGCTGTACATGGTGGAAGCATGGCCATGTGTTAAAAGGAACCACTTCAAGTTCATCAAGGACAATCAGAAAGATCTGCGATGCAAACTTTGCAGCAAGTGGTGGATGGCATGAATGCTAGCGACCATCCAACATATATCGGCGAGAAGTTCATCATACCGTCATCATTTCTCGGGAGGCATGCATCAAATGAATTGGCGCTATTAGAGTGCCATGGCCATTTAGCACACGATGAACACCTAGATCTAATTGTAATGCTCACATGTAATCCAAATCAATGATCAATGACATGAGATCACAACAAAACTAGATATCGGCTGAAGAGCACGAGACTAGCCAAATTTAGTTGCGCTTATATTTAAAATAATAGTTCCAAGTGCTGATGGCAGATTTCGAGAGCTGCAAAGTGTTTGGCAATGTGCTGGGATATACTTGAATGATTGGTTTTTAAAAAAGTGGCCCAATACATAGGTACATTCTTTTAATTTTTGAGTGCAATAAGAGTTGAAGACTACATATAAGATCAACTCAACAGTGTCAGCCAAATTTTTCCAAATGTAGTCACTCACCCTAGTATGTATGAGATAGTGACACACTTCTTGGTGCACAAGCCTTGCAGCATGTGAAATTCAAGGGCGCCTTGTATTGAGGATGGTTTAATGCATTATCTTCCGAACTTCGTTAAAGAAACATGTACAGATTGCATGGGCTATCCCATAGACAAGAGAAGTGATGACAAGCGTTGCTATGTTGACAACAAATGATATGAAGTTGACAACCATTTGATCATATTGCACAACGTATATCTATGTTGAAGTACAACGAATATGTTAAGGTTGAAGTACGCATTCTGTATCCTCTTTGCATTTTTGTTTGAAGGTCAACTAAATAATTACCAATCATTTTGGTTATCATATATGTTTGTTGATCACTGATATGAAGTACATTTCTAAATACGTGTATAAAAGTTACAATTACACGACTGTGGTCTTGAAAAGCATCGACAAGGTTAAATAATACACCGATGCTTGCTTTGTCTTTATTCTGAGGCAGCGTTTCCATGCCATTTGAGTTCAAGCAGCACTGATCACCATTATCTAGCATTTGTAAGTTTGTCTATCCGATCAACCGTGTGTAAAGTTTTTATGCAATAAAAAATATAGCAAACATTCATTACAAAATTTGAGCTAAGAGGACAACTCTGATCGAATGATTTGGGGCAAATCAGACAAGTCCACTTCCTAGAGGGTTGTCTTACGTTCTTTCCCGCTTCACATGACAACCGAAGAAGAAATGGGCAATTCAAATGAAGGAATTTGCAATAGAGTATCTCTATTTTATCAATCCATTAGTTGACAAAACATACTTTCTCCGGACACTTTTGACAGTGAAGAAGCTCGCAACATCTTTTCTAAATCTGAGTATTTTTTGAAGAGGTTGTCTTTGACACTTTTAAATTTGTTTGCGTTGCACGTGAAGTTTACGAGAACAATGAAAAGTGGTAGCAATGTTTTCATGAAGCTGCAGTGATGCACTTAGACGCTCACCTTTGTTTGCTTTCTATAACCAAATTTACATAGATCACCATCACACCGAAAACAACTATAAAACAATTTTGTGAAATTTTATCGGACGATGCTGCATTGATTACAACAGAATATAGTGGAGCAAGTGTCGGAAAAGCAGATTCATTGTCTTACATTGAGTTTAATTGTTCAAGTATCTGCAACATTTGAGATGTCGATGTACAATTTTAAATTTCCATAACTTGCAATTTTCATGGAGAAACGACAAGTACATCAATTAATTTTGAAGTAGTTGCACATTGTTGGACAATTGAAGGAAAAGGTTTAACAACAAATTGAAACGTTGAAGAACAAGCAATAGCACATTTACAAAACAACCATGCGCTTTGCAACTCTGATTTACTTTGTCAATGGACCAGGTTGTATTGAAAAGACATATTTGGAGAATCTCATCATGAAGTTCGTTCAACGCAAAATTAGATTGATCATTGCAGCTTAATGGCATGACCGCTCATTCAAGATTTAATATTCCAATTGAGTTGGACCCAACGTTTGTGTGCATCATCTGTAGACAAAGTGATTTGGTGGAACTAATACGGCTTACAAAGATCATTCTTTGAGATGATGCCAAGGATCAACAAATTTACTTTTAAAGTTGTCCATTGTATGCTCTGCGATATAACCAAGCAATTACTTTTGTGATGTGCGGCAATTTTAGAGAGATTGTGCATGTTGTTGTAAATGGCTTACAACAAGGCATTATCAAACCATCAATCAAAAAGATTTACTTACAGAGCCATGCTCAAGTGTGCGCCTTACGTTAAAATATGTGTTATGCTGCAATTTCTACGACGCTTGGTGACATGGAAAATCGGATGTGTATAGATTAACTTTTGGCGCTTGGAGGTGGACATTGTTGAGAAAGATTATGTTTGTTGTCCATTGCGTATGATATTGCCTCAATCGACACGATCTGCCCCAAAATTGCGGCACTCCACTGCTAGTTGCGCTATCCTTGTTGTGTGCTAGAAGACATGACAAAAATCAACAATATTGTGTTTGGCATGGTGCCTTGAGCAAGTCAAATTTTCTTACGTGCTAACAAGGTGGACGATGAGGACATTGCAAATGTGATTTTATTTGAGTTTTTGAAGAAGCTGGAAGTAAGCGAGTGGCTACCGCATAAGCTTAGAGTTAAATTTAGTACATCGGTAATGCTTTTGCGTAAGTTGGAACTATCAAACACATCATGCAATGGGACTAAACTCATTGCTTGCTATTGCTTGGCTTAAGTGATTGAGGCAGAAGTCGTTACAAGGGATTGTGCAAAGTACAATGCATTCATACCATAGATTTTGTTGGTTATTGAAAGCGCTAGAATCTGTTATCAAATAACGCCTCATGGTGATAGTCAACTAGGCTAGTATGAAAAACTTGTCACGAAGGCTCTAAGGCTGTAGTCACGAGCGCTCTCTTACTGCCCAGTGCCAACTTGGCTTTGATTTTGGATTTGTGATTATAGAATAAGATTTTTGACTTTGTCAACATTACAAGATTCTTGAATTTCCAAAAAATTCCGCCTAGTAGTTTGATCATGAGAAGTATATCTGTCAATACTACATACATGTTACAGATTTCTTATATCGGACAAATATACTTCTTTTGAAAGGTTCACAACGTAAAATACTTTGAAAATTTTTGGGACACATACATACCATAATGTATTCATACATTATAATTGAAAATTCTAGATCCGTCACATAAATAGACTTCTATCACAAATTTGTCCTGTAGCTAAAGCAATGGATGCCCTCCATGTGGGGGGCAATCATTTCCTGAATAATCTTTGTGACTCCCCCCTTAGATCCCTGTTTACAACAATTTGGAGATCATAAGCAATCCGTATAAACCTCAAAAATTTCTATCAAAGTCAACAATGACAGCATAGCCCAAAATAGACTATACCGAGGCAAGTAGAACATCATAGAAACAAGAATAGTGTCATTTAAAAAACATGCCACCTTTTGCAACAACAAAATAGTGAACATTAAAAAAATCATGTTGAGAGTATCTTCTACCTGAAACACTGTAGCTCCGTCAGCACCAAAGGATATCCACTTTGATCGCATGTCAGCCTTTGTAATGCCACCCTTGTTTTCTATTGCGTCCATGATGCAAATGATCAGTCTTGGGGCCGTTGCCCCCTCTGTAATCTTCTCCAACAAGAGTAGCATGGCAATCCAGGCAAAGTCCTTAACAATATAAGCATGTAAAGAAATCCAGGAGACATTGTCGACGGTAGTGACTTCATCGCATGTGATGGCGAAGTAGCTGCAAGCCGCCATGTTCTCCTTCGTCCGCAACACTATTTCTTTATAGATATATTCCGCCATCGTCAAGCCAAATGTGTTGCTCCAGTGTTTGCGGCTCAAATGAAGAATCTTCAAGAATGAGTAGAGCTCCTATAAACTCTCGAACTCGACGAGTGGGCGTCCATTTTGGAGCAAGTGAAATATGGTCGCAAACGGCTACAGCTTCCGCGCCTTCTGTCTTCGCACCTCGACATTGACCTGATCAACTATGGTCGGCCGATTCAGCATATGGGTTCTGTAGTGCGGGGCAACCTTCAAGTGGCGGCAATTCTTGTTCACATACACCTCGCCCTTCTTCACCCCAAGGATTGGCAGATCCTTCTTAGCAACTCGTTTCCCCGCATGCTTCTCAAGAGTGTCCGTCTTTGCCCCATTGTCACGTCCCTGCCGTGCACCAAAGTACAGATGCGGCATCGAACGCGAAGGATAGTCGTGTCCAGATCTCCGCGAACCATCTCTACCCATGGATGTTGAATAGACCGAGTGTCTTGGCACTTCCTCGTCACGTCGTAGGTCTTCTACTTTGCTTTTCGGATCTGAGCCTTTGCATCATCGAGGTTAACAATCTCCACGATGTCATCGTCTTCTGCCCACGCTGAAGCTCCGGTAGATCTTGAAGCCCTGACGGACATATCAATTTGACAACAGGATTCGCTCGTGCAGGTGTAAGCGACGATGCTGTCGCGGAGCTCTCCGCACTTGCACCGACTGTTGACGTTGTTCTTGCTCGCTTCAAGGCAGGTTCTGGCAATGAGATCAGAGAGGCATCCACAACGTTTCTACTACTGAGAAAGTAAGACTCCAGTTCTGTCGTCCGTCGGATATGTTGGACCATGGTCATCTTTTCCGCCATCTATCCCAGCCCCTCCTAAAGATCACTACACAATGATTCCTTTGCAAGCAAGTTAGAACCACAAACATGTATAAAACATGAAATCCAACACGTCGAAGAACACAGACAGAAACAAAGGACTCCAATTCAATGCACAAGATTTGATTCAGGGTTGCAAAACTTCCGGTGTTTTGTGGAGAGTGAGTCCAAATTGCAGCCATTTCAATGTGTTCCTCAAACCCTAACCCACGGCCCACTACACGCCCCACTAAGTAGAAGAATCAACAAATTAAGTGAGTGGTGAGGGCCCTGAAATTATGATGCGAACTTCAGAAAACACAAATTCTTCCAGGATAGAGAGATCTGGCAACAGAAGACAAAGTACTTGCACAACAGATAATATTTTTTGGCGATACACCACTCCTTGAGGGCCTGATAGTAATGAAGTTTGGCGATACACCACTCCTTGATAGTCATGAAGTCTGGCAATGCAACACTTCCTTCTGGCTTAAACCTAGGCGACCAATACTGAATGCAAATGCGCGAAGTTGGCACCAAGTCCAATATTAAAATCGAGATGTGGCAGTAGTATACAGTGTACTTTCGCTAACTGGCGCCGCCCTCTAAATCAAGTCTAAAATCTATCGAACGGCCTAGCGATGAGATAGGTTGAACCTAACTTTAGCTGTAGCATCGTGGTGATTAGACCCTTCATATAGAAGGCGACATGGCAAAAAAGACAACCATTTTCTCTCTAGTTCCCTTAAGGGTTTTCACAACCCTTAAATAAATTTTGCAATTTGGCTGTTTTTAGCCTGTAAAAAAAGGGTGGTATAGATTGTTAAGCTTGTAGTAAAAAATTATATCAAAAGTAAAAACTTACAGCATTTACAAATCATTTACTGCCCATGACACTAAACATCAAAATCAATGTAGAGAGCTACAATGATTTTTGTGAAGTGGGGTCAACGTAAAATGTAATCTTTAAATAGATACTTGTGTGCAATATCTACTAGCTGTTGTGCATGATCTATCACTTGCGTGGACTCTGCGGAGCCTTGTGAAGACCTCCGGCGTTAAAGGGTTAACTCTTAAAGGACCAAAGTCCCCTTGGGGGACATTTTGAGTTTGGGTTAGGTACCACGTTCTCAATTCTAGGCATTATTTTATGAGATTTTTTATTGAATGGACAACTTTTGATTAGCTTTGCGTAGACACAAATTTCGTAGAATTCCGACTTACAGTTGAAAAGATACAATTTATTTTCACTTACATATACAAATAGTGCAGCAGTTTAGTGTGACATATCACAAATACTGTCACTAAACTTTAATAACTTCTAAATTCAATAGAAATTCGACTTTTTGTCCATTTAAAAGAAAGAAAATGTTGTCTTGGTAAAGAAATTGAGATCTTTGCATCTACCGTACGGATCTGTGAATTTCAAAAATTTGAGAAGGATATCATATATGCAAAATATAAAGTGTATTGTTGATTCTCAGCACATAGTTGCATTGCAAGAATTTTTAGGACACCTTCTACACCTCTTCTACTTCTAAAATTTGGTGCACATGTGCCTAACATGATCCTTTTCAAGTTAACATAATAAATTCACGGCCCATAGTGAGAAAAGATGCCATAGAAGGTGGTCGAAGTTTGTTAAAGGTGTTTAGTATGACCTCAAAAAGAGATTATGTCTCAGTTCAAAGGCTGATATCTTTCAATCCGTGCGGTCAAACTTACCAAAAATTTCACCACACACTCTCATACAACTCTAGTACAAGATCCTACAGTTAAATTTTCAGAATTTTCAAAATGGCAGTTTTGGAGTGATTTTGAGGGGAAAATGTCTTGGTCCTTTAGGGGTTAACAAGGGTGATATTATCAAGGTTAGGATGTTGAGGACTTCGATACAAAATTTTATTTTTCAAAAAGGTGAATGTTGGTCAATGGTTCTGATCCTCTTACTCACTCACCCAAGCCACCCAAGACAAAAGTTACTTTCATCACAGGATTCTTCATCTTGAGTTCTGCTCCACAAATTTCACAAAGTGTTCCTTTCAGTCAACTTACTATTTATCCTTTTGTTAGAAATAGGAAAAAAGAATGCCTGGTCCTCTCCGAATCTGCCAAATCAATTGTTAGTAATGAATAATGACCCAAAACCACCCACTGACCTAAAACCACCATCTTCTGTGTGGTTTCTAGATTCCAGGGAGAAGATGTAAGCAACCATTACAGCCACTATCCAAAAGCTGTCACCCTAAAATCTAAGAACGGCATAGAAATTGGTGGTATTGGGTTACTAAACCTAATCAAACTAACCCCGACTTAGAATCCAGGTTTTAATATATTTTAATCTAGATTGAATTCTTGTCATGGTAATATGGTGTGGAATTTTCTATTTAGGAATAAGACAGATTCTGGAAGGATAACAACACTTGACTTGTGCCAGAATATCTCAAAATGCCATAATGATGCACCCAATCAAATATTGAAATCTAGAGAGGTTGTAGACTTGAGGAGTCAATAGGGAATTAAGAACAATGATTCTTACAACCAAATAATGTTTTCTGGTCGCTCATCCTTAAAGAAAATATACAGTTTGGAAGGAGGAATCATAATAAATGACAAGAACTCAGAACACAAATTACTATTGTTGTGTGAAATCACTAAATCCCTCAAGTTCTAATCCTGAAGCCACAAAATTACATAACTGGAGGGAAAAGCACAAGAAGTTTCTCCCTAAATGCAAAACCATAAAAAGTGTGAAAGAAGGCTACTCAACTTCTGCAACAATCCGCTTCTTTCTGGCAGGAGTGTGATTGATGGCTCCAGGCGCACTATGCGCCCTCTTCCGGCTCTCTTTCTTCCTCTCCGACTCGGTCACAGCATGCCGCAACTTGTTGGCCTTGTATATCGGTTTGGGCAAGTGCCTATGTCTGCAAAGTCAAACATGAAGTTTTATTAAGCCCGAAGTCATTTTAGAAACAGAGATCCCACTTTAAAGAGACTTCCTATCCAAACTATCCCATTTTGTAGGAAACAGTTTCTTTCTATAGTTGAAACTTCTACGGAGGGCTTCACGACGTTTCTACATGGATAGGAAGGAGATTTGAAGTACCTTTCGATGCGGCTGATTTCAGGGAGATGCTTGTAACGTTGTTTCACTGCAGCCAAGTATGCGTGTCTTTGCTTTTCCCTTGGAACTAGCTGCAATGCCCAGTACAAATGTCAGTTATCTCTTTCAAACTCACCTCTTGTGAAAAGACAAGGGTAAGGTTCACGTGCGTACCACTCCGAGTTGCTCAGAGGCTCTGGCCTTCCACACGCGAATGTTGGTGTCGTCACTTCCAGAGAGTACGTACGTCGAATCAGCGCTGAAATTGACTGAGAAAACCCTGCAGAAGTGATGAAACAGGAGCCATGTAAGACGAGGAACAAAAGTTGACTATCATCAAGGAAAGTTTAGATTCATTTCTTTTTCTCTAAAAGTGAAGGCAGGGCGGCTCACCTTTGCATTCGTTTGGTGTGATAGACCTCTCTACTGTGACCTCCATTAAATGGAAAGATCCTAACCTGCATGTACATATTCGAGGGAGTGAAAAAGTAATCGGAGGATTAGCAACCCATTCATTTTCGTTTCAGCAATTGGAAAACACGGATGTACAAGCACTTCAATGCCTATGTTAATACCATCTAACTTTAACCACAGCGAATATTTAGTCTTCAAACGAAGTTAGCACTCAGGTTGTTGAGCAGACTTACCGTTCTATCGTATGAACCTGTAACAAATTCTCGTCCTGTTGGTGAATAATCGATGGCCATCCTGTAGTCATGCACACAACGTTGCCACAGCTGAATAAAATCATCACACATTAAGACGACCACATGAAAACTTGCAGACAAGAATCTACTTTACACAAACAAACTTATAGAACAACTTGAATGATCTTGTAGGAAGAGCAGAGATATGATGTGAGAATTTATTCTACCAAAGAAGGGCAACCTCAAATATGAGGCAGGATAAAAAAAACCTACACAGCTGACACGTGATCTTTGTGAATGCACATGGAGTATTTCAGTTTACGCATGTCGTAGCTGTAGCAGTTGCCATCTTCGTTGGCCTGTACGATGCACAAACCCAAAAAAACACATATCAACAAGAGGAAAGGTTAGGGTGCCGCAAGAATAGAGACCGCATATTTATGTTGATAAAATGCTAATCAATTTCCAAATTCACTTACGGCCGTAAAATTCATAGGTTCTCGAGGATTCCATGCGATAGCATTGGTCTTCGTCTGCACAACCACAACATCATCATTAGTAAAAGGAAATTATTTTCAGATTCTAATTCGCCCATTTAATAAAGGGATCTGGAACAGCAAAAACGTGGATCTGGAATAGTAAGCTAGGGGATCTGGAATAATAAGCAAGTTACCTGCATAACGAGTTTCCTCAACGGTGTTCCCATTCTGAGGTCATACAAAGCAATACTCCGATCACTGCAACAGAAGACCCCCAGCTTAGAAAGGATATTTAACAAACAACAACCATTAAACATGATGCCTAGGCTAAGTGAAACCGACCCGAGAGAAAATATACCAACTCCATGCAATAAAGCGTAACCTGTAAGTAGTCACTTGACCATTGTTCAGATACTTTTAGGACTACATAAGTGTGTATTTGAGCACCTGGCGGTGGTAGCAAAAACGTCGTGCTCAGCCGGATTGAACCGTAGTGAAAGTATAGAGTCTGCGCCCCAGGTAAATGTGTTGATTGGCTCGGACCTGCAAAAGGAGAGAATGCAAACGAGCACTTTGATTAACAGCCGACACTCAAACCAAACAAAACACTGTTAAAGTTGATGTAAAATACATCATACTCAACCCTGAGGAAATAGAATTAAACCACATCTCTCTAAGACAAATGTCAAGACAAAAAGAGGGCGTCTATACCAAAGACACAGAAAAACATTTACTGAAACAAGATGCAAGCTTTTCCAGAATGATATAAAACTAAAAAACGTCTACAGTAATGATATGAAAAAGAAAAGTATGATATGCAAGTTTGAATGATACTTCGGGCACATCCTGAAAATGAATTCATTAAGTGGAATGGAGAAGATGCAACACCTGTTGTGGTCCCACACGTCAACCTGAGCGCCACCTGTCGCAAATACTTTATTCTCCCATTGATGATCCACAGCTCTGAAAGCATTTTTACCTTGAAATGTTGCAACGGGCTGCGAAGAAAAAGAAGGTGAAATATTTTTACTCCTTTGCACCTCACATGAATCTAGAACTCCGAAAACCTCGTAAGATATAACATAAACATTGATTATAATTGTCAAAAAAACCCTTAAATGAAGAACATATCCTGCACCCTTGAAACTTAAGAGCATTCTTACGAGACGCACCTCTATAATATCGATATCATCGCCAGTAGACTCCCCAGTAAATGCAGACGGTACTTCCCACAAACGAACTCTGCAACAAACAAGAAGATCAGTTCGTGTACTACCTGCAAACTGCAGATGACATGAAAATGCACCTGTGTTTTGGAAATCTTGATTTAAGATGCTTACGTGCAATCGTCCCCACAAGACACCAAGTGCTCTCCATCTGAAGAGATTGCCAAACCTCGCACAGCCCCTCTGTGCCCTGGAAACTGCCGCACAGTACGCCTGCACATTCCAACACAAATCGCTTAAGTGATAAGATCATCCAAAAAGAATAGGTACCATCACTGTGTAAAAGTGGCTACCTGTATGCTACATTCCACAGCCGAATGTCTGCACGAGAAAAAAAACCACAGGAAGATTTCAGCACACTGATACGAATTTCGGCACTCTCGTGACGATTATATTTTGTAAAATTCTACTCACTACACTAAAAGTGATCATGAGTGCCATGTAGCATTCGTGTTAGAGTAAGTGACACTATCTACTTACATTAGTGCCAGTGTTTAAGTAGTTGCTCATGAAGCGTTTTGTTGGACCAACCAATAACTTTAGTTGCTGGTGACACTATTTAGTCAGAGTAAGTGACACCATTGATCTACAGAAGTGACACTCTTCGTATATTTGTGGCATTAGTAAGGCGATTAAGTTTTAGTATTAAGCGAGTTACAATTAAGATGGAGCAAGACAAATGAAACTGTTTATCATTTTTAGACTAACTAAACTTCAAATACATTTTTACCTCCGTCCAAAGAAGCCGAGACAAGACAATTCAAGCGGCGCGGGTTCTTGACCATGCACGAGACCCCATCCGCATGCCCATTCAAAGCACCCACGAATGGTTTTGCAAACACCTGCACACAATTCAACCGACTTAATTCCATTTCACCACAAGATTTCTTTACTAAGCTCAAACCCTAAACCCCGAGAAGAAACACATTCAAAGCTTCCACGAACGATTCCGTAAACCTGCTCGATCCCAATTTCTCTACGACCCTAACCCTAAACCCTGAGAGGTGAAAAGTTACCAAACCTTGTCCAATTTGGCGGCGTTGACAGCTCGGACGTACTCATGCGCCCGCTCTTGCGGGTGCAGACTGGGGTCCAAGTTGCGGAACACCTTCTGCTCTCCCCAAACAGAAACAATCAGCAACAAGTGGTGGGCAATAAACCTAACCCTACAGTGGAACTCGAAATTCGCAAGTTGTGGACAGGAAACGGAACCGGGAAGTGAAATGATCATGAAACTAAAGTGCGTGCTCTACTTGCAAGTCGTGGACAGGAAACTAAACCCTATCATGAAAATGGAAATTCGTGTTGTCGACAGAGAATGAAATCTTGAACTAGAACATGGAAAATTGTCCTCTACTTCCAAGTTCTAGGCCAGAAACCCTGGTTCATGAAATCAAAGCTCGTCCTTTACTTCCAAGCTGTGAACCGGAAACGAAACCCTACGGTGGAGTTACCATGAAAATGAAAATTTGTACACTACTTCCAAGTCATGAGCAGGAAACTAAAACCTTAAACCGTGAGAATGGAAGCTCACACGAAACGGAACCCTAGAATGGAATTTTTCCTCTACTTCCAAGCTGTGGATAAGAAACAAAGCCCCTAGATCGTGAAAAAGGAAGTGGACAGGAAACGAAACCCTAAACGATGAACATGGAAGTTCTGCATTTCTTCACCTGCAAGTCCTGGCTGCGCTCCTTGGTGAAATCCTCCTGCGAGCGGGCGATGACCTTGACCTTCATCGTGGAGACTCGAGAACTAAAACTGGCTCTGCATCTGATCGATCGAGCAAGCGATGCGCGACCTCCACCGCTCGCAACCAAGGTTTAGGGTTTAAGGGTTTAAGGACGCAACGACTATACCACTCATGTGGATGAAAACTGTACTAGAATCATCCATGTATTCATTCGTGTTCATTCCTCGTATTTCATCTCTTTCCGACGCCTACATTCATCCATGCATTCATCTGTCATCAGGGACACCGATCCCAAAATCAGTTTCTGACAATTGGCAGAAATATAACAACCTGCACATTTGAAGGAGTTTGGTATGCCATTCAAGCACATATTTGTGGAGATACCAAGGTGATACCCTTCAACATCTGGCATGTATCTATGTGATACCCTAAAATATCTGGTTTATATCTATGTGATACCCATGGATATCATCTCAGAAGATGACTAAATAATCATAATGCTAGTCAATATTTCTAGTCAATATTTTCAAAATAAACTCCAATTTTTTACAATATACTAGTAGCACCCATATTCTTCTTATTGTTTTTCACTTTATTGTAGCTAGTTTTAAAATTGTTCGGTAGGGAGCGTTGTGTTCTAAGTCTAATTCAGAGCATATCCACCCACAGCGCCTTCCCACCCACGTTGGGCCAGGGGATAGGAGTGGCTGAGATGAGTGACCTCCAGTCCGATTGCAGCAGGATGAGTCCTACTACAGGCCGGAGGAGCCCGCTCTTCTTCAAAAACAACAAACAATGTCTATAGAAAAGTGCACCAGAAGACGCATAAGAAATGTAGTTGTATTATAGAAGAAGGGAATAATGTTGCATTGGTTGGTAGATGGGCCAATTGCCGCAACCACTCATATGTTGCCATGTGGTGTATGATAGTGGTTGTATTGCCTCGTCATCATAAAGAGAAACCTACAAGTTATTTCAATAAATCTCAATGAAACTTTAATCTAATTCTAAAACTATCATGCTTTTTATTCCTATATTGAATAGGAGTAAATAATAAAGTATTTATTCTCACATATAAAAGGAGAACTTACTCTCTCTGTACGTATAAATGTGATTACAAAGATGATTGATGTAAAAAAAATTATAATGTCTATCCTCGAGAAGGGGGAGTAGTTCCATACTACAAATCCTTTGTTCGGTAGGCATCGATTTAGTGGTGGAACATATAGACACTCTATTCATGCTGGCCTCCACTGGAGATCAGAGTTCTTCTTCTATAGATAGAACATTTCACATTCTAGTTTCAAATATAATTTTTTTATTCAAACACAAATTTTCTTTTACTTTTGTTGGTTTAAACGTAGCTTTTACTTTTATATTGCGTGATGATGGGCTACCCTATTGACCTACAAGTCACGTTTCATTCTCGTTTTTACGAAAGAAACTCTTCTTGAACTTGGTTCAAAAATCATTCTATATCTATTAAAATAATTTTTATGAACATATTCAAGTGAAAATCTTTGATATTATAAACCTCAGATGAATAGTTACAACTAGACTGAATTTGAGTCATTCAAATGGTGTTTTTTTTTGTTTTTGAGTCCAACTAATGGAATGAGGTTCATGAAGTCTAGTTTCCAAAATCTAGAAGTACTTAAAAGTGTTGAAATCTTGAAAAATACTTTAAAATGGATATGTACTGCGACTCAAACTTTGGGTCTATAACCAGTTATATATTTTTAGATGATCATGGAAGTTTCATTTACACCACGGGGTTTGTCCCTTCAATGTACACCTTCGGTGAAATTCTCAAATCTTTTTTTTAGCATACTTCGAATTTGATAAAAAAATTCTTCTCTTTTATTTCCAAATTAATCACAATAAATTCAAAATTTCCCATACAAAATTCTGGCTTTTGTGACATGAACAAAACATGTGATCTTTCCTCTGAAAAATGAAAAAAAAAATTCCACTTATAATTGATGAAAAATCAAAGTGCTTTTGGTCGATTCCACGGTCATAGGCTCCGTGCTTTAAGGGTCAATCAAAGTGGGCTGCGCACTAAATAAATGTTGGGGCAATTGGTACATAGTCCAAAATCCAATTACAAAAAAAAGTGGGGCTAATCGGCACTACATAGTCCAAATCCCCCAAGAGTAGCTCTCATGGCCTTTTTGCGCCCTCTTCGATGTTCTGAAACAAAACTAAATAAAGTAAAAAAACTAAATGAATGAATGAATTTTTTTAAATAAAAAATAAAAAAATCTTAAAGTATATCTGCTCTCAAAGGAGAAAGTCTCACATGGTGTGATTTCCGTGTGACTTACCTCATGTTAGCTGACATGATCCAAATTTTGGCAAACTAAAGATATCTTGGAAAACACAAAGGCACATAGGATATTCGTCATTAATACGCAACTTGATGCCAGCATATTCAAACTGCCATCCGGTATATAGAATATTTTCCTGCCTCAAACTTAGAAAACCTTGAAAACTCAACAAATCTTATATATGAAAAACTTAGATAAAATCTTTGCTAGGTTGATAAATCTCCAAAACTGTAATTTCGCACACCAAACACACTTCATAACTGCTTGTTTCAGCGCAATGAGTAAGAAAGAAGACAGAATCTTCTGCAAGCAGTTTTTACCGTAGGATCTGAATTCAAACTTGTTACATAAATAACATAAATTTGGTCTCGGACCTTCAGATTCCGGAAAAGGCACTTCGGAGTATATGATTGAGAAAGATGCCAGCAACTCCCCCTCAATCATCTCCTGAGACTTCGCTCTTCACTCCTGAGACTTCGCTCTTCACTCCTGAGACTTCGCTTTTCACTCCAGAGCGGTGTGTGATTACAAATCATAAGAGCATCCCCTGCAGTGATACAGCAAAGCACCCTCAAGGGAGCTTTACAGCGTCTAAAATTAGTAACCGGGAGGGAGTTCATGAGGCTACCACTGACCTCTTCCGCATCCTGAGCTCAACTTCTGTGCTAAGAAACAGAACCGCGCTTCCTTCCGCACACATAAACAACCGAGCGCCAGCCAATTTTTAAAGAATTTACGAAGGGTGTACGACACGCAACCTTAAGGTCCACAGAGTAGCCAATGCGGGGTTTTTTTTTCACTACTTTGTAAAAGTGACTACTTTTCACATCTCACCCCTCGTCACCGGCGACTGATTCTACAGTGACCTAGGAACTATTTATAAAGTTCACTGTTCACTGTAGCGACGAACTTCAGAATTCTACTATGCTAATGGCGATATGGACAGTGGAAGAGGAGCAAATATGGCGAGGCTCGGGAGTCCCGGGTGGTACAAACGGCGACAAACATCATAAAAACTAGACATAAGCTTAAACAAAAAATCACACGTATCACACACAAGCAAAAAACATCACAGTTTTTTTTTTCTGCTAAGGGGAGTTGAACCTCAGCCAAGATCGGCCCTGCCCGGTGCAGATAGAAATCCCACCCCCCCACCCTAGTTAGTAATGTACTTAATCTGAAATCAAATACTCGCCGATATAGTGGAAACAGAGCACTTACTGATCCGCACCCCTTCGCACAGATTCATCTCGCTAGCTGCTCATCGCAGCATGGAAAGGGAACATCTGCAAGGTAAAGAATTGTTGGGAATACAGCTTGACACATGAGTCCAGGTGCCCACCGAGGCGGTTCCTGAATTTCGATTTCATGAAACTTAACGTGGTGAAAGTCCTCTCATCTTCCACACTGCCCAGCACAGCCGTAATGGCAATTTCCGCCACCTTTACATACTCTGAAAGATGATTGAGCATCAGAGCATTCTGGCCAACTCGAGACCAGAGCATTCTGGCCAACTCGAGACCAGAGCATTCTGGCCAACTCGAGACCAGAGCATTCTGGCCAACTCGAGACCAGAGCTTCGTCAGAGGATTTTGATCGTGCGGTTCTTCCATGGCAGCCTTGGCGTGTGACTTCATTGTGAGCTTAAAGAGACTGGACTACAAGCTAAGATTTCGCCCATCAACAATGGGGTCAATCTGCTTCATCTCAGGTTCTGCAGTGGTGCCAAAGTTCACCTCGCGGCACACACTGTACTACGCCTTCAAGGTTTTCAGGTGCAAGGGGAACAAATCATCAGCGTTAGGTTGCAGCCAGTACTGTGGGAATACTATTCCCAAAGCATTCATGAGTTCTACCTCAGGAAACCGGGTGTCCAGTTCCAGCCGCAGCAGCTCAACGGCATCTTTGCATTGCCCCTTGACTGAGCTAATGATACGCTCCAAATCTGGTTGAGACATCGGTAACTTCTTCCCGCTGATGGCACAGATCGAGTGAGCAGGATACGTATGGTCACCAATTCTGAATGACAAGTGCACATCTCCAGTGTTCATGTCAGTAACCCACTCCTGTGCTATAGCGTAGGAATTATTGTTGACAATATCAAAAAACATACCGAAATGCTGCTGCTGCCAAGTTGTGGCATCGTCACTGTACATCATGTACAATTCAGCTTGGCAAATCCGGACTGCAGCAACATAATTAGCAACAAACACGTTATTGGATTGAGCAAACTTCATTAGGGAATCTACAGATCCTGGCATTGGCAGAATGTAGGGCAGGGCCAGCAAGGTGCCACCATCACAAAGGGAATCGTAATTCCTTCAAGCACATTCCCGAGCAGCCATTTGCTTCGCAGTCATTTCCGGCTCCTTCACTGCAGCGTCCTCGCACATCTTGACTAGCAGTGTCTTGTATTCCCCCACGACCCTACCCAAAAGAGAAAGCAACGAAATCCAACGTGTCTTGACGTTTCGGAGCATCCAAAGGCCCTCTGTTTCCACAATTTCGGCGAGTTTTTGGAACTCCAAATGCCGTTTAGGACTCTGGCTGAAGTAAGAGAACATGGCCTCGCAAAGGTTCTCTAATTTGGCTACAATGGGAAGTTTAGAGAGTGGCTCTACAGCCAGGTTCGTGCGATGTGCCATGCAGTGCACACCGAGCATAAATGGAGCAGCATGATTTCTCATGCTTACAGTGACATCATTTCAGCATCCCTGAAATACACTATCCCCATCTGCCCTAAAGCATACGATTCGACCAGCCAAAGCCACATCGTCCAAGCTAGTGTGATGAGCAACCTGCTCATGTATTGCACTCCCAACAACCGCGACCCCATTCCCCTCCTCTAATCGACTCAAGGACATCAGTATGGGGACTCTTTTAAATTAAACACAGACATAGCAATGAATAGACAACCAGGACTGATGGTCGACTGTAGTGACCTCGTCAGCGGACAGGGAGATGAATTGAGCGTTGGATATCACTTTTTTAGTGTGAGCAGCGAGGGTCATTGCAATATGATCAGCCATATCCCATCCCAACCCAACAGACCAGTGTTTTTTCGGGAGATCAGGGACGCAAAGGACTTCGAAAAGCTCACGAAAGTCACAGAAATTGGACATAGGACGTCCATGCTGAAGCAGGAAAAAGACAGCCCTGAACTAGACTAATTTTTGACGCCTCTCTTTCACTGCACCGGCTTGTACTTGTTGCACAACAGTACTCCCAGCCCTACCATGACGAGCAAGATAAATCTTTTCATTTTTAGCGTGAGCATTTCCAAAGAGAAAATAAAACTGACCTGCTCGGAGATTCCCATGGCTTGTGAGGGCCTTCCGGCGACCAGCATGCTTCCACAAGGAATCAATTTTCGGGACCAAGAGCTTGTCACGCCCCTCAACCTCTGACATGTTCTGCATCGAACCTGCCGAATTTCCCCATTGGGAGACACCACAGACTCTGCCCAAGGTAGACGCGCCACCCAAGTATCCTGCCAATGTCGGTTCCACTCGTACCCACGCCGGCGAGCTCAGGCCATTTCATAAGCGGCAGTCCCTACAACAGGGTCGAGTTCCTCCACCTCCGAGCTCGCATGTAGAGGCATTTCCGATGCGGGAACTGCCACCGCATTGCCCTCCGAAGCTGCACCTGCACACAAAAAAGGCGGAACGAATTCACTATCAGCATTGGGCGGCGCTGCGCTACCACCGCTCTCCACCACCTACGTGGTGCCAAACCGCAACTCTCCAATTTCGACCCCCAGCGAGTCCACCTCCTCACCGCTGCCACCATACAAAAACTTAGTTAGTATCGACTACTTGGGCGCCATTACAACAACGAAAATTGCACAAATGCAATCCCAGTGCAAACAAGCACCACAGCCAAACAGTTCACGCAAACAAGGGATGTGGAAATCGAGAGGTTCGGGAGGGGACTTAAACCTTTCTGTGTATGCGCCATCAGCTGATTGAAGAATTTCAAAAATCCACCACCCCGAAATCACAAAGCCTGCCACACTCCCAGAATGCAAAAGCCTCACACTAAAATGCTAAACGAACAAGCGACGACATGGCAAGTGCACATCGGCGCGACGGGGGAGAACGGCTACAGAATCCGAAACAGCAAGAGCGCGCTGGCGAACACCAAAGCGGGAGGGAGAGAAATGAATTTGGCGAGAACTGTTCACGGAGAAATAGGGTGGCGTGCATGTGATCCAATGGGGGAGTGGGGTGGCGATGGAGAGACAGGCTGGGTGGGTGGAGACGGCGAGGTGATTGGGGGAGGCTGAGCGGGACATGCCGCCATGATGCCCCAGCTAGTCAGTTCAAGGCGACAAACTCAAAAAAAAATGATCATTTTACTAGTGAGAAATTCGCCAACGTGGGTTTATGATAAGGAGGTGGCGAAAATTCGCCAATAAAAAATTGGCTGCCGAGCACTCATATTCTGGGCACGCAGACAAGGACACCAAGATTTTGAAAGAGAGCCAGGGCTTGAACGAGGGCATTAGAAATATGGTTGTTTATTGCATGTGGACAGATTTGGAGGGAGCACTTGGAAATTTTTGGTGGGTGAGGGCCTTGATGGGGAGCCACAAACTCCACTTGAAGTGAAAACCTCCTGCCGAGGGACCTGTCGAGGGCGCTCGAGGGTATGCTCTAATCTTCCGACCTTGATAATGTATGTGTTCTAATTATCTTGGTTTCGATCGAAAGAAAAAGAAAAAGAAATTTATCTTGGTTTAATTTATTTTTGTAGAAAGACCAATGGTCATAGTGCTATGTTTTTTATTAGCATTTTTCAGATTTACTTTAAAGCCAAAATTGTATAGACGCCTCTTTTCAGTCAATTATGCCACATGCTTTTATCTAATTTGATATCATCATTCATGTGTTCGTCTTTAAAAAAATGAAAGCCTGCAACAAAGCAATATGTTTTGGACAAAATAGAGTCAATTAACCCCTACGGTACCATGATGGTTTCACAATAGAAACACTTCAAAATTGTTGGATTCTAGTGCAATGAGTAAAGGAGGAAACAAAAACTCTTATTTTCTAGTTCTGACCATAGGATCTCAATTTAGACTTATTAAGTAACATACACATAGAAGTTCATAAACTTTCACCGCAAGGATTGAAAAATAATACTGTTTGAAGTCAAGCAAATGTTTCATTTTTCTCCTTGCGTGAGTGGATCAATAGACTTTGACTTCACTTGGTGTCAAATTTTTACACTACACAAGGTCTTAATCCACTATCATTGTGTTAAGCATGATGTTAGTTCCTTGTACACCAATTTTTAGAGGTAGAGGAGGGGTGTAGCAATGAAGAAGAAGAACTTTGGTCTCCGAAAGATGGGGCCGGAGTGAATAAAGTTTATGTTTGTTCCACCACTAAATTCATGTCCACAGGACATAGGTTTAGTAGTATGGAACTACTCCCTCGTCTCGAGGGTAGACACGGGGTGTAGCATATTCAAAACAAGTGTGCAAAGAATTGAGGTTCAAGAATTGCTAGTTCACGTTCAAGTTTTTGTAAACTTAACATTTTTCTAAGTCCGATAATTCAAAACCCTATAACTTTTTAATTAATAGTCGGATTTTTTAAAAAAATGTCCTCCCACTGAGGTTTTACTAACGCCCTTCCCATAGTACAAACTTCAAAGAGGACTGTCAGAAATGGACACCATAGGAACCTCACCGAACTTTCGAATAGCCCATTTTTGGCACTTGAACCTTTAGCAGTTAACCCCTAAGGTACCAAGACAATTTTACACCAAAAACACTTCAAAATTAATGGATTCTAGTGCAATGAATGAAGAAGGTAACAAAAACTTTTATTTTTAGTTCTGACCGTAGGATCTCAATAAAGGCTTATTAAGTAATACATGTACAAAATTTCATAAACTTTGACCGCACGGATTGAAAGATTATAGTGTTTGAAGTCAAGCAAATGGTTCATTTTCTTCCCTGCGTTTAGTGGATCAGCAGACTTTGACTTCAGTTGGTGTCAAGTAATTTCACTACACAAGGTCTAAATCTATTACCATCTTGTTAAGCATGACTTAAGCTCCGTACACACCAATTTTTAGAGGTAGAGACAGGGTGTAGCATATTCAAAACAAGTGTGCAAGGAGTGGAGGCTCGAAATTTGTTAATTCACACTTAATTTTTTTTTAACTTAATATGTTTTCGATTGATAATCCGAATGGTCAATAAGAAGGTTTACATTACATATTGTTGTGGAAAAAATAAAAAATGAAAAATATGAAGATCTCTAGGTTTTATGTGGAAAAGAAGAAGTTTTTTTGGTACCTTGCCCAACAATGAGTGACAATGTGTGAAAATGTTTGACTTGGGTTGGTATGCTATTTTTCACTAAAGACAAGAACTTTTTTTTGACAACATGAAGGGAAATAATATTACTTGCGAGTACTCAAAATCTCACTTTCAATAGAGTGTCCTATCAAAAGTTTTTGGAGGTGCCCGAGGTGCCCGCCCTCCCCATTTAAAATTCAAAACCCTATAACTTTTTTTTATCAAATGTCCAATTTAGGAAAAATTGTTTTCCCATTGAGCTTTTGGTAATGTCTTTCTATAATTAAAATTTCAAAGTGGAATGTTGGAAATTGACACCGTAGGAACCTGACCAATTTTTCAAAAAGCCAAATTTGGACACTTGGTCCTTTAGGGGTTAAAGGCGTACGACCTCATACAGCACAGTGGACCTGGTGAATTTGTTCGCAGTTCGATACTGCCACGAGGATGATACGAAACCAAAAATGAAACCCATTCATATATTTATGTAGTCATCTTTGAAACGGATGGATTATTTTCACAAAGTAGTATTCAACGTTACCATTCGAATATCTTGTCACAGAAGCAACTCTTGCGGTCGCTGGTTTGTTCACATATAATTAAAAAAAAGGGAAAGAATTATGGTGAAAGAAAACCCCTGCAATCAACCCATTCACAACTGTGTTGCATTATAGCCCACCAGTCATGCAGGCGGGCCCTACCGTCCGTCCCAAGGACCGAGGGACATCAAAAAGCACAAAACAGCCTCTAAGTTCGGTCCAGTCCCAGCTCACTACGGTCCGAGTCCGTCGCCTCAGCAGCCCATCCAACGGATGCCACTCTAGATCTCACGAACACACTCACGCTTACTCAACAAAGTCTACAATTGTAGTAGGTCTCCCTGTAATATAATCCCAGACGGAATTCATCGATACCTAGGTGATATTCAAGGACTTAACCGGGAGATATTTCTGAGGAGGTTGGGAACTACACTAAAAATCACATTTAGTGTCGTCTACACTAAATACGAACTCTTACACTAGAAGGAAGAATTACAATTAGTGTAACGACACAACATTACACTAAATGTGAAACATTACACTATATGTGAATTGCAGTAAAAATGGGTGGTTTTTTTTTTTTTACTTGTACACAATTAGTGTATGAAAACTCTTGCCGCAGTGAATAAAATCAACACTATTCAAAGGAGCATAAGTCACTCAAAAAGGATCGGAATTACAGTCATGAGATGTTTTTTGACATCTACATTTTCTGTAGATTTCAAAAAACATATCATTTGTTTAATTTGAAGAATATATGAGTAAGTTATGGGCATTTCCAGATTTTGGTGATGTAAATTCAACAAGAATAGTCAACATAGAGAAAACAAGAATAGTCAACATAGAGAATAAATACTTGACGGCTAGTAGGCGGTTGGTGGAGGCATCAATAATGATGTTGGCCGCTAACACTAGTTGTGAACAAGTTCGCAAATAGTGTAGTAGGGTAATTAGACTATTTGTGTGACTACACTAAATGCAATGTTTAGTGTAGACCTTTCAAGGACAAACGACCCATTCTGAGTCGTTTTGGCACGATAATCTCGATTGCAACTATTACAAGCCACCTCCATGAATGACTTAAACTATGACAAAGAGGTGGAGGAAGTTGGGCATCTATCGAGACAACCGCCATGAAAATTGATGCAAGCTTCGGCAAGCAGTAGTGATTTCCGTGAATGGGGGTTGCAATGAAACGTATCTTGTGCGTAGGTGTTGTCATGCACGACCTAGAACACTCGTAGGCTAAAAAAGCTCATAAGCCTCAAAGGGTAACTTGGGATGAGGACTTAACTCTACTTTCATTGCAACTTTTACAATTTTAGTTAACTTACCTAAACTTACAATAGCCGTTCGGGACAATGGGGGTAGTATACTCACCCCATATAAGGTAAGCCTCCCCATAACCAACAAAAACCCATAGCCAAAGCCTATAAAATTGGGATACATCTAACCCTCTTCCATCCCATTACCACCGACTGAACTCCAAATGGAGGTTTGCTACTAGTCAAGACCCTCACTTTTGGTCGTTGGTTGTGGAGGGTACCTACTACTAGCCACCCACTAAACATGGCTACACAGTTTGAAAATTCATCACTAATTCAGTTTTCATCAAAAAAAATATGAAATCACTTGGATTGGAATTGTAATTCTATTGGCCTATCACTGAAAAATAATAGTATAATTACATTCCTAAACTTGTCGGTTTAGGGGGGCTTACCTTATAACATAGGTTCATCGCACACGTGGGCCGCACTCTCACAAAATAATACACATAAATTACGCACAGAATTCTGCGCTCCCGCTCACCTTCCTCGCATCTTCTTCCCGAGTCTGCCCATCTTTGCAAGCGAAAGTCTCCGGATGTTGTAGAGAAACTCACTCCCCCACTTCTCTCGTGGTCGATCGAGCCCCTTCTCGCACCTTGCTCAAGCTCCTACTTTGCCGCTGGGATCCTTCGATCGGTTCTAGCTTGTCTTCTAGTATGGAAATCACCTCCTCCTCGTCCTCCTGGTGCTGTTCTAGTGGTACTTATCTAGCGGTTCTTCGATTGGGTGGCGGTGGGTTCTGTCGCTGTGTGTGAAGCTTGCAAGGTACTGGAGTTTTTGGATTTGAATCTTGCCAGTGTGATCTTGGTTTGTGCTGTGTTTGTGTTTTGGGGTACGTTCGAGCGTGTGAGGACACGCTTTGGGTAATGCTGGTCAACTCGGGTTTCTAGGAGTGATGGGAGGGAAGTCGGGATATTGGTTTTTGGGGAGTAGGTTTGAGGGATTGCGTTTCCTGGTAGGATTTGAGTATTGGCTATTTCTTTGTGTCGGCTTGTGTGGTTATGGCTTTTCTTGTGAGGCGATTTGTTGCGTGGGACTGTTTGGTAGGAAGAGCGTGACTCGGAGATCGATCTTTATCACGATGTGCTTTGTGGTTGAGGTAGTAGTGGACGATTCACCGGGCTGAGTCCAGCCGAGCCGCTACCTCACGGTGCAAACTTGGCACTCCTGCCCCAGCAATGTAGATCTATCACTTGTGCAGGTTGTATTGGATAGTGCGTTTTCTTCGAGGCTTGATTGTGAGCTAGTCGATGGCGAACTTTGCGTCGCGGTCGCTGTCTCGGATTGTGCCCGTACTCCGCAAAGAGCCGGACTCTATGGACGCCACTAACGAGCTGCAGGGAGTGCGGAGCTTCGACGAGGACGAGCATCCCCGCTTTCACTTCCCCGGGGCCGTCCGCAAATTCGCTTACCGCTTCGACGGTACCGGCGAATTCGTGAAACACCCCTGGGACCTCAGCAGCAAGGACCCAAATCCCAGATCCTTCACGTGGTACCACGTCGAGCTCCCACGCTCAAGCCAGAAGCTGTCCACCTCCGCGGAGTACCTGATCGACGTCCTCTGCCCGCCCCTGAAGCTCCAGGAGATTCTCGCGCTCGTCAGCAGCGGCCCCTTCTGCGGCACGCTGGACGGCGCGCTCGTGTTCCGCGTCAACTCTGCGGGCCCGTGCAACAGCAAGTTCACGCAGCGGATCTCCGCCGTCGTGACGGAGAATCGCATCATCAGCGTCTCTCTGGGGCGCATCTCGCGCCTCGACTTCTCCTCCACCTCCACGCGCTCCCTCTTGTCCGAAATCCCATCCCTCGAGCAGAGCAACGGCGACGGGATCAAACCTCCAGGCGGAGTGGTGATCCAGGAGCACGTCCTGGCGTTTCTTCTCAGCCGCAACACTTTCGAGGAGGCCGAGAACGCGATCCCGACGGGCGTGGGCAACCTCCTCGTGCACATCATTGACACCCACGTCGACCAGCTGCACGAGATCGTGCTGCAGCTCGAGACGCAGCTAGACGAGGTGGAGCGGGACCTCGACCTCGGCGTCGGCGCCACCAAGAAGCAAATGCTGGACGACAGGCGCTTCCCCAAGATGCAACTCAATTTGCAGCGCCTGTTGCAGGTTATCGCGCATGGCGACCAGGTGTTTCCCCGCGTGAAGGACAAGTGCGTGGGGCGCGCGTGGTGCTCTGTGGAGGATCTAGCGACGCTAGACGCGCTGGTGGGGCGCCTGCGCAAGCTCAAGGAGAATGTCGGCTTCATCGTGAGCCGGATCACGGCCATCCAGGCGGGCCTGGATAGTTGGCAGGCGGAGCAGATCAACCGCAAGCTTTATTACCTCTCGTTCCTGTCGATGATTTTCCTGCCCCTCTCGATCGTCACTGGAGGTGAGAGTCCGTGAACCTGAGTTTCTGTTTTCTCACTCTGTTTGTCAACTACCTTCTTTCTGCGCATGTTCTTCTTTCCAAAATACATCCCTGCTTCTTCAAATCATTTCTAAATAGATCTCAAATAAGCAGCTCACATACGAGAGAGAGAGACCGTGGTGAATATTCATCAGGGTTGACCTCATGCATACTCTTTCTTCACTTTCAATGCTCCAGTTGAAACTACTTACAGACCACCTGCAAGCTCCTCTGTGTAATTGAAAGAATATAATCAAAAGACCACATCTCTTTTATCATTTACTCAGAAACTAACGCTAGAGAAGGGGTATCTTATCGAAGCATCGGGTGCTAATATAAATATCTCTGTCGAAGTGAAGCAGACGAGTTATGATTATGTCGGTAGGGAACATGGACGACGTTTAATCTCAACCTGATCATCTCGACGGTTTTCATCGCTTCTAAATCGTTCTGACGTGAATCTGTGTGCAGCGTTTGGGATGAACGTGGGCGGAGTGCCGTGGACGACGCAGACGAACCCGAAGCTCAGCCACGGCTTCCGCAACGTGATGCTCATCTGCGCCGTGATCGTGGTGCTGCTGCTGGTGCTCTTCGGGGCGGTGCCTCTGTATAACTTCCTCATCGGCGGGCGGCGCCAGGGCGACAAGGAGCGGCGGCTGCGGTCCCACAAGTCCGTCCGGTACCGCGGCGGCAGCCATCGCCATCCCGCTTATCTCCCCCTCTAAATTCTTGTAATGCTAATCCTTCTCAAGGTATGCAACCATGACGATATCGAATGGAAGTGGATATGCATTTTTCCTTGTAATTTTCCTGTTCATTTGGTATGCTCGTATCACGGGTAGTGAAAGTCAGCTGCTGATTACCTGTTGTAATGGCATCCAGCAACTCATTCATCAATCAAAATCGTTTTTTCTTACATCTAGCAACTGTAATCAGCAGTCTTTGCAGCGTTGTGAATACCCCTTTGGAATTTTACTGACAGTTAGAGGGAGGGGGTGAGTCTATATGCTACCTCTACTTTACAATGCTCCTAACAAGTATCATGTGGAGAAGGCGAATTGGCTTGGGAGAGGGGTGGGGATATATAGTAATGGTCAACTCTTTGGGACTTTAGGGGAGCTTTAGCTTTCATTCAGTTGGTGCAGAGAAAGGAAACATGAATACTCTCATGCTTTGGTATTTAAGTCCTAACCCCCTCATTCCAATCAAGTAGGAATTTTTGGAAAAATCTAACATTTTAGATCTCCTTTCTATTTACCTATCTTGTAATGATTTAGAGATTATCTCTCATCGATCTATTTACAGTATGTACATATATAAAAGATTCACAACTAATCCCTCAGACTATACACATATAAAAGATTCACAACTGTAATCCCTCAGACCGAGGCAGTTTAGAGGAATCTCTAATCCAATTAATTTTTAATGAAGACGCAAGAAGATAAGGGCTACTTGGAAACATTATATCTATTCTCATCGGACCTATATAAAAATGGTTATGCCATTCATATAAATGAGTTGTTTGAAAGTGGACATATTGGGCAAATTCAAATTTTTCTGCTACAACCCTTAACTAAATATAAGATTTGTAATGCAAGAAAGTAATATTATTTTATTCAAGATTGCAAAGTAAAATCTCTGACGTAAAACTTCCCCTCCAAGTTGTGTCCAAGTTTTCTCACTACTCCCTAGACAATGTGCAAATATACAGTTTCATTTCTTTATGAAACCGACAGTGATGATTTTCTCATTCTAATTTTTCAACTATAAGAAGAAGCATGACCCTTAGTTTTGACAATTTGAAGATTTGAATTACATAAAAATGGATATGTTAGAAAGCAAAAAGTGTTTTGGCAATTTATGACCCTCCCTTCATGTCTTGAACTAACCCTTTACCACCTAAATGGACCATGAGAGCGTGGGAGAATCAAGGAGGGTAATTGAGTAGGCAAAACATCATTTACACAGTGGGTTCAATTCAACATGACCCCACTTCAGATTAGTCACTGTAGTTTGCTAATGCCCGCATTGATTGGATATTGGAGACATCCGTTGGAAAGCTAATGAGGAGCACAAAATATGTTCAGAGGACATGAGAGATAGTGGCCAATTGTGGAAAGACTTAGAAAAACAAAAGCACCAAATTTGACCCTCCCACGACCTCTGGGGATTCCTAGGTTAGAAAAGAATGCTTTGATTCTCGTCTACTTCTAAAAATTGGTGTGTAAGGAACTAACGTCACATACATCACAACAACAAAAAAATTATATCTTTTGTAATGCAAAACACTAAGTGAAGTCAAAGCCTGCTGATTCTTTACCATCCCTTCCCCAATACGCGTACAAATTCGCATTGTCCACATCTCAAAGTGATTGATTCATGTCAAGTTCATGACTCTGGCGTAAAGATGTAATTCCAACGAAGGTTTGTTCGAGATTGATGCATTCTTCCTCGGGTTATAACAAGGAAGGACACATTAGGATTTGTATAGGCGTAAATAACAATGGAAGCATGCTAAAATGTAAATACCTGAGTTCAGAATCACTGATCATGGCCATTGGAAGTTTTGATACAGTCATGTGAGCCTAGTTTCAATGAATTGTGTGTTCATCAATCACAATACTGTACGATTATTGTGTTCCACATGCATAAAGGTCTAATGAAAATGATTGAGAAGGGAGCAGAAAGGTTCAAAGCTCTATTGAATATTCCGGAGTCAATACCTCCAGGTCAAGTTTGGCACATTGCACAGTGAATACTTGGGCCATAGTTCTTATTGAATAGGTCAATGCTAAAGTACTGGATCACAATGACTCTCAGTCCTACATTTCGACGTACTGCGAGTATCTCAATTATTTTATTAAATATCCTAGAATACTATAGTATAACCGTAATCAGAGACAAGTGGTGTTGGAAGTCATTGAACCTCATTCGCAACTTCTGAGCGTTGGGGTTGCCGGCGTTGCTGAGCCCCTTGTAAGAGCATGACCCGATCATGCTTTCACGCCGTTCACGACGTCACTTGATTTGACAGAAGCGTACTGCCGATGCGGAGTAGAGGACTTAGCCCGATGCTTCGGCGCCCAGTTAGTCATATCTCCACTCTTGCTCTTGTTTGCCAATCTATCATGTCTAGCGTAGCCGCTCCAGAACAGTTGCGTGCCGCTGCTGGTCAATCGGTACGTGGTTAGTAACTGTCTTTTTGCAATCTCTCGTTAGTTGCCAGGAAGTGCGTGAATTGCAGTACTGAGTGGGGGTGAAGTCTATCATGTGTATCATGTTTAGGGTGTAAGTGGGTTTTCTTTTCTGTTGGTCCTGAGGATTTGTTGTTTCTGTTCGTCCTGAGGAGTTGTTGTTCCTGTTGGTCCTGAGGATTTGATGTCTCTATTGGTCCTGAGGATGTGGAGAACGTTTTACCGACAATAGTGTCTTAGGTTTTACCGACGATCGTGTCTTTGGTTTTACGGACAAGCATGTCCTAGGTTTCTCAGATGGAAAACGCGCTTACCGACAACGAACCCTTTTAAAGGATTCATTGTCGGAGAGTTCTTGAACATCTTATTTCTGGATAAAGAAATTGAGAGAAGGGCTATGGATGGGTTTATGGGTTTGCTCTTTAGATGTAGCGCTGTAGTGCCGAGAGTGTGAGCTTTGTGGACTGAATCTTTTTCCAAGCTTTTCTATCTATGGCGTAGGTTTTCGAAGATATTCAACCCAGCTAGTGGCAATTGTGTGTTGAGAAGCTTACGAGCATATGTGTTATTGCCACCGTTGTCTGTACAGGAGCTTAGGTTGCAGGTTTCTTCGCGATTCCCTTTTGTGATTCCCTTCTGCTGCCAACTAGGTATTGATGTGACTAGTGCTGCTTCATTTCTCTGTCGATGATGGCTCGGCCATCAATGAAACACTGCATTTCATGTTGAGAGATCCATCTGTTTAAGCATATGTGTGCTGTTATTTCTATCTTTAATTTGTTGCGGTAGCACTCAAATTGTTGTTATTTCTTAAGAACGTTTGTAGATCCGGCAAATCTTGGAGAAGGTTGATCTTATTTTGTGCCTGCAGATACTGAAAATTGTGTTGGCTTTGAGCTACTTCGTTGTGATCATACTCCTGAAGCCATCGAGATGTTGTGTGAGCTTAAGGTGCGTGCTTTGTTCTTCTTACATACACCACAAATATACACCAATTTGAACATGTGATGTGAAGGCAGCTGTTTCTCTAGTTGTCAAAAAAATAATATAAAAGCATGACAGTTGTTATTCAGTTTTGGCGAGTTCTACATGCATCCTATGTAACTTGCATCTTGCACAATCGCTGGCTCTTATTTCACGGTGTTAAGAAAATGATGGTGACACAATTTTCGCAGGCACCCGTTTGAGCCCCTGTCCATAAGGTTTATCGGTACAAGTACAAGCACATTGGGCAAAGTTGATGACAACAATGCCGTCTTCACAGGTTGACAACATTGTTTGTCTGCCTACAACTGCCCTAGTATCGCCTGAGTATTACCTATATCTATCATCATCATCCCAGAATTGCTTATTGCAAACTGCCATGGGTTCCTTGTGAGGAGGATAAGTTTCCAGCAATTTTCATCAATTTTCAACGTAGTCACCAGAAAAATAAGCAAGACCTGAAGTACCGTGTGAGAAATATGGAGCTGAAGTGTAGTGGCATGGGATAGAGGAAGACATGACAAAAGGAGGGAGCCACAAGGGAAGAGGAAGGAGGAATAGTCTTTAGAATGAAGCGGAGCCATAGATGTAGAGGACTTTTGGTTGTGCTCTCTAGGAACTTGTAGTGAAGTTCCCGTGGGCTCTATGACCATGTAGTGTTGGGAGTGCGTCTCCCGAACACGATGGGTACCACTAGCAAAATGGTGGATACAATCTTTCCAGGCGAAGGACAAGGACATGAGCAGATGGACTTTGGGACATTGTCCAAGTACGATGTGTTCTTGAACCACCGGGGACCCGATTTGAAGAAGACCTTTGTTTCGCATTTGAATAAGGCACTTCGTTTTGCAGGTTGTGAGCCTTTTTTGGATGCGAAGTCACTTGTGAAAGGGAAATGTGCATCCAAATCGATCAACGAGGCCCTCGTTGGTGTGCGTGTGCATGTTGCAATATTCTCGCGGAGGTATGCTGAATCCAAATATTGTCTTAATGAGCTTTGTGACATGTTGGCGAGTCAAAAGCCTTTCATTCCAGTGTTTTATGATGTTGAGCCGGAGAACTTGCGGTGGACGGAGGTGGGACCATTTGCTGAGGGATTTCGTAAGCATTTGGGAAAAGGGCGAGATGGTGATGTGATTCGATGGAAAGCAGCTTTATTACAAGCTGCTGATATAACTGGATTCAGGCTGGTGGATTGTGGCAAGTAAGTTGTTCTCAAGCATGATGTGTTTGTCCTTGGTCAATATTGATTACATACGAGTTGATATGAATGATATTGGTATGACTTCATTGCAAATGATTTCATTATGCTTCTTTTTGAGCTTTTGTAAGAGAACGATTGGCTTCTAATGTGATCAAGGGCTTTGACAGTGATACAGTCAAGTTGGAAGAGAAGATTCTTGGTGCAGTAATGAATAAATTGCCCCCCCCTTTCCCATTGGTACCTGCTCGCCATCCAGTGGGTATGAAGGAACGAGCGAAGAATGTGATTGATATGTTGCACAAGATGGGAGACAATGTAGGGGTGATGGGGATTTGGGGCATGGGTGGAATTGGGAAGACAACCCTCGCAAAGGAAGTGTTCAACCGTGAGCATTCAAGGTTTGGTTCTTGGTCTTTTCTAAGCGATGTGAGGGAAGCAAAGGGTGTTGCTATCATGGACCTCCAAAGGAAGTTGGTGACAGACTTGCTTCGAGTGGATTCTAAGAAGATGCATTGGGATTCAGTTGGTTGGTTTGATCGCATTCGTAAGCTTAAGCAAAAAGTGTTCATTGTGATTGATGACATAAGCACGAGGCGTCAATTTGATGATTTGATTCCTGATGTGAAATACCTTCCTTGTGGAAGTCGAGTGGTTATTACATCTCGAGAAAGCGGTATATTGAAGAATATCATGTTGGATGTACCTCAAAGTGCACTATATGATGTACCAGAGCTCAATTTTCCAATTTCCATGGAGCTGTTTCTACAGTGTTCATTTCAGAAAACCAAGATTGATGATGTGGATGTTGGTTTTCATGATTTCATCAAAGATATAACAAGAGCATGTGGTGGATTGCCACTGGCATTGGAAGTCATGGGAGCGTTATTATCAGATAAGAAGAACCTCTCCATCCATAAGAGATTTTGGCAAGACGCAATCTTGGCCCTACAAAGAGATGGAGATATAATGACAAGTCTTCAATTAAGTTATGACAGCTTGGGAGAAGTTGAGAAATGCATGTTTTTGGACATTGCGTGCTTCATACTTGGCCATCCTGAGAGGATAGCCATTGAGGTGTGGGATTCAAATGATCCGAATGGATCATCAAGTTGGGTGTTGAGCAAATTGATTTCTAAGTGTTTGGTGAAAATTGTTGATAGCGAGCTTAGCATGCATGACCTTTTGCGAGATATGGGACGCAATGTAGTATTGCAGAAATCATCACGTAGACCCGAATTGCAAAGCCACATATGGGACTCTTCAGTTGCTGTTAAGGTGCTTCAAAAAAAGCAGGTAAGAGTTTTGTAGTACAATGCTTTTACTTCATTTCAAGCATGCACGTGGAGGAATGAATTTTTCTTTATTCCTAAAATGCTTGAAAATGATTTGTGAGGAATGACAATTTGGAACTTTGGAGATTGTGTGTATGGGTGATCGATCTCTTGTATGGTCTAATAGCTAACTCATGGGTTGCATGCTTAGGGTTCGGACAAAGTTTTGGCGCTAACCGTAGTTGGCAAGAAATGTGAGACAACTTGCAAAGCAGAATTGTATGCAAGAATGAGGCAATTGAGATACCTCCGATTGGATGGTTGCCCCGTGGATGGGGACTTTTCAGAATGGTGTGAAGAATTGAGGTGGTTGCAATGGAGATACATGCCTTACAAAGAAATGCCTTCAAGCTTGACATTACCAAACTTAGCTGTTCTTGATCTTGGGAACAGTGACTCCCTCACTTGTGTTTGGCATATGGCCTTGGAATCTAGTGTAAGAATATTGTTACATTGTCGAATAGTCAGTAGGTGTTCAATGCATTGCTTCAGCAATATAACAAATGTTGGGATTGTATTTATGAATATTTCCTATAACAGCCTTGGTTGTGTTTGTATTGTATGTATGTAAGTAGAGGAAGTTTGTTTGTATGTAAGGTGTGAACATGAGAGATATCTTTTCCAAGATCTCTTGCAAATGATTTGATATCTCTTTGGTGGTGTTGCAGATTCTTGCTTGCAAGGAGTTGCGAATGCTGATACTCAACAATTGCGGTGAACTGAAGGAGTTGCCTCAAGACATCAATAAGCTGGTGAAACTGAAGCTTTTGAATTTGGAAGGATGTGTTTCCTTGATCAAACTACCAGGCGTGCTTGGTGACTTGACAGAACTTGACCACCTGAACTTAGAGGGATGTCGGTTGTTGAATTCACTACCGGACTCCCTTGGTGACTTGACAAAACTCAACTACCTAAACCTATCAGGGTGTGAATCAATAAAATATTTGCCGGATAGCATTGTGAAGCTGTTGGAACTTACGAAATTACGTGTTTCCTTTTGTGATGGTTTAGGAAAGCTTCCGTTGGATTTTGGATTGCTTAAGAGCTTGGAAGTATTTGATGCCCCTGGTATTGCCTTGGAGGAACTTCCTGAAAGCTTTGGTCTACTTGCAAGCTTGAAGGAAGCTAATCTTCAGTATTGTTATAATCTGAGATCTCTTAGTGAAAATTTTGGATGCCTAAAGAATCTTCAATCCCTTGACTTGTATCATTGTTCGAGCTTGATGAAGCTTCCAGACTCATTTTCTGAGCTGTCCAACTTGGAGACATTGGACCTTTCTGGATGTGTACTTCTTGAGGAGCTACCACCATCCATTCACAAGCTCAAGAAGTTGGAGAGGCTCACCATGAGAGGTGCTGCAATGACGGAGCTTCCGAAGATGTTTGACCAACTTCGAAGCCTCGAGTATATTGATTTCTCAAGTTGCAGGCAGCTGCGAAACCTTGGTGAGAGATTCGGCTTCCTTGGATGTCTAGAATCCCTTTGGTTATCTGGTTGTGAGAGCTTGAGGAAGCTGCCGGACTCATTTTCTGAGCTGTCCAATTTGGAGACATTGGACCTTTCTGGATGTGAGCTTCTAGAAGAAGTACCACCCTCCATTCACAAGCTGAAGAAGTTGAAGAGACTCACCATGCAAGGCGTTGCAATGAAGGAACTTCCGGAGAAGTTTGACCAACTTCAAAGCCTCGAGTATATCGATTTCACAAATTGTAGGCAGCTGCGAAACCTTGGTGCGAGATTTGGCTTCCTTGGATGTCTAAAATCTTTCGAGTTGTCTGGTTGTGAGAGCTTGAGGAAGTTGCCGGACTCATTTTCTGAGCTGTCCAACTTGGAGACATTGGACCTTTCAGGATGTGAGCTTCTTCTAGAAGTACCACCCCCCATTCACAAGCTGAAGAAGTTGAAGAGACTCACCATGCAAGGCGGTGCAATGAAAGAACTTTCGGAGAAATTTGACCAACTTCGAAGCCTCGAGTATATCGATTTCACAAATTGCAGGCAGCTGCGAAACCTTGGTGAGAGATTCGGCTACCTTGGATGCCTAAAAACCTTCAAGTTGTCTGGTTGTAAGAGCTTGACAAAGTTGTCAGACTCATTCTTTGAGTTATCCAACTTGGAGACATTGGACCTTTCTGGATGTGAGCTTCTAGAAGAAGTACCACCATCCATTCACAAGCTTAAGAAGTTGAAGTCACTCTCTATGCAAGGCGCTGCAATGAAAGAACTTCCAGAGAAGTTTGACCAACTTCGAAGCCTCGAGTATATCGATTTCACAAATTGCAGGCAGCTGCGAAACCTTGGTGAGAGATTCGGCTCCCTTGGATGTCTAGAATCTTTCAAGTTGTCTGGTTGTGAGAGCTTGAGGAAGTTGCCGGACTCATTTTCTGAGCTGTCCAACTTGGAGACATTGGACCTTTCTGGATGTGAGCTTGTTGAAGAATTACCACCATCCATTCACAAGCTGAAGAAGTTGAAGAGACTCGCCATGCAAGGCGCTGCAATGAAAGAACTTCCGGAGAAGTTTGACCAACTTCGAAGCCTCAAGTATATCGATTTCACAAATTGCAGGCAGCTACGAATCCTTGGTGAGAGATTTGGCTCCCTTGGATGTCTAGAATCTTTCATGTTGTCTGGTTGTGAGAGCTTGAGGAAGTTGCCGGACTCATTTTCTGAGCTGTCCAACTTGGAGACATTGTACCTTTATGGATGTGAGCTTCTAGAAAAATTACCACCATCCATTCACAAGTTGAAGAAGTTGAAGATGCTCAGCATGCAAGGCGCTGCATTGAAAGAACTTCCAGAGAGGTTTGACCAACTTCGAAGCCTCAAGTATATCGATTTCACAAATTGCAGGCAGCTACGAATCCTTGGTGAGAGATTCGGCTCCCTTGGATGTCTAGATACTTTCAAGTTGTCTGGTTGTGAGAGCTTGAGGAAGTTGCCGGACTCATTTTCTGAGCTGTCCAACTTGGAGACATTGGACCTTTCTGGATGTGAGCTTGCAGAAGAAGTACCACCATCCATTCACAAGCTGAAGAAGTTGAAGAGACTCACCATGCAAGGCGCTGCAATGAAAGAACTTCCGGAGAAATTTGACCAACTTCGAAGCCTCGAGTATATCGATTTCACAAATTGTAGGCAGCTGCGAAACCTTGGTGCGAGATTCGGCTTCCTTGGATGTCTAAAATCTTTCGAGTTGTCTGGTTGTGAGAGCTTGAGGAAGTTGCCGGACTCATTTTCTGAGCTGTCCAACTTGGAGACATTGGACCTTTCAGGATGTGAGCTTCTTCTAGAAGTACCACCCCCCATTCACAAGCTGAAGAAGTTGAAGAGACTCACCATGCAAGGCGGTGCAATGAAAGAACTTTCGGAGAAATTTGACCAACTTCGAAGCCTCGAGTATATCGATTTCACAAATTGCAGGCAGCTGCGAAACCTTGGTGAGAGATTCGGCTACCTTGGATGCCTAAAAACCTTCAAGTTGTCTGGTTGTAAGAGCTTGACAAAGTTGTCAGACTCATTCTTTGAGTTATCCAACTTGGAGACATTGGACCTTTCTGGATGTGAGCTTCTAGAAGAAGTACCACCATCCATTCACAAGCTTAAGAAGTTGAAGTCACTCTCTATGCAAGGCGCTGCAATGAAAGAACTTCCAGAGAAGTTTGACCAACTTCGAAGCCTCGAGTATATCGATTTCACAAATTGCAGGCAGCTGCGAAACCTTGGTGAGAGATTCGGCTCCCTTGGATGTCTAGAATCTTTCAAGTTGTCTGGTTGTGAGAGCTTGAGGAAGTTGCCGGACTCATTTTCTGAGCTGTCCAACTTGGAGACATTGGACCTTTCTGGATGTGAGCTTGTTGAAGAATTACCACCATCCATTCACAAGCTGAAGAAGTTGAAGAGACTCGCCATGCAAGGCGCTGCAATGAATGAACTTCCGGAGAAGTTTGACCATCTTCGAAGCCTCAAGTATATCGATTTCACAAATTGTAGGCAGCTGCGAAACCTTGGTGAGAGATTTGGCTCCCTTGGATGTCTAGAATCTTTCATGTTGTCTGGTTGTGAGAGCTTGAGGAAGTTGCCGGACTCATTTTCTGAGCTGTCCAACTTGGAGACATTGTACCTTTATGGATGTGAGCTTCTAGAAAAATTACCACCATCCATTCACAAGTTGAAGAAGTTGAAGATGCTCAGCATGCAAGGCGCTGCATTGAAAGAACTTCCAGAGAGGTTTGACCAACTTCGAAGCCTCAAGTATATCGATTTCACAAATTGCAGGCAGCTACGAATCCTTGGTGAGAGATTCGGCTCCCTTGGATGTCTAGATACTTTCAAGTTGTCTGGTTGTGAGAGCTTGAGGAAGTTGCCGGACTCATTTTCTGAGCTGTCCAACTTGGAGACATTGGACCTTTCAGGATGTGAGCTTCTTCTAGAAGTACCACCCCCCATTCACAAGCTGAAGAAGTTGAAGAGACTCACCATGCAAGGCGGTGCAATGAAAGAACTTTCGGAGAAATTTGACCAACTTCGAAGCCTCGAGTATATCGATTTCACAAATTGCAGGCAGCTGCGAAACCTTGGTGAGAGATTCGGCTACCTTGGATGCCTAAAAACCTTCAAGTTGTCTGGTTGTAAGAGCTTGACAAAGTTGTCAGACTCATTCTTTGAGTTATCCAACTTGGAGACATTGGACCTTTCTGGATGTGAGCTTCTAGAAGAAGTACCACCATCCATTCACAAGCTTAAGAAGTTGAAGTCACTCTCTATGCAAGGCGCTGCAATGAAAGAACTTCCAGAGAAGTTTGACCAACTTCGAAGCCTCGAGTATATCGATTTCACAAATTGCAGGCAGCTGCGAAACCTTGGTGAGAGATTCGGCTCCCTTGGATGTCTAGAATCTTTCAAGTTGTCTGGTTGTGAGAGCTTGAGGAAGTTGCCGGACTCATTTTCTGAGCTGTCCAACTTGGAGACATTGGACCTTTCTGGATGTGAGCTTGTTGAAGAATTACCACCATCCATTCACAAGCTGAAGAAGTTGAAGAGACTCGCCATGCAAGGCGCTGCAATGAAAGAACTTCCGGAGAAGTTTGACCATCTTCGAAGCCTCGAGGAAATTGATTTCACAAATTGTAGGCAGCTGCGAAACCTTGGTGAGAGATTTGGCTTCCTTGGATGTCTAGAATCTTTCAAGTTGTCTGGTTGTGAGAGCTTGAGGAAGTTGCCGGACTCATTTTCTGAGCTGTCCAACTTGGAGACATTGGACCTTTCTGGATGTGAGCTTGTTGAAGAATTACCACCATCCATTCACAAGCTGAAGAAGTTGAAGAGACTCGCCATGCAAGGCGCTGCAATGAAAGAACTTCCGGAGAAGTTTGACCAACTTCGAAGCCTCAAGTATATCGATTTCACAAATTGCAGGCAGCTACGAATCCTTGGTGAGAGATTTGGCTCCCTTGGATGTCTAGAATCTTTCATGTTGTCTGGTTGTGAGAGCTTGAGGAAGTTGCCGGACTCATTTTCTGAGCTGTCCAACTTGGAGACATTGTACCTTTATGGATGTGAGCTTCTAGAAAAATTACCACCATCCATTCACAAGTTGAAGAAGTTGAAGATGCTCAGCATGCAAGGCGCTGCATTGAAAGAACTTCCAGAGAGGTTTGACCAACTTCGAAGCCTCAAGTATATCGATTTCACAAATTGCAGGCAGCTACGAATCCTTGGTGAGAGATTCGGCTCCCTTGGATGTCTAGATACTTTCAAGTTGTCTGGTTGTGAGAGCTTGAGGAAGTTGCCGGACTCATTTTCTGAGCTGTCCAACTTGGAGACATTGGACCTTTCTGGATGTGAGCTTGCAGAAGAAGTACCACCATCCATTCACAAGCTGAAGAAGTTGAAGAGACTCACCATGCAAGGCGCTGCAATGAAAGAACTTCCGGAGAAATTTGACCAACTTCGAAGCCTCGAGTATATCGATTTCACAAATTGTAGGCAGCTGCGAAACCTTGGTGCGAGATTCGGCTTCCTTGGATGTCTAAAATCTTTCGAGTTGTCTGGTTGTGAGAGCTTGAGGAAGTTGCCGGACTCATTTTCTGAGCTGTCCAACTTGGAGACATTGGACCTTTCAGGATGTGAGCTTCTTCTAGAAGTACCACCCCCCATTCACAAGCTGAAGAAGTTGAAGAGACTCACCATGCAAGGCGGTGCAATGAAAGAACTTTCGGAGAAATTTGACCAACTTCGAAGCCTCGAGTATATCGATTTCACAAATTGCAGGCAGCTGCGAAACCTTGGTGAGAGATTCGGCTACCTTGGATGCCTAAAAACCTTCAAGTTGTCTGGTTGTAAGAGCTTGACAAAGTTGTCAGACTCATTCTTTGAGTTATCCAACTTGGAGACATTGGACCTTTCTGGATGTGAGCTTCTAGAAGAAGTACCACCATCCATTCACAAGCTTAAGAAGTTGAAGTCACTCTCTATGCAAGGCGCTGCAATGAAAGAACTTCCAGAGAAGTTTGACCAACTTCGAAGCCTCGAGTATATCGATTTCACAAATTGCAGGCAGCTGCGAAACCTTGGTGAGAGATTCGGCTCCCTTGGATGTCTAGAATCTTTCAAGTTGTCTGGTTGTGAGAGCTTGAGGAAGTTGCCGGACTCATTTTCTGAGCTGTCCAACTTGGAGACATTGGACCTTTCTGGATGTGAGCTTGTTGAAGAATTACCACCATCCATTCACAAGCTGAAGAAGTTGAAGAGACTCGCCATGCAAGGCGCTGCAATGAATGAACTTCCGGAGAAGTTTGACCATCTTCGAAGCCTCAAGTATATCGATTTCACAAATTGTAGGCAGCTGCGAAACCTTGGTGAGAGATTTGGCTCCCTTGGATGTCTAGAATCTTTCATGTTGTCTGGTTGTGAGAGCTTGAGGAAGTTGCCGGACTCATTTTCTGAGCTGTCCAACTTGGAGACATTGTACCTTTATGGATGTGAGCTTCTAGAAAAATTACCACCATCCATTCACAAGTTGAAGAAGTTGAAGATGCTCAGCATGCAAGGCGTTGCATTGAAAGAACTTCCAGAGAGGTTTGACCAACTTCGAAGCCTCAAGTATATCGATTTCACAAATTGCAGGCAGCTACGAATCCTTGGTGAGAGATTCGGCTCCCTTGGATGTCTAGATACTTTCAAGTTGTCTGGTTGTGAGAGCTTGAGGAAGTTGCCGGACTCATTTTCTGAGCTGTCCAACTTGGAGACATTGGACCTTTCAGGATGTGAGCTTCTTCTAGAAGTACCACCCCCCATTCACAAGCTGAAGAAGTTGAAGAGACTCACCATGCAAGGCGGTGCAATGAAAGAACTTTCGGAGAAATTTGACCAACTTCGAAGCCTCGAGTATATCGATTTCACAAATTGCAGGCAGCTGCGAAACCTTGGTGAGAGATTCGGCTACCTTGGATGCCTAAAAACCTTCAAGTTGTCTGGTTGTAAGAGCTTGACAAAGTTGTCAGACTCATTCTTTGAGTTATCCAACTTGGAGACATTGGACCTTTCTGGATGTGAGCTTCTAGAAGAAGTACCACCATCCATTCACAAGCTTAAGAAGTTGAAGTCACTCTCTATGCAAGGCGCTGCAATGAAAGAACTTCCAGAGAAGTTTGACCAACTTCGAAGCCTCGAGTATATCGATTTCACAAATTGCAGGCAGCTGCGAAACCTTGGTGAGAGATTCGGCTCCCTTGGATGTCTAGAATCTTTCAAGTTGTCTGGTTGTGAGAGCTTGAGGAAGTTGCCGGACTCATTTTCTGAGCTGTCCAACTTGGAGACATTGGACCTTTCTGGATGTGAGCTTGTTGAAGAATTACCACCATCCATTCACAAGCTGAAGAAGTTGAAGAGACTCGCCATGCAAGGCGCTGCAATGAAAGAACTTCCGGAGAAGTTTGACCATCTTCGAAGCCTCGAGGAAATTGATTTCACAAATTGTAGGCAGCTGCGAAACCTTGGTGAGAGATTTGGCTTCCTTGGATGTCTAGAATCTTTCAAGTTGTCTGGTTGTGAGAGCTTGAGGAAGTTGCCGGACTCATTTTCTGAGCTGTCCAACTTGGAGACATTGGACCTTTCTGGATGTGAGCTTGTAGAAGAATTACCACCATCCATTCACAAGCTCAAGAAGTTGAAGAGACTCGCCATGCAAGGCGCTGCAATGAAAGAACTTCCGGAGAAGTTTGACCATCTTCGAAGCCTCGAGGAAATTGATTTCACAAATTGTAGGCAGCTGCGAAACCTTGGTGAGAGATTTGGCTTCCTTGGATGTCTAGAATCTTTCAAGTTGTCTGGTTGTGAGAGCTTGAGGAAGTTGCCGGACTCATTTTCTGAGCTGTCCAACTTGGAGACATTGGACCTTTCTGGATGTGAGCTTGTAGAAGAATTACCACCATCCATTCACAAGCTCAAGAAGTTGGAGACACTCTCTATGCAAGGCGCTGCAATGAAAGAACTTCCAGAGAAGTTTGACCAACTTTGGAACTTGATCCGGGTTGATTTTCGGGACTGCACTCGGTTGCAGACTCTCTGTGAGGATTTTGGTCGCTTTCAAAGACTTAAAGACCTTGATCTGCGTTGCTGTGAGAGCTTACAGAAGTTGCCTGATTCATTTTCACTCTTGAACAACTTAGAGGATTTGAACTTGTCTTGGTGTATGGTATTGAGAAAGCTTCCTTCTTCAATCTCGGGTCTCAAGGGGCTCAGAACTTTATGCATGGGGAGCACAGCTTTGGAAGGACTTCCTGAGGACTTTGGCCAGCTACACAGATTGCAAACGGTTGATTTTAATGATTGCAAGCAATTGCAAAATCTCTGCGAGAATTTTGGGTCTCTCGAGAGTCTGCAAGAGCTGAATTTAATGTTCTGTGAGAGCTTGAAGTTGTTGCCCGATTCGTTTGCTAGCTTGTCTAAGTTAGAGAAGCTAAGCCTTTTCGGGTGCAAGGTGCTTCAGAAGTTGCCCCCTTCTGTTCACGGTCTCAGGAACTTGGAAATATTGCACATGGGAAGTACAGCATTGACAGAACTCCCAGAGGACTTTGGGCAGCTTCCCCGATTGAGAAAGGCTGATTTTCGGAGCTGCAAGCTATTACAATCTTTGGGTGAAAGTTTCGGCAGCCTTTCAAGCCTTCGCAAGCTCAACTTGGATGGTTGTGGGAGTTTGGAGGAGTTGCCAGAGTCATTTTCATGTTTGTCCAACTTGGCGGAATTGAGCTTGTTTGGGTGCAAGCAGATTCAAAAGCTAACTTCTTCTATCTACCGTCTGAAGCGTTTGAGAGTCAGCTACGAGGAGCAGGGCTCGAGAAGATCCTAGGCACAATCCGGTGTGGTTTATTCATTTTTATTATGAGTTTTGTGATTCGGGTAGGGGTTAGTTGTTTTCTAGTCTTTTTTAATGGAGGAGAATAGACATGGTATGTTCGATAGCGATGGAGTGTTTGTATTTTCACATATTTTTTTCTAAGTGTTTCTAATGGAGGCATTTGTGATTTTGATTGTGTCTTCAATGGATTTCATAGAAGGAATATGGTTAGTCTTCTAGCTTGGGTCGTAATTACTATTAATGGGTCCACTTTTGCGTTAACTTTGTCTAGAAGAAGTTGATATTTGTTTATCTTTTGTTCAACTCTGCCTCGTGAGAATTTGTCATTGCAATATGTCAAGTTTATGAATTGTCTGGTGATGCTTTGGGTTTGGGGCCTATTGGTAGGGAATGGTTATATGGTTTTGGTTGGTGTAATAAAACTACTCCTTTCAAGGATAATTTCTTTTCTACACTAAATGCTATCTTATAGTTTTCTAAGTGCCTTAGAGACAATCGACATGTCATTTCCCTCCAAGGGCCTTAAGGTACTCATACAACAAGGTATTTAGACCCCCCACACTAAAGCAGATGCACATGAATCCCAAACAAGGGCGTTAGAGTTGTGATCTGGACGCCAAAGATTGGGTTTGGCTTCCAACATCCAAAGTAGTTCAACTCGACAACTCAATTTGGTTTACAAAGAGTCTGTTGATTTACCCCATTGGTAAACCCGCACGATGTCCACATTGAGTTCCCGGAGTGTTTCCATTTTGTTCCCATATTGTTCCGATTTTGTTTCCATATCCTTCCCATAGTGTTTCCATGATGTTCCGACTTTGTTCCCAAAGAATTCATAGTAAGTTCCTTGTGAGTTTCCCTTGTGTTACTTGTGTGTTCTCTCTGCGTTTCTTATGAGTTCTTCTAAGTTCCCATGTGATCCCTCTATGTTCCATGTACGTTTCCATAATGATCCTAACACGTACCTACAAGCTGCAAATTTTTGCTTTTCTAATTACTGTTGATTTTACTTTAGAAAATTGCAGCAGGTGGGGCCTATCATTGGGTTGCAGCAGGTGCGGCCTACAAATGCTCATTTGGTTCTCAACGGCCCTTGATGTGCTCGCATGTGCGTGAGCTTATCGTTGGGTGGAGTTTGGTGGTAGGCACAACACCGACATTGGAACTTGAAGTCACAACCACCTCATTAGTGTGCCATGATCCAAACCACCACACCAAGGCCAGGGTGTCCCTATCTCTAGCACCTTTTACTGTACTAAGATCTAGGTGGGAGTATAATTTTTTTCTAAATTTGAGTGCTAATGAAAAAGTTATAGGATTTTGAATTTCTAACGGGCAAAGTTGGCAACATTTACCTAAAATATTATGAGCTTCTTCCTAAACGCTAACGACATTTAAACACCCAAAGTCATTGAAAACTATCTGTTTCAATGCATTCAACACAAAATGCAAATAAACACAGTTTTAGCATATATAACCGTAGGATCTTGTACTAGAATTGTACAAGTGTATGTGGCAAATGTTTTGTTCAGTTTGACTGCATGGATTGAAAGATACCAATCTTTGAAGTGAGACATAAACTCTTCTTGAGGTCAAACTAAACACCTTGAACAAACTTTGACCATCTCTTGTAGCACCTTTTTGCACTACAATCCATGATTTTCTAATATAACCCTAAAAATGATCATGGTAGGCACATGCGCACCCAACTTAAGAAGTAGAAGAGGGGTAAAAGATGTCCTTAAAAATCCTCCAATGCAACTATGTGCTCAGAATTTACAATATACTTTAAGTTTTGCATATACCATATCCTTCTCATTATTTTGAAATTCAAAAATTCGTACGGTAAAGAAAATGGAAATCTTTTGCATTTACCGTACAATGAAAATATGTAGAGTGTTCAGAGAAATCTTTTGCAACTACCGTACGTAGATTGTTGTATGTCACACTAAAGTGTTGCACTATTTGTATATGTTGCTAAGAAAACATTGTAATTTTTGAAGCGTAAGTTGGATTTCTACATAAACTATGTCTACAGGAAGCTAATAAAAAGTTGCCAATTCAATAAAAGTATCTCACAAAATCATGCCTAATTTTGACATCTTGGGACCTTATCCAAACTCAAAATGTCCACCGAGGGGACATCAAGCCTTAAGGAGTTAAAGAGAAAGGTAATTATAGATGGGCCATGGCAACATAGCCAAAAATAATAGAAAGTGTTGATGTTCTGTAAGAATACACTAATAATGATATAATTTAGTGTTTGCTACTCTAATTTGATTATAAATGCTATAAGTTTTTACTCTTGATGAATACTTTTACCAACACTGTTGAAATGATCCCTGTCATTCTATAGAATGCATATTTGAGCCCCTTTAAAGTCAAAGAAACTTCAAAATTAAAAAGTTATAGCATTTCCTGTTAATATCGATACAGCAAATATCATTATTAATATAGTGCAAATTTTTGAATATTTTCTTTCCACTTCTTTTCAAACGTATAAGCGTGAAGAGTGTTTGGGATCAGTTTGGAATCCCATGTTAGAAGTGGCCCTATTTGATTCTCAAACATTCTACAAACGAGTATTCTGATTTTCCTCTTATGGACATGGTTGAATGCATCACAACATGAAATGAGGACTACGGTGTAGCGCAAGGAACTTAGCAAATGAATGATGTTGACGTTCACGTTTCAGGTACAGAGCAAATACTTGCGCACATCTCTACACTAACATCCTTCCCTTCGGCGCCAGTCAGGAGCTTCGGCCAAAACTCCGGCAAGAAGGTGGAGGTTATTTACTCCAGATGAATCTCTCCACAATGTACACACAACCCGACGACGGAACTCCCCATTCATATGTAGTTGCGTTGAAGTAGACCCTTGCAAACTCAACTGCTTACAGTGGCGTCAGTCCCACAACACCTGCATATGTCACAAAGGAGAAAGTTCAGTTTTCGAATGGAAAATACGAATGTCAAAGATGCATGAGAATGTAGAGAGAAAATTGAAGTAAATGATGTGAGAAGTGGTACCGCAAGCCAGACGGCCTCCAGCATTTCCTGTCGAGGAGCTGAGCTCATGGCCACCTGTGAGTCACGATATGAAACTATCAGAGATTGCCCTTTTCATGTATGGTTCACAATGATAAATGTCCCACTCTGACGTGTCCTTCATGGCAGGATCCTCTTACAACGTCAATAGTCTGGACAAATCTAAAGACACTGGTGATTTCATTCAAGAAACACTGTGATAAATCAGACTCTCATCTGAACAGGAGGATTCGAATGCGAGTGCAGCACTTACTTACCCTTTCCAAGATCGTCTTCCGCTTCGTGGATGACGAATGCCCTTCCGACTACGGAGTGGGGACCAGACAGAGGAATCTGCGAATCTTGGAGCTCAACCTCCACAACACCTGCAGTGGGTCCAAATAGCACGAGGTAAGGCATCTGCAGCTTATGGATACTCTAGGTATTTCCAAGCATATCGACATTTGTTGCAGACATTACCATCGTCACCAGCAACGACGTTGCCCAAGTCTCCGGCGTGGCGGTTGCTGTCCTCCGGAGCACCGTGGGTCTTGCCCTCAGGGTTGAAGTGAGGACCTGCAATCGTCGAAAAGAAGACGATATCAGTATTGTAGTCAGATAGGAAACATAAGAAGCGAACTGCGTCAACAAGCACCAGGTGAAAATCAGCTAGCATTCTAAATGAGAACGAACAGGCCATCGACGTACCAGTCGACAAGCAGCCATTGGTTGTGCCACCGAACTCGAGCTGCAGCATAACATCATCACACAGATCTCGTCAGCATAATCGCACAAATCATCATAACCTGAGAGAATCATCAGAAAGAAAAGGAGTAAAATAAGGTCAATAACAGTGTCCAAAACTCAGTTTTCACACCCCTTACGAAATCTCACAAAAAGCAAACACGTGACCGAGATGAAACCTAGTCGTTCGCCATTTGGGATTGTTTCGGATCCTCTTTCTAGAATTGTTACATTGCCCTGACGAGATTCCCGAATGCAGATCTATACAACAAGAAGCTGAGAGACAGATGACGTACAAGATGGAACCCGTGCTTGCCAGGAGCCAGGCCAGTGATCTTCACATTCACCTTCGTCGGACCTGCACATCGAGAAACATAAATTAGAATGATTACTCCACTTGACACTTTTTGATCATATGTTACTAATAAAAATTAGATGGAGAGGGCGACTTGGCTTGTGGGAGAGGTGTGTGAAAGTATTGTAGTGGTCAACTCTTTGGGTACTGGAGGGGAGCTCGGGAGGTTTAGCTTGCATTGGGGAAGACCTACTCATGCATTTAATTGGTGCATGGAAAGGAAACATGAATATTTTGATGCTTTGCTCCTTTTTGTATTCAACCTTAAAACATCATAACGTGTCAATGGTGGCCACCTACGGTTTTGGTCGGGTTGAAGAATACGATATCTTGGCTCTCGTGGCTAGATTGGACGGGGAATGTGGTCTCTGGTGGTAGAGTGGACATGGGAATAGTAGCTCACCGTTGGCACCTTGGCTACCTGGATCTGACCGGTGTCTAAGAAAGTTGACAGTCTGGTTCCAATAATCATGCTTTAGAGAATTATAGTTCCAATTTTTAAAACCACACAATTGTTGTGGTTATGAGGTTGCAATGAGGTATATCTTTCAATTTTGAGGTTTTTATTGTTCTATTGCAACCTTAAATAATGATAGCATGCATGCTAACTAGTTTTAGTTTTTAGCGCAAAGTAGGGATCCTGCCACGTTTGATATGAGTGCAGGCGGATATGAGTGCAGGCGGACATAAAAAACACCCAAGAACTTACTCGTGTATCGTTCCTAAGATTCTAGTGAAGTAGCTAGCCAAATTTGATCCATTCTCACTTGCTCTCAGATCTTTTCTACAACTCTTTCTACTTTTTATGATCTATCCGGTCGACCACATGTTTCCGGTTGGCCGGAAGCTTTTCTTATTTCCTATTTCCGGTTACGGTTTTGGATCCGGAACCCTCTCAACAAGTGACAACAATCAAACTCTAGTTTATCCTCATGATGTTAGCTATCGGAAGGCATGTCCTGATTGGTAGAGACGGTACTCAAAACTCTACTCTCGTAGATTAGAGTGGCGAAAGACTTTACTATCAACCCTATTCAATCGTGAACAATACACACACACACACGCACTAGGGTGGTGTCTACTTCCTCACAACTGTAGGGACGCCGCCGGGCAGCCGGTCACCCAAGACTTGTATTCCGACCCTTTGATTACTACTACGACAACAAGTTCCTTTCGGTTCCGTTTTTGAATCCAGTTCCGGTTTTGGATCCGGTTCCGGTTTTGGATTCGGTTACAGTCAATTGATCCTACATGTATCTCACAAGTGTAGAGAACGCCGTCGGTCAACCCCATGAAAAACACACAAGCAAAAAGGACTTGTGGTCTATTATCAGAATCCTATGGAAACCGGGTTCTAGAACCCTCCATCTCTACTTCAACACTTGGGCATCACCAAGGCACTCTCTATTCTCTCCTAGTGTTCACACATCTACAAGGATACTTGGGAGCACAACAAATGTGGAAATAAAGAGATGAAGATTAAAGAAGAGGAGACTTGTAACCTTTTCACAAAACCCTAAAGAAACTGGATCTAGAACCCACCCTCCCAACAACAACACTAGGGCATCACCAAGGCACTCTTCATTAGCCAATAGAATTCACACCTCTGCAAGGATACTTGGGAGCACAACAAAATGTGGTGGAAAGGGGATGAAGATTAAAGACGGGAATGGCTTGCAACCATTCTCCATATATACACAAAATATCCCTCAAGGTCCTAAAAATCCTACTATCATACAAATTCAGCACATCCCTCAAAGTTCCATAAATGGCCGCCGAAAACCCTCTAACGGTAACCCGACCAGATCCGAAAATCATGGATCAGATCCACAAATTACGGTCCGGTCCTGGTTCCGGATTAGATTCCAGTTCTGAATCCGGTTTCGAATCCATAACCGTATCTTTTTCTAACCGGATGTTGAAAAACACTTTTTTCTTTTCCCTAATCCGGTTATTCGTTAACCCTTCAGCGCCCATGAAGCCCGAAATGGGATTCCGGAGGTGCTCAAACTCAGTTTGCATGAAATCCATGAGGAACTAGGCTTCAAGATACGAGGTTCACACTTGCGCACTCATTTCACAAACACTCTCCGACAATCAGATCATGATTTGAATTTGTAGAACTCTTGAAAAAGCTAGGAATACAACACAAAATACACCAAATACACTCAAGTACAGTGAATACAGTGAATGCTATGCCACATACTATGTTGTATTTCACACACATGCACGTTGATTTTGGTCTTAAATTTTGATTGAACTTCGTCTTTAAGACATTCTTCATTGTTTTGTGATTGTTGATCTCTCTCCTCACATACGAAACTTCCGTTTTGATTCATATAAGGTTGGAACATTTTTGTATACAACCAAGTAGAAAAAACAAAAAAAATCACCAATAATTGGGTATAAATATTTTCTTCACATATAGTATGTCAATGCGAAGCTGTCAACCTAGTGCACATGTGAACCGCTCCAATTCAAAGTAAAAAAATTCTTGCAAGACTCTATTGATAGTTAAAGTAGTACTCCCTCCAAATTCCACAGTTTTCACTACCAATATACGGTAACTTTAAACACTATAATCTATTCCATCAAGAGTTGGATGTTGTGCAAAATCTCCTCAAAGTTGAGATCATGGGTTAAGTTCAATTTTGTAAGGTTAGATATTAATATTAGTCATTGTATTTCCATCAATTCGAGTTCAAAGAAAAAAATCAGCAGAAATCTTGGTTTTTCCAGAAACATCCCTGGGCGCTAAAGGATTAACCCCTAAAGGACCAAGACATTTCCTCCACAAAATCACTCCAAAACTGCCATTTTCGGCGCATTCAACACGAAATGATACAAAATGTTTTTTCTAAAAATTTAACCGTAGGATCTTATACAAGAGTTGTATAAGAGTGTGGTGAAAATTTTGATAAGTTTGACCGCACGGAGTGAAAGATATCAGCCTTTGAAGTGAGACAAAATCTCTTTTTGAGGTCATACAAATCACCTGTAACAAACTTCGACCACCTTTTATCGCAACTTTTTGCACTACGGGCCTTGAATTTATTATGTTCACTAGAAAAGGATCGTGTTAGGCACATGTGCACCAAATTTTAGAAGTAGAAGAGGTGTAGAAGAGGTGTAGAAGATGTCCTAAAAAACCCTGCAATGCAACTATGTGCTGAGAATCAACAATACACTTTATATTTTGCATATATCATATCCTTCTCAAATTTTTGAAATTCACAAATCCGTACGGTAGATACAAAGATCTCAATTTCCTTACCAAGAGGACATTTTCTTTCTTTTAAATGGACAAAAACTCCAATTTCTATTGAATTTAGAAGTTATTAAAGTTTAGTGATAGTATCTGTGATATGTCACACTAAACTGCTGCACTATTTGTATATGGAAGTGAAAATATATTGTAACTTTTGAACCGTAAGTTGGAATTCTATGAAATTTGTGTCTACACAAAGCTAATCAAAAGTTGTCCATTCAACAAAAAATCTCAGAAAACAATGCCCAGAATTGAGAACGTGGTACCTTACCCAAACTTAAAACGCCCCCCGAGGGGACTTTGGTCCTTTAGGGGTTAATCTTTCCTTAACACCTTTATTGTTTAAGGAATTGACTATCATGGCCAATCAATAAATCTAATAAAAACGTAAAAATAACAAAAGCTAACTAATCACAAACAAACAAAACTATCCAACTAAAGCACTCATTACTCTAAGTGACTTCCAAGGTGAAAAGGAGGTTCCGACACTACTTGAGGACCTCAAGTACAACAGTGGGGGCCACCAAGTAGAGTACTTGGGGCCCTAGATGACCAATTTGGGGCCCCAATTGAGCAACTTGGGGCAATTGTTGAATCCTAATTGATCCCTGTAGAGCCCTAGTTGATCCCTAGGTAGGGCATAATTTGGTTTTAATCTGACTAACATTGTACTCATTTATAGTGTACTGTAGAGTTGATTTTTGTTTTTTTGTTTAGGTTATTGTCTTGTTTACTCAAGGTTATAAGTGCTTTTACTTTAGAACTTAAACAGGTTCAAATAAACTGAAATGTTTATATGCAAATATATAGAGGTGTTTTAATAAACTTGAGTAATATTGTGCTCATTTATAGTGTAGAATTTCTGTTTTCTTTTTGTTTTAGTTATTGTCTTGTTCACTCAAGGTTGTAAGTGCTTTTACTTTAGAACTTAAGTAGGTTCAAATAAACTAATATGTTTATCTGCAAATATAATTAGAGGTTTTCTAATACATATTTTTATTAAAACATATAGATTTTTGTCTTTTTGTCCTTTCCATTCTAAGTTATATTTCATTCTATTTTCTTTGATATATATGATTTAGAATGGCAAGTTCTAGTTTACAAGAACATAAAAGATAACAAACACAAATTCATCAAGTAGTAAAAGCAACATTTTGAAGGACTAAAAATGCTATTGAGCTAACATTCAACAATGATGGAGGGAAAGGATGAAAGGACATGATCATGAACAAAAACGTTTTTGTAAACTGTTTATTTTGCCATGTACAAAAACTTGCAATTGTGAATATTTTTAAGATGTATTTTTCAATACATCTATTGATACTTATTTGGATATATCAAATAAACAAACATATTATACTTCATATTGTCATAAAGTATTTGAATTTTTTTTGGATTATCCAAATCCAATCCAATGTCCTACATGTGATAAGGGGAATATAACATTTGATAAACATACAAAGTGGATTAAAAAAATTTCATCATCCAAGAATTTAAAATCCAAACTTTAGAAGACTTTCATAATATATATAAAAGTCTTATCATTTATTCAAAAAATAATGTAGATCCTATATCATCCAAAAATAGATCCAAACAATCTCCTTTCATGGTTCTAAATTGCAAATTTCAAGAAAATGGAGTTCATGAAAAATTAATATTGAAAATTTTGGGTACTAGACAAAGTATCCATGTCATGATTTGTTTCTCAAATATTCCAAATGAGGTTAAAAAATATATAAATGGCACAATACCCTTTTGGATTGATTCAAGTTATAAACAAAATTGGCAATATATCTATATGGAGAAGAATCTATTCCCAATAATAAATGGAAGTTTAAATGGTTTTTATATTTCTCATGCATGTCGAAGACATTGGTAAGTGCAATCAAACGGTTGAATCCCAAAACCATAAACTCTGAACCAGGTGCAGACGTCCGCGCCACAATGCTGAACTCCGTGCCTAAACCTTCCGTTTTCGCCAGGCCTCCAGATTTGAGCCTTGGTCCCACGATGGACTCACACGTTACATGTCAACGTGTCATTTATAGTAAAAATTTCGTACCTTGGAAAATCACAAGGCCTACTAAATAAAAGCAGTCCAAAAACGTTCACCTATTCGGCCCAATTTGCCTGTCTGCCCGTCCTGTCTGATGACCCTGACCGGCCCATTATGACAACCCTAGCCCCCTTCTAAACCCCGTCGACCATAGGCGGTCTATACAATTTATTGAACAAACACTTGCAAGCTTAGATTCTTGATTGGGAAAGATCACTGGACTTGTCGTGCAAAGGCAATTTCCTTCACCATTCTAATTTGGCATCGGCCCATCGGGACAAAAGCACTTTAAGCTTCGTATATTTTGAAGTCTATCAATAGATACGGTTCCTGACTGATATATAAGGGTTTAGTCCTAATATGTCATTCTATTCTAAGAGGAATTTTGGAAATAATCTAATATTTTAGACCTTGTTTCAATATACTTATTTTGCAATGGATTTGAAATGAAGTCTCATCTATGTATTTGTAGTATATGAAGGTAAATGATTCATAACTTCAATACTTACAAGACCTTGAAGGCATTTTAGAAGAATCTCTACTCCATTAAATAATAACTGCCAAGATAAAAATATATAGAATGTAACCATGAGATCTGCTTCTGAGCATATATGAGATGATGTGGTAATTTTTTGTGAACGTTGACCATACCGATTGAAAGACAATTGTAGTCAAAGTGAAAAAATTTGCCCCTCAAAACGGACACTTGATTCCTCAGGGGTCAATGTCTAATAGAAATCATTTCAAATATAAGATATGTATGTGACTTGAGTGTTTTGCTTTAGCTCCCAAAGACCCAAAGTCTTGAGGTGGGCTTTTGCAAATCTTAAGCACGTTCCCATGATCACAACTTATATTTCTTCTTTTTGAAATTTTGTAGAGATGCAAGAAGATAAGAGCTACTTGAAAATATAACATCTATTCTCATAGGACCTGTCGAAAAACAATTATGCCATCTACAAAATAAATTGTTTGAAGGAGGACAACACCACTTGTCTCCGCTTACGAAGAATCGCATCATCAGCGTCTTCCTGGGGCGCATCTCGCGCCTCGACTTCTCCTCTACCTCCACGCACTCCCTCTTGTCCGAAATCCCATCCCTCGAGCAGAGCAACGGTGACGGGATCAAACCTCTAGGCGGAGTGGTGATCCAGGAGCACGTCCTGGCGTTTCTTCTCAGTCGCAACACTTTCGAGGAGGCCGAGAACGCGATCCCGACGGGCGTGGGCAACCTCCTCGTGCACATCATTGACACCCACGTCGACCAGCTGCACGAGATCGTGCTGCAGCTCGAGACGCAGCTGGACGAGGTGGAGCGGGACCTCGACCTCGGCGTCGGCGCCACCAAGAAGCAAATGCTGGACGACAGGCGCTTCTCCAAGATGCAATTCAATTTGCAGCGCCTGTTGCAGGATATCGCGCACGGCGACTAGGTGTTTCTCCGCGTGAAGGACTAGTGTGTGGGGCGCGCGTGGTGCTCTGTGGAGGATCTAGCGACACTGGACGCGCTGGTGGGGCGTCTGCGCAAGCTCAAGGAGAATGTCGGCTTCATCGTGAGCCGGATCACGGCCATCCTGGCGGGCCTGGATAGTTGGCAGGCGGAGCAGATCAACTGCAAGCTTTATTACCTCTCGTTCCTGTCGATGATTTTCCTGCCCCTCTCGATCGTCACTGGAGGTGAGAGTCCGTGAACCTGAGTTTCTGTTTTCTCACTCAGTGTGTCACCTACCTTCTTTCTGCGCGTACTTCAAAGCGCATGTTCTTTCCAAAATATATCCCCGCTTGTTGAAATCATTTCTAAATAGATCTCAAATAATCAGCTCAAGAGAGAGAGAGAGAGAGAGAGAGAGATGGTGAATATTCATCAGGGTGGACCTCATGCAAACTCAATGCTCCAGTTGAAACCACCTGCAAGCTCCTCTCTATGCAATTGAAAGATAATAATCAAAAGACCACATCTCTTTTATCAACTACTTAAGGGGTATCTTATCGAAGCATCGAATGACAATATAAATATCCCTGTCGAAGTGAAGCAGACGAGTTATGATTATGCTGGTAGGGAACATGGACGACGTTTAATCTCAACCTGATCATCGTTTCTAAATTGTTCTGACGTGGATCTGAGTGCAGCGTTTGGGATGAACGTGGGCGGAGTGCCGTGGACGACGCAGACGAACCCGAAGCTCAGCCACGGCTTCCGCAACGTGATGCTCATCTGCGCCGTGATCGAAGCAGTGCCTCTGTATAACTTCTTCATCGGCGGGCGGCGCCAGGGCGACAAGGAGCGGCGGCTGCGGTCCCGCAAGTCCGTCCGGTACCGCGGCGGCAGCCACCGCCATCCCGCGTATCTCCCCCTCTAAATTCTTGTAATGCTAATCCTCCTCAAGGTATGCTACCATGACGTTAACGAAGTTAGGTGGATATGCATTATTCCTTGTAATTTTCCTGTCCATTTGGTATGCTCTTATCACGGGTAGTGAAAGTGAGCTGCTGATTACCTGTTGTAATGGCATCCGGCAACTCAACCATCAATCAAAATCCTTATTTTTTACATCTAGCAACTGTAATCAGCAGTCTCTGCAGCGTTGTGAATACCCCTTTAGAGCTTTCCTGACAGTTAGAGGGAGGGGGTGAGTCTATACGCTACCCCTACTTTACAATGTTCCTAACAAGTATCACATGGGAGAGGGGTGGGGATGTATAGTTAAGGTAAGCCACCCTAAAACCGCCAATATCCCATGGCCGACAGCTACTTTTTCACTAAAAACCGCCACTACATGCACATGTAACCAACTCTTTATTTTTAATGGCGGGAGTAAAGGCAAGGGTGGCATGAATTGGATGCACAGTTGGTGGTTTTAGGGGAATGGGATCTTCTAGACTTATTGTATATGCTAGAGTGGAGAAAATGGAATATTTCTAGAATTAGTTTAAGGTTGACTCATTGCCGGTTTTTGGTTGTTTTGCATGCGGTTTTAGGCCATTTGTGGAAGGGTCATGGCCCCCACCTACTGACGCTCACCCAACTTTCTTCACATGTGCCTTTGAAAATTCATAACTAATTCATAACACATCGGAAAAATATGAAATCACTTGGGTTGAAATTATAATTCTATTGGCTATCACTGAAAAATAATTTAATTATTATCTAGGTTCTCTATATATGCAAACTGCTTAACTTGACGGTTATGGGGGGGTTTACCTTAATGGTTAACTCTTTTGGGACTTTAGGGGAGCTTTAGCTTTCATTCGGGTGGTGCAGAAAAAGGGAACATGAATACTCTCATGTTTTGCTCTGTGTTGTATTTAAGTCCTAACCCCCCTCATTCCAATCTAGTAGGAATTTTTGGGAAAATCTAACATTTTAGATCTCCTTTTTGTTTACCTATCTTGTAATGATTTAGAGATTATCTCTCATCGATCTATTTATAGTATATACATACATATAAGTTTCACAACTAATCCCTCAGACTATATATATATAAAAGATTCACAACTTTAATCCCTCAAAGACCGAGGCATTTTGGAGGAATCTCTAATTCAATTATTTTTTAATGAAGTTGCAAGAAGGTAAGAGCTACTTGGAAACATGATATCTATTCTCATTGGACCTATAAAAAAATGGTTATGCCATTCACAAAATGAGTTGTTTGAAAGTAAACACATTGGGCAAATTCAAATTTTGTGTTACAACCCTTTACTAAATATGAGATTTGTAATGCAAGAAAGTAATATTAATTTAATCGAGATTGTAAAGTAAAACATTCTATGATGTAAAACTTTCACTCCAAGTTGTGTCCAAGTTTTCTCACTTTGCTTAGACAAGGAGCAAAAATATAGTTTCATTTCTTTATAAAACTTTGAGACCCTCATGATTTTCTCATTCTATTTTTCCAACTATAAGAAGAAAAATGAACCTTAGATTTGACAAATTGGAGAATTGAATTACATAAAAATGGATATGTTAGAAAGCAAAACGTGTTTTGGCAATTTCCGACCCACCCTCCATGTCTTGGTTTAACCCTTCACCACCTAAATGGACCATGAGAGCGTGGAGAATCTACGAGGGTAATTGAGTAGGCAAAACATCATCTACACAGTGGGTTCAATTCAACACGACCCTACTTCACATTAATCACTGTAGTTTGCTAATACCTGCATTGATTGGAGATTGGAGACATCTGTTGGAAAGCTAATGAAGAGCTCAAAATATGTTTAGAGGACATGAGAGACAGTGGCCAATTGTGGAAAGACTTAGAAAAGCAAAAGCACCAAATTTGACCCTCCCAAGACCTTTGGCCATTCTAGGGTTAGAAAAAAATGCTTTCCTTCTTGTCTACTTCAAAAAATTGGTGTGTAAGGAACTAACATCACATACATCACAACAACAAAAAAATTATAAGTTTTGTAATGAAAAACACTAAGTGAAGTCAAAGCCTACTGATCCTTTAACTTCCCTCCCCCAATACGCGTACAACTTCGCATTGTCCACATCTCACAGTGATTGATTCATGTCAAGTAATGAGTTTGGCGTAAAGATGTAATTCCAAGGAAGGTTAGTTCGAGATTGATGCATTCTTCCTCGGGTTATAACAAGGAAGGAGACATTCGGATTTGTGTAGGCGAAAATTACAATGGAAGCATGCTAAAATGTAAATACCTGAGTTCAGAATCACTGATCATGGCCATTGGAAATTTCGATACAGTCACGTGAGCCTAGTTTCAATGAATTGTGTGTTCATCAATCACAATACGATTCTTGGGTTCTATATGTGTAAGGTCTAATGAAAATGATTGAGAAAGTAGCGGAAAGGTTCAAAACCCCCAGGTTCTTGTATATTCCGGAGTCAATACCTCCAGGTCAAGTTTGGCACATTGAACAGTGAATATTTGGACCATAGTTCTAATTGAATAGGTCAATGCTGAAGTCCTGGATCACTATGACTCTCAGTCCTACATTTCGACGTACTGCGAGTATCTCAATTAGTTTATTCAATATTCTAGAATACTATAGTATAACCGTAATCAGAGACAAGTGGTGTTGAAAGTCACTGAACTTCATTCGAAGCTTCTGAGCGTTGGGGTTGCCGGCCTTGCTGAGCTCCTTGTAAGAGCATGACCCGATCATGCTTTCACGCCGTCCACGACGACACATGATTTGATAGAAGCGTACTGCCAATGCGGAGTAGAGGACTTAGCCCGATGCTACGGCGCTCTGTTAGTCATCTCTCCACTCTTGGTCTTGTTTGCCAATCTATCATGTCTAGCGTAGCCGCTCCAGAACAGTTGCGTGCCGCTGCTGGTCAATCGGTACGTGGTTAGTAACCGTCTTTTTGCAATCTCTTGCTAGTTGCCAGGAAGTGTGTGAATTGCCAGGAAGTGAGTGAATTGCAGTACTGAGTGGTGGTGAGGTCTATCATGTGTATCATATTTGGGGTAAAAGTGGGATTTCTTTTCTGTTGGTCCTGAGGGTTTGTTGTTTCTGTCGGTCCTGAGGATTTGATGTCTCTATTGGTCCTGAGGATGTGGAGAACGTTTTGACGACAATCGTGTCTTAAGCTTTACCGACAATCGTGTCTTAGGTTTTACCGACGATCGTGTCTTAGGTTTTACGGACGATCATGTCCTAGGTTTCTCAGATGGAAAACGCGCTTACCGACAACGAACCCTTTTAAAGGATTCATTGTCGGAGAGTTCTTCAACATCTTATTTCTGGATAAAGAAATTGAGAGAAGGGCAATGGATGGGTTTATGGGTTTGCTCGTAAGATGTAGCGCTGTAGTGCCGAGAGTGTGAGCTTTGTGGACTGAATCTTTTTCCAAGGTTTTCTAACTATGGCGTAGGTTTTCGAAGATATTCAACCCAGCTAGTGGCAAATGTGTGTTGAGAAGCTTACGAGCATATGTGTTATTGCCACCGTTGTCTGTACAGGAGCTTAGGTTGCAGGTTTCTTAGCGATTCCCTTTGCGATTCCCTTCTGTTGCCAACTAGGTATTGTTGTGACTAGTGTTGCTTCATTTCTCTGTCGAAGATGGCTCGGCCATCAATGAAACACTGCATTTCATGTTGAGAGATCCATCTGTTTAAGCATATGTGTGCTGTTATTTCTATCTTTAATTTGTTGCGGTAGCACACAAATTGTTGTTATTCCCTAAGAACGTTTGTAGATCCGGCAAATCTTGGAGAAGGTTGATCGTATTTTGTGCTGCAGATACTGAAAATTATGTTGGCTTTGAGCTACTTCGTTGTGATCATACTCCTGAAGCCATCGAGATGTTGTTTGAGCTTAAGGTGCGTGCTTTCTTCTTCTTACACACACCACAAACATACACCAATTTGAACATGTGATGTGAAGGCAGCTGTTTCTCTAGTTGTCAAAAAAATGATATAAAAGCATGACAGTTGTTGTTCACTTTTGGCGAGTTCTACATGCATCCTATGTAACTTGCATCTTGCACAATCGCTGCCTCTTATTTCACGGTGTCTAGAATATGATGGTGACACGATTTTCGCAGGCAGCCGTTTGAGCCCCTGTCCATAAGGTTTATCGGTACAAGTACAAGCACATTGGGCAAAGTTGATGACAACAATGCCGCCTTCACAGGTTGACAACATTGTTTGTTTGCCTACAACTGCGCTAGTATCGCCTGAGTGTTACCTATATCTATCATCATCATCCCAGAATTGCTTATTGCAAACTGCCATGGGTTCCTTGTGAGGAGGATCAATTTCCAGCAATTTTCATCGATTTTCAACGTAGTCACCAGAAAAATAAGCAAGACCTGAAGTAGCGTGTGAGAAATATGGAGCAGAAGTGTAGTGGCATGGGATAGAGGGAGACACGACAAAAGGAGGGAGCCACAAGGGAAGAGGAAGGAGGAATAGTCTTTAGAATGAAGCGGATCCATAGATGTAGAGGACTTTTGGTTGTGCTCTCGAGGAACCTATACTGAAGTTCCCGTGGGCTTTATGACCATGTAGTGTTGGGAGTGCGTCTCCCCAACACGATGGGTACCACCAGCAAAATGGTGGATACAATCTTTCCAAGCGAAGGACAAGGACATGAGCAGATGGACTTTGGGACATTGTCCACGTACGATGTGTTCTTGAACCACCGGGGACCTGATTTGAAGAAGACCTTTGTTTCGCATTTGAATAAGGCACTTCGTTTTGCAGGTTGTGAGCCTTTTTTAGATGCAAAGTCACTTGTGAAAGGGAAATGTGCATCCAAATCGATCAACGAGGCCCTTATTGGTGTTCGTGTGCATGTTGCAATATTCTCGCGGAGGTATGCTGAATCCAAATATTGTCTCAATGAGCTTTGTGACATGTTGGCGAGTCAAAAGCCTTTCATTCCAGTGTTTTATGATGTTGAGCCGGAGAACTTGCGGTGGACGGAGGTGGGACCATTTGCTGAAGGATTTCGTAAGCATTTGGGAAAAGGGCGAGATGGTGATGTGATTCGATGGAAAGCAGCTTTATTACAAGCTGCTGATATAACTGGATTCAGGCTGGTGGATTGTGGCAAGTAAGTTGTTCTCAAGCATGATGTGTTTGTCCTTGGTCAATATTGATTACATACGAGTTGATATGAATGATATTGGTATGACTTCATTGCAAATGATTTCATTATGCTTCTATTTGAGCATTTATACGTGAACGATTGGCTTCTAATGTGATTAAGGGCTTTGACAGTGATACAGTCAAGTTGGAAGAGAAGATTGTTGGTGCAGTAATGAATGCCTTGCCCACACCTTTTCCATTGGTACCTGCTCGCCATCCAGCGGGTTTGATGGAACGAGCGAAGAATGTGATTGATATGTTGCACAAGATGGGAGACAATGTAGGGGTGATGGGGATTTATGGCATGGGTGGAATTGGGAAGACAACCCTTGCAAAGGAAGTGTTCAACCGTGAGCATTCAAGGTTTGGTTCTTGGTCTTTTTTAAGCGATGTGAAGGAAGCAAAGGGTGTTGCTATCATGGACCTCCAAATGAAGTTGGTGACGGACTTGTTTCGAGTGGATTCTAAGAAGATGCATTGGGATTCAGTTGGTTGGTTTGATCGCATTCGTAAGCATAAGCAAAGAGTTTTCATTGTGATTGATGATGTAAGCAGGAGGCAACAATTTGATGATTTGATTCCTGCTGTGAAAGACCTTCCTTGTGGAAGTCGAGTGGTTATTACATCTCGAGAAAGCAGTGTATTGAAGAATATCATGTTGGATGTACCTGAAAGTGCACTATATGATGTACCAGAGCTCAATTTTCCCAATTCCATGGAGCTATTTCTACAGTGTTCATTTCAGAAAACCAAGATTGATGATGTGGATGATGCTTTTCATGATTTCATCGAAGTTATTACAAGAGCATGTGGTGGATTGCCACTGGCATTGGAAGTCATAGGAGGGTTATTATCAGATAAGAAGAACCTCTCCATCCATAAGAGATTTTGGCAAGACGCAATCTTGGCCCTACAAAAAGATGGAGATATAATGACAAGTCTTCAATTAAGTTATGACAACTTGGTAGAAGATGAGAAATGCATGTTTTTGGACATTGCGTGCTTCATACTTGGCCATCCTGAGAGGATAGCCATTGAGGTTTGGAATTCAAATGATCCGTATGGATCATCAAGTTGGGTGTTGAGCAAATTGATTGGTAAATGTTTGGTGAAAATCGTCAATAGCAAGCTCAACATGCATGACCTTTTGAGAGATATGGGACGCAATGTAGTACTGCAAAAATCATCACGTAGACCCGAATTGCAAAGCCACATATGGGACTCTTCAGTTGCTGTGAAGGTCCTTCAGAAAAAGCAGGTATGATTTTTGAAGGATTATACTTTTACTTCATTTCCACCATGCGGACGAAAGAATTATACTATATTGCTAAAGTGCTTGAAAATGATTTGTGAGAAATGACAATTTGGAACTTTGGAGATTGTGTGTATGGGTGATCGATCTCTTGTACGGTCTAATAGCTAACTCATGGGTTGCATGCTTAGGGTTCGGACAAAGTCTTGGCGCTCACTGTAGTTGGTGAGAAGTGTGAGACAACTTGCAAAGCAGAATTGTATGCGAAAATGAGGGAATTGAGATACCTCCGATTGGATGGTTGCCCCGTGGGTGGGGACTTTTCAGAATGGTGTGAAGAATTGAGGTGGTTGCAATGGAGATATATGCCTTACAAAGAAATGCCTTCGAGCATGACATTACCAAACTTAGCTGTTCTAGATCTTGGGAACAGTGACTCCCCCACTTGTGTTTGGCCTATAGCCTTGGAATCTAGTGTAAGAATATTGTTACATTGTCGAATAGTTAGTAGGTGTTCAATGCATTGCTTCATTAATATAACAAATGTTGGGATTGTATTGATGAATATTTGCTATAACAACCTCGGTTGTGTTTGTATTGTATGTATGTAAGTAGAGGAAGTTTGTTTGTATGTAAGGTGTGAACATGAGAGATATCTTTTACAAGATCTCTTGCAAATGATTTGATATCTCTTTGGTGGCGTTGCAGATTCTAGCATGCAAGGAGTTGCGAATGCTGATACTCAACAATTGCGGTGAACTGAAGGAGTTGCCTCAAGACATCAATAAGCTGGTGAAACTGAAGTTTTTGAATTTGGAAGGATGTCTTTCTCTGAGCAAACTACCAGGCGCTCTTGGTGACTTGACAGAACTTGACCACCTAAACTTAGAGGGATGTTGGTCGTTGAATTCACTACCGGACTCCCTTGGTGACTTGACAAAACTCAACTACCTAAACCTATCAGGGTGTGAATCAATAGATTATTTGCCGGATAGCATTGTGAAGCTGTTGGAACTTAGGGAATTACGTGTTTCCTGGTGTTGGAGGTTAAAAAAGCTTCCATTGGATTTTGGAATGCTTAAGAGCTTGGAAGTATTTCATGCACATGGTATTGCGGTGGAGGAACTTCCAGAGAGCTTTGGTCTACTTGCAAGCTTGAAGGAAGTTAATCTTTGGAATTGTGAACATCTGAGGGCTCTTAGCGAAAACTTTGGATGCCTTAAGAATCTCCAATCACTTGACTTGGATAATTGTTGGAGGTTGATGAAGCTTCCAGACTCAGTTTCTGAGCTGTCGAACTTGGTGAAACTGTACGTTTCTGGATGTAAGCTTCTTGAGGAGCTACCACCATCCATTCACAAGCTCAAGAAGTTGGAGAGGCTCAGCATGGCAGGCGTTGCATTGACGGAGCTTCCGGAGAAGTTTGACCAACTTTCGAGCTTGAAGTACCTTGATTTCGATGACTGTGGGCAGCAGCGAAACCTTGGTGAGAGGTTTGGCGACCTTGGTTGTCTTGAAACCCTCAAGTTATCTGATTGTAAGCGCTTGAGGAAGTTGCCGGACTCATTTTTTGAGTTGTCCAACTTGAAGAATTTGAATCTTTCTAGATGTGGGCTTTCAGAGGAGCTACCACCATCCATTGACAAGCTTAAGAAGTTGAAGAGGCTCACCATGGGAGGTGCTGCAATGACGGAGCTGCCAAAGAAGTTTGAACAACTTCGACGCCTCAAGTATCTCCGTATTAATGGCTGCAGGCAGCTGCAAAACCTTGGTGACAGATTTGGCTACCTTGGATGTCTAATCTCCCTCTCATTATCAGATTGTAAGAGCTTGAGGAAGTTGTCGGACTCATTCTTTGAGTTGTCCAACTTGGAGGAATTGGTCCTTTTTGGATGTGCACTTCTGGAAGAGGTTCCACCATCCATTCACAAGCTCATGAAGTTGAAGAGACTCACCATTGAAGGCGCTGCAATGAAAGAACTTCCAGGGAAGTTTGACCAACTTCGAAGCCTCGAGTATATTGATTTCACAAATTGGAGGCAGCTGCAAAACCTTGGTGAGAGATTCGGCTACCTTGGATGTCTAAAAACCTTCGAGTTGTCTGGTTGTGAGAGCTTGAGGAAGTTGCTGGACTCATTGTGTGAGCTGTCCAACTTGGAGGAATTGGTCCTTTCTGGATGTGAGCTTCCAGAAGAAGTACCACCGTCTATTCACAAGCTCAAGAAGTTGAAGACACTCTCTATGGAAGGTGCTGCAATGAAGGAACTTCCGGAGAAATTTGAACAACTTCGAAGGCTCGAGTATATTGATTTCACAAATTGCAAGCAACTTCAAAACCTTGGTGAGAGATTTGGCTTCCTTGGAAGTCTAAAATCCCTTTTGTTATCTGGTTGTGAGAGCTTGATGAAGTTGCCGGACTCATTTTTTGAGTTGTCCAACTTAAAGACATTCGACCTTTCTGGATGCGAGCTTCTAGAAGAAGTACCACCATCCATTCACAAGCTCAAGAAGTTGAAGACATTCTCTATGAGAGGTGCTGCAATGAAGGAACTTCCAGAGAAATTTGAACAACTTTGAAAGCTCGAGTATATTGATTTCACTAATTGCAGGCAGCTTCGAAACCTTGGTGAGAGATTTGGTTCCCTTGGATATCTAAAATCCCTTTTGTTATCTGGTTGTGAGAGCTTGATGAAGTTGCCGGACTCATTTTCTGAGTTGTCCAACTTAAAGACATTCGACCTTTCTGGATGCGAGCTTCTAGAAGAAGTACCACCATCCATTCACAAGCTCACGAAGTTGGAGTGGCTCACTATGAAAGGTGGTGCAATAAAGGAACTTCCTGAGAAGTTTGACCAACTTCGGAACTTGATCAATGTCGATTTTTGGGACTGCAGTCGGTTGCACACTCTTTGTGAGGAGTTTGGTCGCCTTCAAAGACTTAAATGGCTTGATCTGCGTTGCTGTGAGAGATTGCTGAAGTTGCCTGATTCATTTTCACTCTTGAGCAACTTAGAGGATTTGAACTTGTCTTGGTGTAAGGTATTAAGAAAGCTTCCTTCTTCAATCTCGGGTCTCAAGAGGCTAAGAATATTACGCATGGAAAGCACAGCATTGGAAGGGCTTCCTGAGGACTTTGGCCAGCTCCACAGATTGCAAACGGTTGATTTTAACGATTGCAAGCAATTGCAAAATCTTTGCGAGAGTTTTGGCTCTCTTGGGAGTCTGCAAGAGCTGAATCTAATGTTCTGTGAGAACTTGAAGTTGCCTGATTCCTTTGCAAGCTTGTCCAAGTTAGAGAAACTTAGCCTTTTCGGGTGCAAGGTGCTTCAGAAGTTGCCCCCTTCTGTTCACGGTCTCAGGAACTTGGAAATATTGCAGATGGGAAGTATAGCATTGATAGAACTCCCATAGGACTTTGGGCAGCTTCCCCGATTGAGAGAGGCTGATTTTCGAAGCTGCAAGCTACTACAATCTTTGGGTGAAAGTTTCGGCAACCTTACAAGTCTTCGCAAGCTCAACTTGGATGGTTGTGGGAGATTGGAGGAGTTGCGAGAATCATTTTCATGTTTGTCCAACATGAAGGAACTGAGTATGGTTGGGTGCAAGCAGATTCAAAAGCTAACTTCTTCTATCTACCGTTTGAAGCGTCTGAAAGTCATTTATGAGGAGCATGGCTTGAGAGCATCCCAGACACTATCCGGCTCCAAGAGTGCTTCAACTTCCAAGCCTGCGAGATACTTTTGATTATTTGATTCCAGGATGTGCCCTGATCTTCTGCTCTTTGAACAGTATCTTTGCAAATGAGGTCCAATTTTCATAAGAGAGCTTGGATCATACTGCTCACTTTGGTTATACGTCCCATTTGTCTACTCTTATACCATACAGTATGACTGTCAGTAGTTTGATAGGATCAATTGGAGGACATTGCCTAAGTTGTACTCTGGGGCTACTTTAGACTGGACTCTAAGCACACAGTCGAACCATTAACGTAGTGATAGACCTTGCAAATGGGAGTTCTAATGGAGAAGAATTTAAGTTCCCAGCGTGAGTATAATGTTTGTTCATTTTCTCTACTAGATGACCATAAGAGATAGGTTGGTGTAGAAGTAGAAGAAGAACTCTTGTCTCCGGAGGAAGCGTGCATGAATAAAGTGTTTGTTTGTTCCACCATTTAAGCAATGCCCATCAGACAAAGGATTAGTAGTATGGAACTACTTCCCCTTCTTGAGGGTAGAAATAGAAGCTCAAGAGAGCCGTTTTTGGTTTGATAAGGAGGTAAAGAGTGTAGTACATATGGTATTGGAGGTAAAGTAATTTTGTTTGTATTGTTTGGTTTGGCGTCGTTTGTTCAACTTCATTATGAATTATGTGACTCAGGTAGGGGTTAGTTGTTTTCTAGTTTTCTTTTATGGAGGAGAGTACCGTACTCCAAGGTCTAGTTCAACAATCGTGTGTTGAATTAATTATTTTTTCCTCCCACAGTGGTTCGGACTTAATGGGTATCACCTAGATATTACACAAGTATCACATTGATATTACATGAGTACGACCTTGGCATCACATGAGTATCACCTTAGACTAAATGTATATATTTTCCAAGAAATTCGGACATCGTCAATTTTGAATTTATTTTGTACGACGTAGGCCTCCACGTAGGGTAGACATGGCATGTTGGATAGCGATGGTGTTGATATTTTTAAAAGTGTTTTTGATGGAGGCATTTGGGATTTTGATTGTGTCTACAATGGATTTCATAGAAGGAATATAGTTAGTCGCTCTAGCTCCGGCCATAATTACTATTAATGGATTCACTTTCCAGCCTATTGCGTTAACTTTGTCCAAAAGAGGTTGATATCTGTTTATCTTTTGTTCAATTGTGCTGCGTGAAACTTTGTCATTGCAACATGTGAATTCTATGAATTGTATGGTGATGTTTGGGATGGGGGCTTTTGGTGGGGAATGGTTATATGGTATAGGTTGATGTAATAAACCTACTCTCCCTTTCAAGGATAAATATCTTTTTACACTAAATGCTTTCTTACATTTTTCTAAGTGCCTTAGAGACAACCGACATGTTATTTCACACGAAGGGCCTTGTGGGTACTCATACAACAAGGTATTTAGACCCCCCACGATAAAAGAGACGCACATGATGCCCAAACGGAGGCGTTAGGTTCTTACACTACAAGAAAATAGGGTGTTTAGCAACGTTTTAAAAACTTCCTAAGCAACGCCTAGGGGCTTGTTTTTTAAAGAAGCAACAGTTGTAGCGTGGTTCTATTTACAAAGCAAGCCCCTAGGCGTTGCTTAAGAATTTTTCAAAATGTTGCTAAACACCTTGTTTTCAGGGTTGTTCCGGCGTCCGTCCGTCTGGTAGTGTCCGTCTGTCCGGTTGTCTATCGAATAGAGGCTGTTGTCCGTCCGGTAGAGAATAATCTAGAATATTCTGGAATATTTATATAGATTTTGGGCATATTGGCTGGAATATTCTAGGCATCTGTCCGGTAAGGGTGTTGTCCATCATGTCCGACTGTCCGACGGTCCGTCCATCCGCTGTCTTTGGGCCCCTGTCCGTCTATGTAGACAACCCTGCCTGTTTTCTTGTAGTGTTGATCTAGACACAAAAAATGCGGGTTAGGCTTCCACCAGCCAAACTAGATCAACTCCACAATTCAATTTGGTTTACAAGGAGCGTGTTGATTTATCCTGTTGATAAACCTGCATTATGTTTATGTTGAGTTCCCGGTGCGTTCCCATTTTCTTTGGATATCGTTCCCATAGTTTTCCCATCGTTTTCCCACAGTTCTCCCATAGTGTTCCCATAGTTTTCCCATAGTGTTCCCATAGTTTTCCCATAGTGTTCCCATAGTTTTCCCATAGTGTTCCCATAGTGTTTCCATGATGTTCCGATGATGTTCCCAAAGAATTCATAGTAAGTTCCTTGAAAGTTTACCTTGCATTCCCTATGTGTCCCCTACCCATTTCCTATGTGTGTCCTACACGTTCCTTATAAGTTTCCATGTGATCCCTCTTCATTCCATGTGCGTTTCCAAAATGATCTTAACGCGTTCCTACAGGCGGCAAATTTTACTTTTGTAAATACTGTTAATTTTACTTTTAAAAGTTGCAATAAGTGGGGCCTAACAACACTTGTTTGGTTTTCTTTTAAAAAATTCCAGGAGGTGGGGCCTACCAAATATTACTAGGCGGTCTACATGATCAATTGAACAAACATTTGGAAGCTCCGATGCTTGACTCGGAAAGATCACTCCACTTGTCATGCAAAGGAAATTTCCTTTTGCCATTCTAATTTGGGATAGGGCCCTCGGGACAGAGGCACCACAATCTTTGTATATTTTAAAGTCTGTTTATAGATACAATCCTAACTGTTGTTTAAAAGTTAGGTTCTACTTCCTCATTCTAATCTAAAAGGAATTTTGGGAAAAATCTAATACTTTAGATCTCCTGTCAATATACTTATCTTGTAATGGTTCTGAAATGAAGTCTCATCTATCTATTTGTAGTAAGGTAGAGGCACCCAATTCCAATTGGCCACCCAATTCCGATGAGTAGAGTATGCATGGCATGGTGCTTGAAAATGGCAAATGCTTGAAATGGTGCATGAAGTGACCCAAAACGGATCATTGAAAATTTGAAAACACCAGCCATTATCGGCATCGGGTCATGATGTGTGCAATTTTCGGTTGCTCCACCTCAATTGAGCTCTCATTGGTGGTATTGCCTCGAAAGTCAAACAAGGCCGATCGGCATTGAGTATCTCCATAAGTTGGTTTTCCATGGCATGTCTTCTCTCTTTTACTCACTCTCACTTATTGGCATTGGGTGAAGGAGGGCACCAAATTTCACCTACTCTAAAGTTTGATTAAAGGCTCCGATGGTTTTTGGGCTTTTAAATTCTATATCAACTTTAAATCTTTGAGATTAAATTTGAAAAAATATTTGTTGAGTTTCATTCCTATTTCCGCATCTTTCAACATAAATGTCTTTAACATACAATGTCATTTGAGTCCCAAATTGGCCTAAGTGATTGGAAATAGGTGCCTCTACCTTATATGCATGTAAATAATTCACAACTTCATTACTTACAAGACCAAGGCATTTTAGACAAATTTCTAATCAATTTAATAAAAATTGCAAAGATGAACTTTTTGGAAAAGTAGCCATAGAATCTGCTTTTGAGCATATTGTTAGAGGCGTAACCTCTAGACCCTTTAAGATTACTTTTATTTTGGAGTTCCTTTTATTTTAGAGCTTCTTTTACCTTATTATTTGATTTGCTTCCCTTTCACTTTGGGTTAGGGTACCCTTGACAGTTTGTTGAGACTAACGTTATTTGAGTATCACAGTTAGGGCCCTTCTTAAGGTTGCGGTTCACCCCTTCTTTTTGAAGGTGTTCCAGAGATTTCAGAGGTTGCGGTTTACCCCCTCTAATCTGATATCTCATTTTGTCACAACATTTGAGTCTTGCTCTTCTTGTGATAGCAGCGGATATCCCCTCTCCCTAAAGGTTTGAAGGCTTAAAGGTTGCAATTTATCCTCTATTGAGCCAAGATTTTATTTTCAATTATTCTTGTTTTTTTAGTTATGGTTGAGACTCAAGACTTTATTATGCCTCAATCCGCCGAGGCTAAGTTAGAGGCTATCTTGAATGCTATCAACACGTTATCGGTCCAAACCACAACGATTGAAGGAGTCGTTGGTGGCCTTCAACAACATCAATCTCCCGCCACCCTGGAGGAAAGAGCTTTGCCTGTGATTCAACAAGATCCACCACTACAACATAAGGAACCTCGCGTAAGCTTGCCTAAAAAATTCGATGGCACATCGTCCAAGTTTCGAGGGTTTGTCAATTAAATTCGATTGATAATCTCCTTATAGTCGGAGCGCCACCCAACAGAAGAATCACGAGTTAGATTGATTTAGGCTTTGCTTATAGGACAAGCTTTATCACGGTTTGCTCCCTTGTTTGAGAAGGTTCACCCATCTTGAACAAGGGACTCCATCAAGGGAGCAGACAATCCAACAAACCTCATCTATGTCAGCGAGCAGTCCGAGATCTTATTCAGAGGTTGTAGATATGCAAATCGACACAATACGTGTCAAACATGTTACTTCGGAAGAGAAGAAGCGTCGGATGGAGGAAGGACTCTGCTTGTATTGCAGCGAAGGAGGTCACAGAGTCCTCAACTGCCCGAAGAAGCCAAATCAATGGATCATCAAGACTAGAGCTGCCATAGTCCAGGAAAACAAAGATGCCCAGCCACAATAGGAACCGTGCGGCTAGATAGTTCAGTTTCACAACAAGATTTAGGTTTCTCTCTTTCTGCTTAGTCTGCACGTTGTTTTACAATTTCCTTAATTGTTTGTCCTCAAAAACTCAAAACCGCCGCTCTGTTAGATTCAGGAGCATCTACTTGTTTTGTAGATGTCGAATTTGTCAAGATTCAGAAATTTTCTCTAGTTCAGAAACCTCAGCCTGTCAATGTAGAAATGATAGATGGGCAATCTTTGTCCTCTGGTAGCATTACCAATGAAACAATGCCTTTAGAGGTGACATTTGAAGGCCATAGTAGCAAAGTTATCTTCAATGTCATTAGAACCCCATCAAACCCTGTTATTCTTGGTCTTTCTTGGTTAGAAAAATACAATCCATATGTAGACTGGAAGTTGCAAAAGATGACTTTCCCCCTAGAACATTTAGACAATAAACTTGTTAGAAAACATGTTAGCAAACAAACTAGACTACCAAAAGTGAAGAAACCCCTCTTCATTGGAGCAACGGCGTTCGTAAGATCGTCCAAGGAAGGCACACCATTTGTCATCTATGCGGCGCCAACTAGTGAAGAGAAGAGCCCAACACCCAGTATTCCGAAGCAGTATAAGGAATTTCAAGATGTGTTTTTGAAAAAGAATGTTGACATACTATCGGAGCACTGCCCATACGATTGTGATCATTGAGGTTGGTGACCATTGAGACCAAGCATTTAAGAAATGGGGAGTTTTTTACTCGTGCATGTATTATATTTATAAAAGAGAGTCTTGCTGATGTGCCATTTTGTGTATGCTATTTTGTTATGAGAAACTAACTATTAAATCTTCTTTACTTATTTTTGGTATCAAAATATACAACTTTTTTCTTCGACTTTCAAAGATTGAAAGGTTATTGGTTAATATGATATTGAGTTGTTTTTAATGTCTACTACAGTTTATATTGTGTATAGATATGTTGTGTTCTTCAAAAATGAATACAAAAATTTGAGTCACCAAGTCGATATTGGTGACTTAGAAAGTCACCAAGTTGATCTAAAATTTTGACCACATGCTAGAAGAGAGAGGACACATTTAGCAACAAAGTTTACTCAATTTGGACATTGGATGCAAAAGTTACAGCGCTTTGAATTGGACTTCTAGACTTTTGGTCCCCACCTGCAATATACACATATTGTGAATATATATGGTTCATATACCAACACACTAATGTACAAATGAAGTTCACAATTCTTTTCAGCCACTTCAACAAACTGCTGCAGCCATACAGAACGATGTTGTGACATCATGAAGCATTCTTTGAAGCAGCACTATCAAACTTAAAATAGAATATTGTAAACTACAAACATATTGCTCAACTTCCTCTCACAATTACAAAGCAACTACTGCTATCTTCAAAAAGCCATCCATGTGAACTTGTCGAAGGCATGAACAACAAGCTCAATGACCTCATTCAGCAACGAACCAAGTACAAGCAAGAGCACACCATTGTTCCAAAGCTACAAATCAAACAACAAAGGAAATGCAGTAATAAAAAGCACTGCACCATGTGCAAACCTTTAGAGAAGGGTATTTAAAGAATGGCCCTGCCAAGGTTTATCGGAGCTTCAGTTACCATAGTCCGAGGTAATCAGACGGGTCAAAATCATCTTCCGATGACGTCGTACTCTTCTTCTTAGAACCTCTTTTTCTTACCAACTCGTCTTTATCATGGACACAAAGGTGCTTCGGCACTTTGGGATGCTTCGACAGCTGACTGCATCCTCGGGTGATCACATATCTCAAGTCGGACAAACAATGCAAATCTGGCAGCTCCACCAATTTCATGCAATATCTGCAATCCAGATTTCGCAGTTTTGACATACGGTCCACCCCACGAATTTCTCGCACATCAGTCCAGGAAACATTCAGCATCTCAACTTGAGCTAGACTACTCAAGTCCGGCAACTCAGTGAGACGCCCACAGTGCTCCAAGTTGATACGACGAAGGTTAGACAGACAATCCAATCCTGGCAATCTCTCGATAGGGAGACACGACAGATTAAGGAACCGCAGATTGGTCAAGTTACCGAGTCCCTCAAATTCGTTAATGGGGGACACAGCGAATCCCTGCGTATTCACAATGGAAAGACGATTTAACGATGTCATGCTGCTCAGATTTGGCGCGCATGACCTACGTGGATGCCAAGTATGGTCTTGGATCTCGCAGGTCTCAAGATCCGAGCATGATTCGAGACTGGTCAGAGGCTCGGTCAACTCAGGACAGTCTCGCATGATGAACATCCTCAATGACGAACACGTACTGAAACTTGGTAAATGTTTCAAAGCATTGAGTTTCTTGAGATACACAAACTGCAGCTCGAAGAGACAATCGTCTTCTTCATCGTCTTCTGAAAAGATGAGAGTCTCCAATTTCGTAAGGCCCTCCAATTCCAAATGGCACAGACAGCTGAATCCATGAAGATCAAGTTTCGTGATCTCGCCACAGAAGTACAGTTGTAGCACAACAATGTTTCGCCACTCTTGAACTTTCTTCAATGGAAACCTTTTCAAATTCCCTTCGATCGAGATTCTCCTCAAGTCTGGCCAGCAGCCACCTGCAGCGCAGCTGCTCGCCAGTTCATCTGGTAGCTTCCCGGCACGTTGCTGGTAAACACACCACCGCTGCTTTCGGTCTGCATTCATTGACACATACCATTCTGCATATTCCTTGTAGAGGTCGTGTGTGGTGACGGCCGACTCTCCCTTATTGATCATGGCATTCCGCTGCAAATCGCCCAACTGCACAACATATAGCCACTCACAGATTCATTACAACCGCAAGTCCTGAACAAGATAGACTGGAATATTCTCGAAGCGCGCAACCGCTTCCGCGACAATTAAAGTCTTCGATTACCTTATCCTCAACAACTGTCAAGTTGTCGTTGTGTAAAGCTGCCAGCCACTTCGCCCATTGCTCGAACGGTTTGAACTTAAACGATCCGAAATAGCCACGTGCATATAGAGCAACATCCAGAAACATAAGCTTCTTGGTTTCGTCGAAAGTGCTGAACTGCGCCCCAAGGATGTGGAAAATCTGTGGACAATCCCGAGAGCGTTTCAGCTTGTCAAATTCGTCGAGACGCCTCGTCCAAAACGACAAGTTGGTACTGCTGATGTCGAAAAAGTAAACTCCCAAGGCTCTCAGCGCCAGAGGATGGTACTGTCCATATCTCTTCACGTCTGCATTGGGATCCCCATCCGGAGAGAATCGACATTCTTTGAGACAAACATCCACAATTCTCCTCTCCTCGATTTCAAGTGAAGAGAATTTCTTCTTGGGAGCTGCTTTGCTCAGGAAGGTGGCTGCTGCTTCCTCCATCATCAAATCTGGTAATGGCTTACAAAATTCGGAGTCTTCGAGTAACGCCTCAACCACGTCCTTACTCCTGGAGACGACCATGACCTTGCTGCTTGGATGGAAGTTGGCACGAAGAAATGCACGTGCTTCAGTTCGACACTCGTCGCTGTCGCCAACGTTGTCAACGGCCAAAAATACCGGATGACGTCTCATCTGCTCTTTTAGTACTTTCCGACCCTGCGATAATAAGCAAGGAAGATTCAACTTTCAGGAGTTACAAAGTATATATACCCCAATAGACTAAATGTCAAATTATGAAGCAAATCATGTATGGTAGCCTGGGGCAAACTATCACATTACCTGCAAAGGGTCTTTAATACTCCGCCGTATTTCATCATTTACTGATAGCTTCTTTAACACTTGGATTTGCAAGCTAAGGGGGTCCTCGTTTCCCAGCTCCACATGGCAAACCCGTCCACAAAACTCTTCCTGAAAGTGATTGCATAGAGCTTTGCACATTGTGCTCTTTCCCAGTCCGCCCATCCCGTACAGGCCCAGCATTTGTGGTTGTTTGCCACTTGAGGAGGGGTGCTCAACAAACCTATTTGACAAAATCTACAAGGAAATGTAAAATCAGCTATGAAAGCAGCAAATGTCTTACAACAAACGTTTCAGCTTCAGTAGGACTGAGCGGGACTGGGCATGGATGGCTGATAGCTTGCACTTACTTCGCACATTCGGTCACAACCCTGCACCTCGGAAGTGTCATACAGCACCTCCGGACGGACAAGCTTGAAGATGGCTTTCACAACAGCCTCCCTGTACTTCACCTCCGAGCCTCCAAATTTCGCAAAATCGTGGCCGTTTACCCCGCGAAGCTTTTGAACAGCCTTCTCCCACTTCTCTACGTCCACTCTAGTGGAATCTTGATCAGCCAGCTCAGTCCATTTAGTCATCCAGGTGTTCGAGATGGATTCATTGCTGAGCTCAGAGACAGACATTTCAAAGAAAAGGGGCAGCAAGCTCAGATTTTTGTTGTCAGAGTCCATAGCATTCACGAATTCAGCCAATTCCTGCATTGGCCATTTGGAGGAAAGGAATTCCTTTGACAAAACAACCACTGCTACACGGCACTTCCTGGCAGCCTCAAAGATGAGTCCTGCAAACTTCTTTCCTTTTTGCAAGCTGTCATCCCTCTGGTCGAAGAATGGATTATAGCATGCATCTTCCAAATCCTTGCATAGCTGTTCAACAAAAGGCTTCTGAGCTCCACTGTGGGACAAGAATATACTATGCTTGGGCGTGAGCTCTGGATGACTGCAAGATGGAGCAAGAAACAAGGTGAATAATAAGCCAGCACTGAGCTTTGAAAGGGACTCGATTGAGGTTGCGCAATCCATCAGTATTCCTGCTAAGCCTCCGAAGTAGCTGTAACGGATTTCCGTGAGTACTCACTGTGCCAATTTCCATGCATATCAAAATACCACCCGTGCAACAATTAATTCTATTGATTTGAAAATAGCACAGACAACATTCAAGGGTTCCGAGTTGGCTGAAGTACAGTATAGAATCATCTGGCAGATATCTCACCTGCGATCGTCCTCGTCCTCTGCAGCATTTGAAGGCAGCCGCTCTGGGTCCATCTTGCAGGCTTCCCAAGTTCAAAAGCACAGCGGTACTGGGGTTCTAGAGACGTCATGAATCCGACTTCGAACAAATTGTGACCAAATAAACAAATTCGAACAAATACGTCTCATGCCAGGCTCCATTCTCTCGTCCACAAGAAACCCTAGGGACAGAGCAACCTCGGTCAATCCCTCCATTTGTTTATGTCGTCACAAACTAATCACGAGCATCACGAACAGAAAATTGATGAAAATGAAAATTGGGGATGAGAAATCTGTAATGCCCGATTATGCAGGAAAACCCGCGCAATCGGGCATTACGCTACAGAAGCCTCCCAGGAAATGAACGGGCTACTCCCTGGGAGTGGTTTACGTATAGCAGGAGATCCGCCAGGGATGGCATTCCGGCAGGGGAGATACTCGATGCGGAGGGCAAGGGCGATAGCCCGGCCCGACGTGGAGGATATCTCCCGGCCGGAATGCCTTCCCTGGCGGGTCTCCTGCGGGCGTAACACCCCGTGTTTAGGGTTTAGGGTTTAGGGTTTAGGGTGAATGTTATTGTTTGCATGACATGGTCTAGACGTAAAGTTAGTTCACTGCAGATTATCGTTGATAAGTATGAATCTTGTGTTTACGATGAGCCAATGCAATCAAGTGAGTCATTAATTGTTGTCTCTTGATACAAAATGATTCCATTTCAGGATGGATATTCCACGTGATGATGCCATGGTTAATTTCCATACGGAAAATATGCCAAATCTATCCCATTTCTGTAACCGACTTCAGTTATCTGCTCACAAAAACTAGTAAAAGCTGATGTGCATCATATCTTCTCAATGATATCGGTGAGCCTGTACCAGCTTTCAGTCTGAATGTCACAAGACAAAGCTGCAAGCCTGCAACTTCAACGTCAGGACATAAGCTTCCCCTAACTAGAAGAATCAAGCACGGTGCTTCATTTCATGATCTTCCGCGCTCATACATCATAAACGTACTGATCTCCAACAACACACAGGAAACCACACGGGATCCAAAGTAATTTCGAAGGGAATTGCTCTAGATCCACGCTTATTCAAACTTGAAGACCAGACTCTTGCTCTAAGGGTTGTTGAAGGACTGAGGAACGGTGGTTCCGTCCGGCTGCGAGACTTCCACGTTCTGCAGGCTGTAATCCGCGCCAGGGCGATGCTTGGTGCCCCACAAACCGTCTTACCACCCGCTCGAATTCACATGATCGAACACAGGAGCAACAGTGGACTTGGACTTCATCTCCTCCGAAGTTGTCTTCTCATCAGACAGATCGCCCTTGGGGTACTCGTTCTCATACTTCTCATGCATCGTCGTGCCGTTGATCTGCGCTTCCCTGTACGCGCTGGCTCGTGCCATCATCTCGAACTCCGGCTCGGAGCGCTCGGTGGTGCGCGGTTGCGTGAAGCGGCCAGTCTCCAACGTCTGTCGTTCACTGAGGTTGTTAGGCTTAAGAGACGTTGGCCAGCGGAACACCACGCGTTGATCGGGATATGGTCGGCTTGCGTGAACGCCTGCAGCGAGGACTAGCAGCACAATCACCATAGCCGTGGCCGCCATCTCGACCTGCTGGAATCAAACCACCACAACTTCAGAGATCGATTCAACCACTGAAAATAGAGAAAATTGGAGCAAATAATTTATGGCTCATACACCTTTCACTTACAACTCTAGGCATTCAGTAAAGGCAAGCTTCAACCTCCTGTGATCGAAATAGTGCCAGGATCCAGCTTCAATGACATGCTTCGTTAAGTGCAAGATGAAGTTTAAAAACACGTAATAATCGAGCGTAGGACCTTACTAGTAAGACCATACTTCATGTTTCCGATCCGTATATCCTCTGTTCAGGACGTCGACTGATCAATCCGTGATGCGACGTTATGCTATGTGGTGTCGACGACGTGAAGACGGATATGCTCCTTTTCGACTTCTATCTGCATGTTCCACATGTCCAAGGGTTGAACCTGCATGGAATATAACAAAATTGTCCAAGATGGTATCAACAGGATGAAACAGACCCCCACGACTTGAAAACTCGGAAAGAATAAAGCAGCAGTCTTCAACTACACGAATACATCCTACCTTCAAATCTCGGTAGAGGTTCATCAATTGTCTTGCAAGCGCTTACTTAATCTCACTCGCACCATATCCAACTTCTGTCTCTGCTTTTGTTTCTCGAAGTTAGACGCAGGCTCTCTTATTGTACGTTGTAGACGTTAGATTCACGTCTGTGCACTTCTTACTCTTATCAATCTGGCGAAAACTAGCCTGTGAAGATCCTGTTGGTATAGGTGAATTTTTCCCCAAGGGATGCACACTTAGGTTCCTAGTATGGTGAATCTTTAGATGTTATAAGTTTCTTCTTTTGTTTTTGTATTTTATGGTAGTTCATCGTGAGTGTATGCGTGAACTGTGGTGAAGGTGTAGATGTTGTACGGTGTTTTTGTCGATGAATTTGGAAGAATTTTCAGGTTGGCAGCAGATTATGACTTCACTGCTGTGTTTTATCAGGTAGTTCATTGTTTGAATGTATACATGAAGGGGAAGTTGGAGTTGGTGATTTCTCCGAACTCCTCTCCGACCAGGGCTTCATAGATCAGCAAGTATGTTTCAGAGAATCATCTCTACTTCATTTGCTTTTAGGCTAAATTAGTTTTGTGGTTGTTTTGGTAATGAACCAAATACTGTTCTTTTGTGGTTGGTTTGTGTCATTATCTGGAGTTGTTCTTTTCTATCATCTGCTGCTTTTGTTGTGTGTTAATATTTCTGTTGTTTGTGAATATAATGCGATGGTGTTTACACTAGTTCATCTTTTGTTGGTTGTGACTATGTGATGGTATTTTAGTGATGTTCCTTTCCTGTGCTTTCGTGAGGTTGATTCATTCATTGTTGTCTTTGCAATTTCCCGAACTTCTCTTAGTAAGTCATAGCAAATGCGGATGCTTACATTATTTTTCATCTGATTTTTACATTACCTATCTCACTATTGTTTCTTATTGTGTGTAGAATGGAATCTTCACATGAACCTGGTTATCACATGAGGCTCCCCAGGTTTGTGTGCAACGCTCTGTACGTCACCGACCTGGATCCAGATTTCGTCAGCGACGACATTTTGTTACATCTCTTTGGTCAAGTTGGAACTGTATTCTCTGTGAAGCTATGTCTCAACGCAAAGTCAGTTGGAGAGTTATCCTATGCGTTCATCAACTACAATACAACCGAAGAAGGTGCATATCCTGAAACTGTACGTCTATAGACATTGATTGTCATGTCGATGATTGTGCACATGAATTCCTCGTTAGAAGACATATGTTTTTCTGTTGTTTCATAGAGCTACTAACCTTGTCAAGCTCATCTTTAAAATATATCCTGCATGTTGTTTGAATTCAATTCAACTTCTAATATTAGTCCTGGCTTCTGTACTAATGATACTATCTGAATTTGTGATTTCAGGCAAGTTGTATTGCATGGCAGAGACTAAACTACAAACCACTGAATGGCATACCCATGCGCGTTCTTTTTTCTAACCTGGATCCAGCTTCACGGTACAACCAAAATGCCAATTTAATCATCCGGGTAAGTCTATCTACTATTTAAACAATTCTATTTATTTAGCATATCTACTTTTAGACAATTCGATTCATTAACCCCTAAAGGACCAAGTGTCATGAAATGGCAATTTCAAAATTCGGTCAGGTTCCTACGGTGTCAATTTCCAACATTTCTCTTTGAAAAATTTACTATAGAAAGGCATTACCAACCCTTAGTGGGAAAACAATTTTTTCCTAAATTGGGCATCTGATGGAAAAGTTATAGGGTTTTGAATTTCAAATGGGGAGAGCGGGCACCTCGGGCACCTTCAAAAACTTTTGCTAGGACACTATATTGAATGTGAGATTTTCAATACTTGCAAGTAATATTGTTTCCCTTCATACTGTCAAAAAAAGTCTCGTCTATAGTGAAAAATAGCATACTAACCCAAGTCAAACATTTTCACACATTGTCACTCATTGTCAGGCAAGGTACCAAAAAAACTTCTTCTTTTCCACATAAAACCTAGATTACTTAATATTTTTCACTATTTATTTTTCCCACAACAATATGTGGTGTAAACCTTCTTATTGACCATTCGGATTACCAATTTAAAACATAACAAGTTCACAAAAAATTAAAGTGTAAATTGGCAAATTTTGAACCTCCACTCCTTGCACAGTGGTTTTGAATATGCTACACCCGTCTTCTACCTCCAAAACTTGGTGTACCAGGAACTAACATCATGCTTAATAAGATGGTAATGGATTTAGACCTTGTGTAGTTTAAAAATTTGACACCAAGTGAAGTCAAAGTCTGCCGATCCAGTGAACGCAGGAAAGAAATTGAACCATGTGCTTGACTTCAAACACTATAATCTTTCAATCTGTGCGATCAAAGCTTATGAATTTTTCTGAGTATGTTATTGAATAAGTCTTAATTGAGATCCTACGGTCAAAACTAGAAGTCAAAGTTTTTGTTTCCTTCTTTGTTCACTGCACTAGAATCCAACAATTTTGAAGTGTTTTTGGTGTAAAACTGTCACGGTACCTTAGGGGTTATGTAGTTATTGACATACATAACAAAATCTGATTGAAGTATCTAGATAGTATTTATTTTAGAAAAAGACTGCTAGTATTAACATTCGGCTGATGATTTTGAGCAGAATCTTGAGGAGTCTACAGACTCAGAGTCGCTCCACCACACCTTCGCAGTGATTGGGGTGGTGATATCTTGCAAGGTGATGCTAGACAGCAACCGGGAATCCTTAGGCCATGATTTCATCCAGTTCCAAGACGAAGAGGACGCTCATTGTGCCATAAAATTAGTCAATGGCAAGTTGTTGCGGGGAAAACAAGTAAATGTGGGTCCATTCATTCCACGCTCTAGAGATAGCTGCGCCTTGGAGCCAACAATAAACCGGAACCCACATGATTTGAATCCAACCCACATTAATATTATGAGTCCAGTTAAGTCGGGTGAACATTTGGAGACCATCAATAAAACATCCCTGTGCAGCAGCTCTTCAAACTCAAATGTAAGATCACTTTCACCTCTTATTGAATTCATCATTTTAGTTTCATCCGTCGTCATTTAACGTGAATGTGGACATGTATTGGATCTCAAGAGTAGAGAAGATGAATTGAGGTGAGACATAAGTCTCTTAAATACAAAGAGTGTGCAGAAGCACAGCAGTCCTTGGCTGCAATGGAAGGTGTAACCTAACCCTAACCTAGTGTGATGAATGTCTACAGTGAAGGTTTCTTCTAGTTACAACACCCTCCATGAAACCTGAAGTGGAAGAAGTGATAAACGCTTGAGGTCAATTTACACTTTAAAAAAAATTTATGGTACTACAAATGTGTACTTTGGTTGTCGTTGTCAGAGCTTTCAGTAGAGTGGGTGCTACTGTATTGGAGGAGTTGCTTGCAGTTGTTGAATTTGATGCGTCCAAGTGCCTTTGTGAGCATGTCTGCAGGTTGTTGATCTGTTGGTGTATAAGTGATGTTGACCAATCCTTTGTTGACCATATCTCTGACATAATTTAGGTGTATTTCGAAATGTTTTGTCTTGGAGTGAAATTGCGGGTTGTCAGAGATCTTGATGGCACTTTGGTTGTCACACTGAATATTTGTTGGTTTGTTGGGGTCAAAACCAAGTTCTTGAAGTAATACCCGTATCCACATTGCTTCTTTGGTTGCCTCAACCAATGAACGGAATTCAGATTCGGTGGACGATAAAGCTATATAAGTTTGTTTTTTTGTGTTCCACGTGACTGGTGTATTGTTGATGGCAAAAATGTAGGCGCCAGTGGATTTCCGCTGGTCAAGGTCACCACCCCAATCTGCATCGCTGTATCCAATGAGTTCGATCTTGTCTTGTAGAGAATAAAATAGACCTTGTGATGTTGTTCCGCGGATATAGCGTAAGATGTGTTTGGCAGCTTGGAAATGGGCGAGTTGCAGGGATGAATTGAACCTAGATAGTAGGTTAATAGGATATGTAAGATCGTGCCTTGTGGTGGTGAGGAAAGAGAGTTTACTGATTAAAGATCGGTAAGTGGTAGGGTCAAAATTTGAAGTGCCAGTTTGACTTGAAGTAGTGAAACCGGGTGGTAGAGGGGTTTGTGTGGGATTGCACTCTTGCATCCCATAGTCTTCTAGTATGCGTTGAGCATAGGTGGCTTGGTGGATAAGGATGCCTTGGGATGATATGATGAATTCTATTCCTATGAACTTGGTGAGACCGCCAAGATATGACATCCTGAATCGAGCCATTAACTTTTTTTTTTAAGCCAGGCGATCATGGTTTTGTGATTGCCGGTGAGTAATAAGTCATCGACATAAAGTATGAGTATGATGATGAAATTGCCTTGTCGAAATAAATATAGATTGTTGTCGGCGTGAGATGGTTGAAGTCCATGTTTTTTAAGCCAACGGCTTATTTTTTGGTTCCAATTGCGGGCGGACTGTTTCAATCCATATAATGAACGATGTAGCTCGCAAACTAAATCCTCTTTTCCTCGAATTTTGTGCCCTGGTGGTTGATGCATGTAAACTTTTTCCTTGAGGTGACTGTTGAGATAGGCGGTTTTGACATCAAGGTGGTGTGTTTCCCATCCAAAAGTGGCGGCTAGAGCTGTAGCAATTTTAATTGTGTTATACTTGGCGACGGATGCAAATGTTTCATTGTAATCAATACCTTCTCGTTGTTGGAATCCTCGTGCTACAAGTCGAGCTTTATAGCGTTCGGGTATGTCACCTTGAGCTGGTTTTAGTTTGAATATCCATTTTGAAGTGATGGCTCTGTGTCCGATGGGTAACTTTGTTAAAGTCCATGTTTTGTTTTCCCCGAGGCTATCCAGTTCTTCTTTCATGGCTTGTGTCCAATGGGGGTCTTTCAAGGCATCTCGATATGTGAGCTCAAAATCTTCAATGGCTCCAATGTATCCCTCGAGTCTCGTGGAAGGTCGTCGCATGCGGTTTGAGCGTCGCAATGATGGGATTGGTTCGATAATTTTTGGTGGAGGTGGAGAATGATACTCGGGTGTAACGGAGTGTGATGGAGCATCATTGGATGGAAGTTGGGATATTGTTGGAGGTTCTTGTGGAATGGATATGGCAGATGGTGCAATGTGGGGAATGGATGAGACGGAGGTCGGGATAATCACCTTGAATTGGTCACATATGTGGTCGATTTGTGTGGTCATATTTGGGTGTGTATATCCAGATTTGTCTTCATCAATTTTGATGTCTCGTGATATGATGATGCGTTGTGTTTGAGGGTCATAGCATCGATATCCCTTGGTCGATTCGTCACGTCCCAATAGTATACATTTTGTTGATTTTGATGACAGCTTGTGTCGTTTTTCTTTTGGAATATGTACGTATACTCGTGTGCCGAATGTTCGAATTTGGGAGACATCGGGTTTGTTGCCGGAGAAGGCTTGTTCGGGGGTCGTATTGTTCAATACTCTTGTCGGAAGCCGGTTTGTAAGATATGCTGCGGCTTTGATTGCTTCTGACCATAAGTGTTTTGGTAAAGAGTGTTGAAAACACAAGCACCTTGCCATTTCTACTATGGAGCGATTTTTTCTATCAGCTACTCCATTGCTTTGAGGAGTATAAGTTTGTGTGAATTCATGGTGAATCCCGGAGTTGATGAGTAATTCATCAAATGCTTTGGATGTGTATTCCGTTCCATTATCGGTTCGGAATGCTTTGATACGTTTGCCAGTCTGATTTTCAAGACGGTTTTTGAATTTTATAAATTCGTGAATGACTTGGTCTTTGGTCTTGATGAGAGATATCCATAATTTTCGGCTATAATCATCAATAAATGTGACAAAGTAGCGTGCTCCGGTGATGGATGGCCGTTTGAAGGGTCCGCATACATCACTGTGTACTATTTGAAGTACCTCCGTTGTGTGTGGTGTGCTTGTAGGGAAGGTTTTACGACTCTGTTTACCTTGTTGGCATGTGTCGCATATAATGTCGAGATATGGTAAACGTGGCAATCCTTTCACAATCCCTAATTTTGACATAATATGTAGGGTTTTGAAATTGATGTGCCCTAACCTTTGATGCCATAGTAATATCTTGGCTTTGATTTTTTTATTGGGTTCTAATGCATTGAGTTCGGGCCATATTGTGGTTTCTAACATATATAGCCCATTGCCTTGCATTCTAGTCCAATACCCAATAGTTTCTTTGGAATGACTGTCTTGGAGTATAACTCCTTTGTTGTGGAACTTCACATATATACCCTCATCAGTAATACGTCCCACGGATAAAAGATTGCGTTGAATACCCGGCACATACAAAATATTTTTAAATTTCTTGGTATTTCCTCCGGAGAGAATAACATTCATAGTGCCTTTGCCCTTGACTTTGTGTGGCTCACCCCCCGCGGCTAACATTTGGCTACTACTAGCATATGCTTGCACATCGCTCTAAAGGCTAAGATCCCCCGTAACATGATGTGTTGCCCCGGAATCTAGTACCCATGTAGGCTGTGATTCTTCTGCCATGTTGGTTTCTACCTCACAAATATTTGTCTCACACATATATGCCTCTAAGATGCTTCCTGCACTCTCATTGCCAATGCTGGTGGAGTCGGATTCAGATTTAGGGTTTTTACCTTTGGAGATAATGTTGGCATGCCCATGTGGGCGGCGTTTGAGTTTTCCTTCCAAGGTTTTCACTTGTTCAATAGCCTGGCGCAATAGTTGACAATCCCGCTCAATATGGCCTTCTTCTCCGCAATAGTTGCAGATCCAGTTTCGTTTGGAGCGTTCCCCACGTGAGTTCCCTCGTGCTCCTTGGTATTCACGACGTTCGCCTTGGGAACTCCGCCGGTTCCCCACTGTTCGTTGGCCGTCCCCTCCTTGCCTGCGAACTTCGTCGTCTCCTTGCCTGTGACCGCCACGGTATGCGAGCTTCGCCGTTTCCTCGTGGCCGCGGTCTCTTCGATGGATTTCGCCGCGCCTATCGTTCTCTCCTCGCCAATCGTTCTCGCCATGCCTGTTGTTCCTCCATCGCCGATCGTTGTTGAAGCCGTCGCCTCCTGCTCCAGCGCCTGCCTTCTTAGGGTTTGCTTTCTTGAAAGCTAGAGCTTCAGCTTCGCCCTCCTTGTCGGCGTCTAGTTTCAACTGCAGTTCTTCATCAAGCAGCCGTGCTATTTCGAGAAACGATGGTAGTTCCTCTCTGCTGGTTTGAGTCCTGCAAAACATTGACTTATACTCAGCAAGCAATGAGTTCAGTAGCAGTAACGTGCACAGATCCTCAGCTATGCCAACTTCCATGCTCTTCAACTGATCCATTGTATCCTTCACGTCAGTCATGTACTGCTCCATTGTGATGGTTTCTTCCTTGCGAAGAGATACTAATTTTCTGAGTAGCACGAGACGGCGAGATCTAGATCTCGACTGATATCTGTCTTTCAATGCTGTCCAGAGAAGATGCGGGTCCTCGAATCTACAAACAACTGGCACGACTGAGTCTTTTACTAAATCAGTAAGTGCCTGCAATGCTATCCTTCTACCTTCTCTTTTTCTCTCAGATGCAGATCTAGATAGAGACGTAATGCAATAATTCCATACTTGGTGCCTCTCTAGAATCCGTTTGAGACGAAATGCCCACACTTGATAGTTGCCCAATCCATCAAGTCGGCTTGATTCAGGGATTGAGATCTCTATCTCTCTCCTACTGGTGTGATTTGTCTCTGATGTAGCACCTAGCATGTTTGATGTGCGTTCAGCTATTTCACTGATTGCCTTATCTGTGTCCATGCCTCCTAGGTGCTACTGATCTATCTCTAAAACTATGACTTAGATCTCTGTAGATCTGAACCTGCGCTCTGATACCATATTGGATCTCAAGAGTAGAGAAGATGAATTGAGGTGAGACATAAGTCTCTTAAATACAAAGAGTGTGCAGAAGCACAGTAGTCCTTGGCTGCAATGGAAGGTGTAACCTAACCCTAACCTAGTGTGATGAATGTCTACTGTGAGCCAAATAAACCACCCCTAAAGGGCGGTCTATCTTGAACACAAGCTCCTAATCACAAGGCTGATTCCCTTGTTTTTGAGTAGTTATGTGATGACTTAACCGGGCCTCCACGTTGAACCCACCTTTGAATGAAGATAACTTTTGATCTAGGGCCCCGAATCCAACATTCTCAAGTCCTATGGGTTCAATTCAGCTTGATGAACTTAATTAGACGTCTAATAATCAAGTCCAGACTTAATTGCGGCCCTGGAATCAGTCTACAGCAGACAGGCCTTATTTTTATATTGGAGTTTAACTCTTCATTATCTTCGTGATTATAACTCCGTTTTTGACACTTGTTTTTTGTATTCTTATTAGTTTTTCTTGCTTAACACGATGGCAGCCCTGAATTAACCGTACGACCCAATCATGAACTCATAATCAACGACCAGCAATGCACATTCAACACATGATTTTATTCAAGCTCATGTATCATAATTCCACGCAAGGACCACCTTCATCCACACACTTAATCTACTTCAGTTCCGTTAAGTATGATCTCCAGCTTAGGTTACTTACAAATAATCCTTTAACCAGTTGCTTGGTTGAATCTATAACAAACCCTAACTCTAGCAGAAAATTGGCAGCGCTTCCGCGTAGGTTTTGGATTTCGAAAATTAGGTTTCCCTCATGCACACACAAAATATTGACTACGAGCCGGGGAAGGGAAAAAAGCTCCCTGATTAATGCAATTCACCTTCCTTCCTTCAGCTCCAGCTCTCAGGGTTGTCTATTGTGTCGTGACGGGGACAATTTCCGTCACAATGTCACGATGTCACGACACAATGACGGCATGACATTGTGACGGATCGTGACTTTACTGTGACGGAGCCATTTTGATGGCAGAAAACACAATTTTCACATTTACCTCTGGAGAGACACGTTGGATTCAGAAAGGAATCTGCATGCCACATGTGCAGACATGTCATCAACTGCGGTAAATTCATGGACGCGGTAATTTTCAGCTTGGGTCGAAGGAGTGTCCGCGCCAATCCGCGCCTCACTCTGTCATCGAAGGCTGTCCGCGGCCAGTCCCCGCCTCAGTCCGCGGGCAGTCCGCGG
>OZ020524.1:5554896-5773107 GCA_963971425.1 Bryoerythrophyllum caledonicum
GGCGCGGACAGGCGCGGAATGGAGTTGAGGGGAGTTTAGAGTTAATTCTCCAGGGTAAAATGATGGTATTTTCTAATGATATCATTGCCATGTAGGTGGCCACATTGGATTTCATTGCCACATAGGATGGCCACGTCAACGCCGAGGTAACTAATCTACCATGCATAGGGATAAAGTTGGCCTTTGACCCTACGTTGACTCTATTATGTCGTGACGGGAGGGTCCGTCACGACGCGTCACGTCATGACAGCACATCACTGTCACAATGTCACGATAGACAACCCTGCCGGTTACCACAATGTGGCTTCCACTAATGATTTAGTGCACGGAAGGCCTATTTGGTCAATCCAATCGAAAACCAAGAACTAACCAATGGGATAACTCATTTTCACTACTAGTTAACCCTTATGGACGCGATGCGCGGTCCATTCAACCTCGTGGGCCGTTTTTGCGGCTCACATCTACAGTGAAGGTTTCTTCTAGTTACAACATGTTTGCAGGTCGAAAATGAAAATGAAGTAGAAAGTGGAAGTAATAATGACGGCGAGATAAGCTCACATGAGATCGAAGATGATGACTTGGTAACATCTTATAAACTGTTCAAGTGTGGGATTTGTTTGTATTGGATGGATTTTGTCCAAGTTGATACTTGAGTATTTTCAGTACCATATATGTACAACTTGGTATGTAATCCAAGATTACTAACAAAACATTGAATGAATCAAAGGTTTTCATGTTTGCTAATTTTTCATGTTTAATAGGCTCTAATAGTCTGAAGATAAGTATCGTATTGTGTGTACCTTGGAATTCATCGCTGAAGCTGTCAGCCAGCCGCTGCAACCTCACAATAAGTCTCTCCACATACACCAGTCACAACTTGCTTTAGTTAAATCTGGAACAAATTGGGCTGAAATTACCTACCATAAATAGAAAATCTCATGCAACCTACAATTTCTACAAATTGTGAAAAGATTGTGGAAAATTGTGAAAAAAAACTGTACGCAGAGTTCTACCTTGGAACAATGCATTGGAGTGATTTACTAAGTCACCTAAAGTTTGAATAAGATGCCCCTCTTTATTTATAGAAATTAGCTCTGAATAGTTCTCGACAAAGCAGAGGAAGCCGGTGTAACTGTTTTATGGTGACCCACATCGATGTAGTTGAATCTGGATGATGTAGTAGATGGCACCGCTTTTGAAGAAATGAAAGTCTGCAGTAGTCAACTCGGGAATTTCTAAATGACCATTTTTTATTACTGCCTCTTCTTAAAATTCCAATAAGAAAAGATTAAAAAGTTAATTAAACAGGTTGAAACAGACAGCTTGAAAACTGGGAAAGAAAAAAGCAGCGTAACTTTAGTCTTCAACTGGAATTCACTTCACGAATAAATCCAACCTGTAGAAAAGAAAAAAAGAAAAAAATGGTCCAATTGCATTCTAGGTTTTAAAGGCTGTAAAGAGAACTTTTTAGCCCTTGAATAAGTCGAAGTAACATGGGTAATCTCGTGAAATTTCTATTTATCAAGGTCACTTTAAGACGAAACGGAGTTTGTCAGTAGCTCCAAAGCCAAAATCAGCCTCTAAAGGATGCATACTTTGCATCAGCAACACTAGCATATAGAGTAGCAAAGAAACCAGGATGGGAGAGAAACTTACAGAAAGCTGATTGCCATTTGCTGCTCCTGCATCAAATAGTGATAGGAATCTGAAGATCGAGTGGTTTGATATCATCAGGAGAAAGGGGCCATGATCAAGCCAACCTTACGAAAGAATCCGTGAGCACTGGTTTCACAATGTACATCTCAGATGCAGACTAGTTACTGTACAGCTAACGTAATATACGTCTTTCAGCTCGATGAGAGCCTCAGATGAATTTGAAGAACCACTAGATATTAATCAACCAAAATATGATAGCCCTATATTCAATGATTCGTCTCCACTGCCTACAAAGACTATGATTTACAACTTGAGACCCAGATTAGCAGGACTAGATCATATACTACAAAGGATAGGAATCAGCTCCTTTAAGCTTGAGATCCGGAGCTGCAAGGCCAAGTAGAAAGGAGCAAGTTACAGTCGGCTCTCTATAAATGTTACTCCTCGGGAGCGGGATTTTGGGTAACACTTATGAAGTTATAACATATAACGTTTATAGAACTAGATACCGACGATTATAACACTTACAAAAATAACACTTATGAAATACAATACCAATGGTTAGTAACATTTAAAGAAATAACACTTATGAAACTTGATAGTGATGAATAATAACATTTTATGAAATAACACTTGTAAGACTTCAAAGAAAAATCCATAACATATAGAGAATATGAAAGCTGAAAATACAAAAAGTATAAACCATAATGCAACTAAATTCAACTCATCTAAACTCAACTAAACTCAACTAAATTCAACTAAACTCAACTAAATTCAACTAAACTAAGCTTTATCAAAGAAAGAATCCATAGTGGATTGATGGGTATCTTCCATACGGGCAATTGCCACATCTTGCAGAAGAGTTTGAACCAAGTTGATGCGTGATGAAACATCATGTGGTCTTTCTTGAAGGAATTTCTTCACAATATGAAGTGCACCTTCAACAGTGTCAATCCAACCACCTCGTCTACCGCATCATTTATAACCTCATTTGCAACAATCTCCAAGTCTTCGAAAGGAATCATGTCTACGATATCCTCCTCAGTAGGTTCATAGGGATTATTTAAATCAAAGTCTACCTCATAGTTTATGAACTCATGAGCATCCATAACATCGCTATCTTTGAGGTCTGAAGATAAAAGTGAAAGCTGATGAGGCATGCACCCATGTGGAAGTTTTTTTTTTTTTTAAAGAAAAAAAAAAGGAAAAAAAACAGTTACAGCCAGCAATCAAACCTCAGCCTCACAGGCCATGCATCCATGATGGGGTCGACGGCATGCCTCTTGCATGCGGCAAACAACCACACGAATTTTTTTTTAAACAAATAAATAAATAAATAAATAAATAAACCCACTATATGGCCTGCAATACCCTTCTCGAATATGGCATGCAATGCCCTTCCAGATACTGTTGGGAGAATCCTGACAGATTCTTTTTTAAAAGGACAAATCTTCTCAAGTTCCACAAAAGATATGATATATATTCATGTGAAGTAATGATTTTAATTAAAAAAAAGTTCTATTATGATGTTTTTGCCAAATGTAACACTTATAGAATCATTTTAACAAAGGGGGGAGCGGAACATGTTATAACACTTAACATATAACACTTACTAGTGTTAATTTTGAGGTTTTTTTCAGGAGCGAGATTTTTAGTAACACTTATGCGATTCTAACACTTATAGAGGTAACATTTATAGAGAGCCGACTGTAGTGAGGAAAAACGTTCTTCCATCAGGGTTTCCTGTAAAGTCACCCAAAAATATTCAAAAATATATATGTTATAATTATGTTCTAACATTATATATTATATAAATATATATTTTATATGTTATAGTAAATATTGTTATTTTATGTAAATATTTAGATTTGTTGAATATTATATATATTCAAAACTAAAGGAAAGGTTCTTTTAGTTAAGTAATAGATAATATTTGCATATTCCTTAGGAATAATATCAATGACATTTATTTCCTCTTGGACATCAAAGATGTGTGCATCGGGAAAACTATCATCTATGGACTCGGGATTAATAGTTTTCACTAAGTCGTGAAAGAAAATCCGCATTTGATGAATTTTGCCTGGTCTAACGTTAATGGTAAAATCAAATTCTTGCAATAACAACACCCATCTTGCTATTCGACCACTCAATTGAGGCTTATTGATCATATACTTTAAAGCATCATGATCAATATGGAATGTAAACTGATAACCTAATAAGTAATGTCTATACTTTTGCACTGAGAATATCATATTACCAAGACCCTCTCATTTGGTTATAGAGTAATTTCTTTCCGGAGCACTCAATTGTCGACTAGCAAAGTAAATTGGTCTATCATGATTTTTTTCATCTTTTTGACTTAAAACACTTCCAAATGCTACATTGGAAGCATCTACATAAACCTCAAAAGGTTTAGTTCAATCTGGAGGAATGAGGACAGGTGCTTTACTAAGACGACGCTTTAACTTATTAAAGGCCTTAGTGCAATCATGTGTCCACACCCTTGGTGTTGCCGTTTGTTTAGTCAAGACATTTAAAGGTGCAGCTATAAATGCAAACTTATAAATGAATCTTCTATAATATCCAATCGCACCTAGAAATCCCTTAAGTGCAGTTAAATGCTCTGGTATTTCCATTTTTATGATGATTGCTACTTTATCAAGGTCAACTGAAATACCTTGTCTAGAAACTACATGACCTAGTAGTTTACCACAAATGGTAGCGAATTCTGACTTAGAAGCATTAATGGATATCCCAAATTCACGACACCGATCAAAACATTGTTTTAAAGCCATAGGGTGATCTTTCTTTGACCCAAACACACAAAAATCATCTAAAAAGATTTCCATGAATTTTCTTAAGTATTTTGTAAATGCTTGAGTCATAACCCTTTGGAATGTGGCCAGAGCGTTGCACAATTCAAATGGCATGACATTATATGCGAAAGTACCCCAATCTGTAGTGAAAGTGGTTAAGGGTCTATCCTGAGGGGCTATTTGCACTTGATTATACCCCGAAAAGCCATCTAAAAATGAATAACATTCATGTCCAGCAACACCATCCAAAACAACATCTGAGAATGGTAAAGGAAAAAAATATTTTTCAGTTGATTTATTAAGCTGCCTAAAATCTTGGCAAATACGAATTTTACCGTTCTTATTAGGTACGATTACAATAGGTGACACCCACTCACTAAATGGAACAGGATAAATAAAACTATACTCTAATAACTTACCTATCTCTTCCTGAACCATTAAGGAGTATTTTCTGTTCATTCTATATTAACGTTGCCTAACCGGTTTAGCCTCCGATTCTAGAATGATTCGATGTTGACAAACTATTGTCAACAACATAATTATAACATATATATTTTTATAATACTAAATATTTTTATAACATATAATGTTATAAAATATTATATATATAATAAAAATTATATTTTTAAATATATAATTATATGTTGGTCTAACATATAATATTATATGTACAATATTTTACTATATATATATATATTTTATAATATATTATACTTTTATAGATATTATTTACGTATTATATTATTTGGAAATATTCAAAAATGTTTCGAACCGTCGGATCTCAATGAGCACTTCTGGTGCACCGTCCGATGCACATGAGAACCGCTGATGCACATGTACCGTAGAACCGCTGATGCACATGTAACGGTTCTTGACGATTGGTATATATTGATGTTATTCTTCTTATTGAACATGTTCATACCAAGAATGCAATTAAAACTATTTTTGGTATAAAAATCAAAGAAGGGGCAAAATGGAGCATCGAGTATTTTATGATATGAAGTCATCAAAATGCAAGTGAGTGAAATCAAAGTGGTGGATGGAAAGCTTCCATTGATGAGCATTGTGACATCAATAAGGTCAAAGAAGAAAACCATCACATCATTCCAATATAAATAATCAAGTTTATAAAGGAGTTTATTGAATACTAAAAAAATTAAATACAAAATGAAATACATGCAATAATGGCCAATATTGATTCACGTTTGTCACTCATGATGTCCACTAATATTCCATGCTATCAATTCCACAAAGGATTATCAAATGCATTCTCACAAGAAAACATCTATTTTTCCACAATTTGAGATTTATCTCAAGCACACAAAGGTTGATTTCCATTGATGAAAGGCATACACATGTTCAAGATGATGGTTTACAATACCATATAGACAACACTAAAGAAAATTGGCTTCATTCCAAATTGTGTATATTTTGAAAGCTCTCATACCAATCTTGAACAAAAGTGAGTATGAAGGCATACTCTATTTTGACATTTGATATCTTCCAAACCACAATTCAACTCTACCTCAAACTTCTTAGCATTGTGTAATACATCATGTACTACAACTTTGATTTATACACATTTTAGTTTTGCCCACCTATACTCATGGTATGATTTTTTGAATGGAAGTGAGTAAAAATTGTACTCAGTTTTGTTTGTCACTGTACATATACATATATTTATATATTTATAAATATTGTTGTTTTTCATATATAAAATACATATTATGTTATATTCATATATATTATATATATTTATATGCCAATAACATATTACAATATTGCTTTTGTGTAGCCGCTGAAGCCAAGGGAGAAGCACGCCGAGAAGGAAAGCATCCTTTGCACCATCCCCTCTGTAAGACCACATATCCCACAAAAGCAAATTCTCAGGACTGTTGAGGACGAGCTTTTAAGTGTTGTCATCAATGATTATTTTGTTATCCTTTGTAAACAGTTCAGGATCAACCGGGAAAAGCCCAACCGCCAACGTCTTTAAAAAAATCTCCTTCTATGTGCCTTTCACCTTCAAGAACATAGGACCTGTGAGTGGCCAAAGTAGGCCCTCACTTTTTTTTTCCTCATTTTTCCGAGTTTTTGATAGTATTAACCCAATTTTAGTTAAAATAGTGGTCAAACCGTCTATTAGAGTCAAAATTCCTAGAGTAATAGGCCTAGGGCCATGATGCGACACTAAGTTCCTATTTTTTCCTCTTTCCTACTAATATGCTTGGAAGTGTAGTGGAAGTGGAGTGGAAATGAAGAGAAAGATAAAAAAGGGAAAGAAAGTCCTGGGAAAATGACTAAAATTTGAGAATTGGGACAAAAATTATGGGAAAAATTGGGAGAGTGTCTCCTAGCAGGTAGAAGTAGTGGTAAAATTTCTAGAATTTTTCGAGTTGAATTGCTATTTTATTCTAGGGTTTGACTAGTGGATCGGCGGGTTGACCGTTCGGAAAAAATACTTAGGAACCTTCAAAAATGCTAAGGAAATTCAGGTAGACTAATTAGGGTGCTGGGAGTCCAGCTATGTGGTTAGTTTTTGAAGTTACAAGTAAATTGCAAATCATCAGTAGATAGTACTAGATCTAGTGTAATAATCTTTAAAAGATCAAAAGAAAAAAAAAAAGGAAAAAAAAAAAAGAGAAAAAGGAAGTGGGTGGATGTGCTTCTCCATGCACATGCCACATGACAATCCTTGTCACCATGGATTTAATTTTAGAGCGGCTTGTCAGGAGCAAAGCGGCGAATTAATGCTCGTGATAAACTAAATACATGCAAAAACGGCTGTAAGTGGCCAATCCTGCACTTCTGTAAGAGGTCATGGGCTGCCTCATTTAAACTAAGCCAGTTTTGTCGGGGAGAAAAAGAAAAAAAGGGAAAAAGAAAGGAAAAAGAAAAAGAAAAAGAACACAACCAGGCGGAATCCCTGGCGAAGAGCACTGGAGCTCTCTGTTTTTGTCTCTCTCTCTTTTTTTTTTTCTCTCTCGTGAGCACCGCGCAATCGGTGCGCGAGGAGAGCTGGGCTCTCTGTTTTTTTTCTGGGGAGAGAGCTGTTCGGAGAAGTGCGCCCGGGGCGCGAGGAAAAGAGAATCGTGTGTGGGTGTGGCGACTGCGAACTGGGTAAGTGGGAGAGGAGCTCCGTGCGAGCTGGAGCGAGCTGGAGGCTGGAGCTCTGTTCGGGCGCGTTTCTCTGAGGTGTGCGCAGAGTCGGTGCGCGAGGGACGCTCCTGTGTGCAAGAGAACGAGAGGCTCCAGGTGCCGCGATCGACGTGAGGATTCGGAGGCTGGGAGCTGTTGCGAGAGGTGCGCACCTCTGTGTGTGCGAGCTGGAGATCGGCGAGCGAGAGGAGCTCCTGCGAGCTGCGGAGCTGGGAGTCGGAGGCTGGACACTGCGTTTTTATTTATTTTATTTTTTTGTTTGTTTGCACCTGTGTGAGAGAAGTGCCGGGTCTGGAGGAGTGCGAGCAGGAGGACGGCATCGGAAATCGCGCGTGTCTATAGACACGCGCAGTAGGGTGCATGCTGGTTGCCGGAAGGAGGGAGAGCTGTTGTTGGCGGACGCGCATCTGTGGGCGCAAGGAGAGACTCCTGTGGAGGAGTGCCGGTGCCTGGAGGTGGCGGTTGTGTGGACGATTTCGGGGGACATGAGGTGTGTAGACCCTGTGGTGAGCGAGGGGCGAGCTGGAGGATCCAGGCGAGAAGAGTGCGCGTGTGTTCCGGCCCGCGTGAGTTGGAAGTGAGGCGCTGTTGTGGAGAGGAGCTGCGCGAAGGTGTACGCGATCGAGAAGGCGTTGTGGAAGAGATCGTTGAGCTGGAAGTGAGGTGCTGGAGTCGGAGGTGAGCGAGAAGAGGCTGCAGTGTTCGGACCAGGGAGTATTTCCTGGGTGAAGCTACTTTTCCTAAATTCCCACATGCATGCGGTCGTGGCAGTTTCCTTCTTTGTGGTGATTGAATTTGTGGGATCTCTAAACCTGCGCGGAAGCGCTGGAGGATTTTTTTTGGACATTAGGGTTTTGGGAACTTAGTAATGATTGCTCGCTGGTCGATGCAAGAATGCTGGAGCATACTTAAGTGAGAGTGGCTGGCTCATGTAAGTTGAGCCAAATTTATTTTATCTTTTTTTTTGTTAAATAGTCTAGGGAATGCTTGTAAGTTGGTGCTCGTTGGAACCGTCGGGGAAGTTGATGAATGACGTTCCCACTGGAATGATGTGTGGACTCATGAGGGAGTCGTGAATGCTTGTTGTGGCTGTGGGTCACCGCTGCCGCCTGTATGAGGCAGTTTTCAAGGTCCGGTTGAATATTCTAATGAGTCTATCGTCAAGAACACGAAAAATTGATAAGACTAGAAGTTGAAAACGCTCAATTTGGAGTTAATCCTAGGAAGTTAAGCTGTATTAAGGAAAAAAAAGAAAAGGGGGAATTGGAACTCACAGGGACTGTCTGCTGCCACTGCTGGTCGAGGTCGATGTTAGTCTTGAATTAAGTATTTAGTGGTTTATTCAAGTTGGGAATGAGCTGCTGATTAGTTTAAGAGGAAATTTTTTTGGATTCGGAGTCCCGAATCAAAAGATAGAGGTGGCTAAAGTTGTTGCTCAAAACAGGATCTGGATCAGGCCTGATCAGCCGACCTAAACTCGAAAAAATAAAAATAAAAAATAAAAAATAAAAATAAAATAAAGTAATAATAAAATAATAATAATAATAATAATAATAATAATAATAACCATCATAATAAATAATAACCGTAATAATTGGATAACAAATAATTAAATAATTACCTATACCTAATTAATTTATCCGGAGTTAAGTGTTTAAGGCTCCGAGGAAAGGTTAATCGAGTCCACTTACTGGGTTAGAATAATAGTATTATTAAATTCTAAATATATAAATAGATATGCCAAAGATCTAACTCCAGCATAATTAAAATCTACAGTTAAGCATAAGGAATGGTTAAGTGGTGTAACAATAGGGCCTTGTAGGTTCAAAAATTGATTCTTTTAGGGGGTCTATTTTTGGGCTTACAGGACCCATGGGCGAAACGGATGTGGCGATCCGCGCACAATGTTCTTGGCCACAGATAACCTTCGGAAGGGCAATACCTTTGAAAAGGTATTGTATAATGGACTTAGCGGTACCAACTTTCTTCAAACTCCAGATTGAAATTGAGCAAAATCAGAAACGGCTTCCAAAAAATCTCTGCATCTCGGACGTACCCAAACAAGTTTTGGCCCAACATGAGCTGGCACAACTGACGAGTGCGATGCTTTCTCAGGATTGAATCTCAAACCAATTGGTTTGAACCGAAATTCCTCACATGCGCACAAGATACCATTCAAGTCGAACACCATGTTTGATAATCTAGGCTGGTCCACTCTAGAAGAAGACCACGGAATAGAGGCAAAAACGCTGGAAGCGTCCTCCGAAGGCTCGACCACATGGATTGCAGATGGGAAAGAGAACGGGTGTAACGTGTTACAAAATATGAATTAATTAGTACACTACTACATTGAATTATAAAAGAAAGAGAGCACTGTAACGAACAGCGCAATCCAATGCAACCATGCACACAAGAGAGTGACAGGAAAATCATGCCTGCGGAATGATACACTCTGCACTTTCAACCCGTTCACGAACATCCGGGGAGAGAGCTCCAGACGGGCCACTCGCAGCCTTGAGGACATCTGCGTCAATACTTAAGGCATCTGAAAAACATTGGAACAAGCACCGTGGCATTAGGAAGGTAAGTTATCAAAATGATCGAATAGCAAGCAACCAGCTCGAGTCGAGCTGATCTTGAGTCATATGGTACCAAAATAGTGACAGCACATAAAAAGAAACGTCATGATCAAACGGTCCAAAAGGACGGATATTTAGCTTGATTCGAGGTGAATGTGGAAAGCACAAAAGCACTAATTTGTGTACAAACATAGGACAACTTACAACTACTTTGCCACTAATTGATGACAGAAAATACACACGGAAGATTCAGCTTAAATTGAGATAAATTTGGGGGAGAAGTGAAAGGGATGAACAAAAGAGAAGACAACAATAGAATAGAAGTTACAAGGGTTTAGGGTTAGTCATTGAAAAGTAACATTTTTTGGCATTACACTAAGTAAGGTAATACAAACAGAGGTCAAAATTTCCTAGACATCTACAAAGAAAGTCTTGTTCTTTGTGCAAAATGTTTATAATTACAAAATAGTAACAGACTGTATTCCTATACACTAGTTTTCAGTAAGGGATCCACCTGAAGAGTACTCCGGAGTCGCTTCGACAGAAGACGGAGCAACGACGGCGTCAGCATTGGCGGGCAATTGCTCCGGAGTGGAGAGGAAACGTCCGCCACCCGGTGGACTAATCTCCACAAGTCATCCGTCGCGTTGGCCTCTTTGATAGGAGGAGAAGGAGGAGATGTCAAACTCTGCGGAGTCCTCTCTGGAGAGGGAACAAGCGACGTACGCATCACCAATGGAGAGCGATCAGGCGATGGCTCGCTTGCAGACGGCGCCTCAACAGTCATCATGTTGATTGCTGAACTAGAAGGGACGACTGGAGATGGCGTTGCGAAAGATGCTGGGCCTGAAGCAATGTCTGCTACGAATTGCGATGTCGCCAACAAACCACCGAACCTTGCAGCGATGGTCGCGAAAAAATCGGCCTGCTGCTTCTTCAGCGTCTCCTGCATTGTCATCTCCATCATGAGCCTCTGCTTCTCGAACAGCTCATCCTGCTCGGCCTTGCGACGCCGCTCCTCTTGAAGGGCCTGCTCTGAACGTTGAATTTCGCGTTGCTCCCGAAGGAACTTCAAAATATTTCAAGGTATTATATATAGGAGCTATTTATAAAAATAGATATATAATTATATGTTATATAATGCAATATATATTTATCTCCTCCTCGTCCGTGGGGTACGTTGGCATCACCTTTTGGATCGGTGGAGCTTTGGCGGTGGTACTAGTTGCCTTGAGCTTCCTGGCGGCCCGGTCTCATGTTTTGTGTATGGTGCCGAACTAGCTGCTCACAATCTCTCCGATTACACCTGCACGCACTATCCTTACAAAAACTCTTCTTTGTGAAATACTTTCAAACTAAATAAAGCAGAAGACGGAAAGCGGGGAAGAAGAGAGAGAGAGAGAGAGAGAGAGAGAGAGAGCAAAAGACGACAAAGAAGAATGGTGGCACCTTCCTTTTTCTAACCCCTCTTATATCCGAGGCAACGTACGGACAACCGCCGGACAACTTCGGGCTCATGATGTCAGTTCCGGATCTAGATGTCATCCGGAATATTTTGGACTTCTCGGGATTGCTCCGGACGTCGAGTTTCCAAGAAAGTACTCAGATAACACTATTTAACAATGTCGGTTAGGCCGATAGTCCTCATTTCTTATTTCTACCTAATTGTACTATTTTGCACTACTCTATTCACTACTTTTTTGAATTTTCCTTTTTTTACTGGATTTCAAGGCTATATCCGGAACCTTGTTGGACCAGATTCCCACAAAGCCGGAATTATTTTGCCTGTGAAATATTGTTGAACCAACACCTATTGATGTTGACTTCGACAACCAAGTGCGCATTGCAACTATTGAGGATCATGTGGCCCTTGACATCAAGCGTTGCCTCCGTGAAGACATCAAATTTAAGATGGAGGGAGATCTTTTATATTTTAAAGAACGCCTATTTATCCCTGAAGGTCCGACACGACTTTGTGACCTTTCATCCTGTCATGACTTCCCAACTACGGTCATTTTGGATACCTTTGGAACTTCTTTCCAAAGATTTTTGGTGGCCCCAAATGTGAAAAGATGTGAAGAATTTTGTTACTTCTTGTGATATTTGTTCAAGATCCAAGAATCCTCGACATCGCCCTTACGAACTTCTACAACCATTGCTTATTCTGCATAGACCTTGGTCTTTGGTATCTATAGACTTCATTACAGATCTGTTGCCATTAAATTCATTGGACTACATTTTGTTGTGGTGGATCCGTTTACTAAGATGGCACATTATGTCCCTTGCAAGAAGTCTTCAGCAAATGAAGACATGGCAAGACTATTTATTGATATTGTGTATCGATATCATGGTCTAGCAGACAATATGGTTTTTGATCAGGGAACCCAATTTGTATCGAAGTTTTAGAGATCTCTTTTTGAGATATTGAATGTGGATATCGAACTTTCTTCAGTTTTTCATCCTCAAATTGACAGCCAAATAGAACGGGTTAATCAAGTTCTTGAGCAATATTAACAATGCACCATCAACAACCAACACGACAATTGGACTGCATACTTGCCGTTAGCAGAGTTTGCATATATCAATACTCTTCGTGCTTCAACTCAGCAAATGCCAATTTATTCCAACTATGGTTGTCACTCAAAAATTGATCTGTTGAGTTCACCAGCAAATAGTAATCCGGCAGCTGATGACTTTGCAATGTTACTATCGCAAATTCAAGATGATTTGAAGATTCAACTCCAATCGGCCCAAGAATCTTATAAGACATCTGCAAACAAGTTTTGCAATCAAGAACCTGATTTTCAAGTTGGAAATAAAGTATGGCTTCTATGACCGAATATCAAGACCAAGCGGCTAAGTGACAAGTTGGACTACTGGAGATTGAGACCATTCCTCATCCAGAAGCAAATCAATTTAGTGGCATATCGACTTGAGCTACCAACTCGCATGAAAGTACATCCAGTCTTCCATGTCTCTCTTTTAGTACCTTATCGGTAGTCGTCTTTTCCAAGAAGTATACAACAACCGCCACCAAGTGTTGAAATTGAAAACGACGAAGAATACGAGGTGGAAAAAGTATTGGACTCACGACAAAGGTGGGGCAAGTTGGAGTATTTGGTGCACTGGAGTGGTTATGATACTAACGAACGGACATGGAAACTAGTCGAGAATCTTGCAAAAGTGCCAAAATAGGTACATGAATTTCATCAATTTTATCTGAATAAGCCTAGGGCTCCTTTTGGGACTCGTCACTTGAGAGAAGTGTTATGTAAGAGACACAACCTTTGGAACCTCCTAGATTACTTTTACTAAATTAGAGTTCCTTTTACTTTAGAACATCTTTTACTTTATTATTTGATTTGCTTCCCTTTTACTTTAGGTTACGCTACATAGAGGGGTTGAGGTTGAAGAGTTTTTCACTCTTGACTATACATCTCCTGGAGCCATCGCTCACCCCTCTTGTTGTTTTTGTGTACTCATTTTGTTAATCCAAATTCATATCACTTTTCCTCTCGAAACGTTTTCTAGTTTCCAAAGTTCTTGTTTGGTATTCTTGTGTCCCTGACACTTTTATAAGATGATGCGGTAAACCATTTGTGAACTTTGACTATACGGATTGAAAGACAATTGCAATCAAAGTGAAAAAAATTGTCCCTCCAAATAGACACTTGGTCCTTTGGGGGTTAATGTCTAATAGGAATCAATTCAAATATATCATACACATGGGAATTGTGTGTTTTGCTTTAGCTCCCAAAGACCCAAAGTCTTGAGGCGAGCTTTTGCAAATCTTGAGCACTTTACCATGATCACAACTTATATTTCTTCTTATAGAAATTTTGTATAGAGATGCAAGAAGATAAGAGCTACTTGAAAATATAATGATCTATTCTCATTGGACCTATAAAAAATTAATTATGCCATCTATAAAAAACATTGTTTAAAAGGGGACACATCAGCGAAATACAAAAACGTTTGTTACAAACCCTTTACTAAATATGAGCTTTGTGATGCAAGTAAGTGATATTATCATATTTAAGATTGTAAATAAAACATTCTATACACTAAAACCTTCACTCAAAGTTGTGTCCAAGTTTTCTCACCTCGTTCAAACAAGGTGTAGAAGAACAATCTCATTTCCTCATAAAAATCAGAGAACATGATGTTTTCTCATTTTGGTTTTCGAACTTAAAGAACAAACATGAACCTTAGTTTCGACATTTTGGAAAATTAAAATACATAAAAATGGATCCATTAGAAAGAAAATCATGTTTTAGCGATTTTCAAACCTCCCTTCATTCCTTAATTTAATCCTTTACCGCATAAGTCGACCATGAGAGCGTGGGAGAATCTATATAGGTAATAGGTTAAACAAAACATCATCTACAAAGTGGGTATAATTCAGTCCATGAATTGTGTGTTCATCAATCACAATACGATTATTGTGTTCCACATGTGAAAAGGTCTAATGACAATGAAAATGATTGAAAAAGTAGCGGAAAGGTTCAAAGCTTCTCTGAATATTCCGGAGTCAAAACCTGCAGCGGCAGGTCCATAGTTCTAATTGAATAGGTCAATGCTGAAGTCCTGGATCACAATGTCTCTCTGTACAACATTTCGACGTTCTGCGAGTATCCCTAAATATTAGTTTATTCAACATTCTAGAATTCTACAGTATAACCGTAAGCAGAGACAAGTGGTGTTGGAAGTCATTGAACCTCATTCGCAACTTCTGAGCGTTGGGGTTGCCGGCCTTGCTGAGTCCCTTGTAAGAGCATGACCCGATCATGCTTTCACGCCGTTCAGGACTTCACTTGATCCGACAGAAGCATACTGCCGATGCGGAGTAGAGGACTTAGCCCGATGCTCCGGCGCTCTGTTAGTCATCTCTCCACTCTTGCTCTATTTTGCCAATCTATCATGTCTAGAGTTGCCGCTCCAGAACAGTTGCGTGCCGCTGCTGGTCAATCGGTAAGTGGTTAGTACCTAGCTTTTAGCAATCTCTCGCTAGTTGCCAGGAAGTGTGTGAATTGCAGTACTGAGTGGTGGTGAGGTCTATCATGTGTATCATGTTTAGGGTGAAAGTGGGTTTTCTTTTCTGTTGGTCATGAGGATTTGTTGTGTCTGTTGGTCGTGAGGATGTGGAGAACGTTATACCGACAATCGTGTCTTAAGCTTTACCGACAATCGTGTCTTAAGCTTTACCGACAATCGTGTCTTAAGCTTTACCGACAATCGTGACTTAAGCTTAGCCGACAATCGTGTCTTAGGTTTTACCGACGATCGTGTCTTAGGTCTTACGGACTATCATGTCCTAGGTTTCTCAGATGAAAATCGCGCTTACCGACAACTAACCCTTTTGAAGGATTCATTGTCGGAGAGTTCTGGAACATCTTATTTCTGGATAAAGTTATAGAGAGAAGAGTACCACATGGGAATCGGGCAATGGATGGGTTTATGGGTTTGCTCTTAAGATGTAACGTTGTAGTGCCGAGAGTGTGAGCTTTGTGGACTGAATCTTTTCCATGGTTTTCTAACTATGGCGTAGGTTTTCTAAGATATTCAACCCAGCTAGTGGCAAATGTGTGTTGAGAAGCTTACGAGCATATGTGTTATTGCCACCGTTGTCTGTACAGGAGCTTAGGTTGCAGGTTTCTTCGCGATTCCTTTTGCGATTCCCTTCTGCTGCCAACGAGGTATTGTTGTGACTAGTGTTGCTTCATTTCTCTGTCGAAGATGGCTCGGCCATCAATGAAACACTGCATTTCATGTTGAGAGATCCATCTGTTTAAGCATATGTGTGCTGTTATTTCTATCTTTAATTTGTTGCGGTAGCACACAAATTGTTGTTATTCCTTAGGAACGTTTGTAGATCCGGCAAATCTTGGAGAAGGTTGATCGTATTTTGTGCTGCAGATACTGAAAATTGTGTTGGCTTTGAGCTACTTCCTTGCGATCATATTCCTGAAGTCATCGAGATGTTGTTTGAGCTTAAGGTGCGTGCTTTCTTCTTCTTACAGACACCGCAATTATACACCAATTTGAACATGTGATGTGAAGGCAGCTGTTTCCCTAGTTGTCAAAAAAATGATATAAAAGCATGACAGTTGTTATTCAGTTTTGGCGAGTTCTACCTGCATCCTATGTAACTTGCATCTTGCACAATCGCTGCCTCTTATTTCACGGTGTCTAAAATATGATGGTGACACAATTTTTGCAGGCACCCGTTTGAGCCCCTGTCCATAAGGTTTATCAGTACAAGTACAAGCACATTGGGCAAAGTTGATGACAACAATGCCGTCTTCACAGGTTGACAACATTGTTTGTTTGCCTACAACTGCCCTAGTATCGCCTGAGTATTACCTATATCTATCATCATCATCCGAGAATTGCTTATTGCAAACTGCCATGGGTTCCTTGTGAAGAGGATCAGTTTCCAGCAATTTTCATCAATTTTCAACGTAGTCACCAGAAAATAAGCAAGACCTGAAGTACCGTGTGAGAAATATGGAGCAGAAGTGTAGTGGCATGGGAAAGAGGGAGACATGACAAGAGGAGGGAGCCACAAGGGAAGAGGAAGGAGGCATAGTCTTCAGAATGAAGCGGAGCCAGGATGTAGAGGACTTTTGGTTGTGCTTTCTAGGAACCTGTAGTGAAGTTCCCGTGGGCTTTATAACCATGTAGTGTTGGGAGTGCGTCTCCCCAACACGATGGGTACCACCAGCAAAATGGTGGATACAATCTTTCCAGGCGAAGGACAAGGACATGAGCAGATGGACTTTGGGACATTGTCCAAGTATGATGTGTTCTTGAACCACCGGGGACCTGATTTGAAGAAGACCTTTGTTTCGCATTTGAATAAGGCACTTCGTTTTGCAGGTTGTGAGCCTTTTTTGGATGCGAAGTCACTTGTGAAAGGGAAATGTGCATCCAAATCGATCAACGAGGCCCTCATTGGTGTTCGTGTGCATGTTGCAATATTCTCGCGGGGGTATGCTGAATCCAAATATTGTCTCAATGAGCTTTGTGACATGTTGGCGAGTCAAAAGCCTTTCATTCCAGTGTTTTATGATGTTGAGCCGGAGAACTTGCGGTGGACGGAGGTGGGACCATTTGCTGAGGGATTTCGTAAGCATTTGGGAAAAGGGCGAGATGGTGATGTGATTCGATGGAAAGCAGCTTTATTACAAGCTGCTGATATAACTGGATTCAGGCTGGTGGATTGTGGCAAGTAAGTTGTTCTCAAGCCTGATGTGTTTGTCCCTATTCTAGATTGATTACGTACCAGATGATATGAATGATATTGGTATGACTTCATTGCAAATGATTTCATTATGCTTCTATTTGAGCATTTATAAGAGAACTATTGGCTTCTAATGTGATTAAGGGCTTTGACAGCGATACAGTCAAGTTGGAAGAGAAGATAGTTGGTGCAGTAATGAATGCCTTGCCCACACCTTTTCCATTGGTACCTGCTCGCCATCCAGTGGGTATGAAGGAACGAGCGAAGAATGTGATTGATATGTTGCACAAGATGGGAGACAATGTTGGAGTGATGGGGATTTGTGGCATGGGTGGAATTGGGAAGACAACCCTCGCAAAGGAAGTGTTCAACCGTGAGCATTCAAGGTTTGGTTCTTGGTCTTTTTTAAGCGATGTGAAGGAAGCAAAGGGTGTTGCTATCATGGACCTCCAAATGAAGTTGGTGACTGACTTATGTCGAGTGGATTCTAAGAAGATGCATTGGGATTCAATTGGTTGGTTTGATCGCATTCGTAAGCATAAGCAGAAAGTGTTCATTTTGATCGATGATATAAGCAGGAGGCAACAATTTGATGATTTGATTCCTGATGTGAAAGACCTTCCTTTTGGAAGTCGAGTGGTTATTACATCTCGAGAGATTGGTGTATTGAAGAATATCATGTTGGATGTACCTCAAAGTGCACTATATGATGTACCAGAGCTCAATTTTCCAAATTCCATGGAGCTATTTCTACAGTGTTCATTTCAGAGAAGCAAGATTGATGATGTGGATGTTGGTTTTCATGATTTCATCAAGCATATAACAAGAGCATGTGGTGGATTGCCACTGGCATTGGAAGTCATGGGAGGGTTATTATCAGATAAGAAGAACCTCTCCATCCACAAGAGATTTTGGCAAGATGCAATCTTGGCCCTACAAAAAGATGGAGATATAATGACAAGTCTTCAACTAAGTTATGACAGCTTGGGAGAAGATGAGAAATGCATGTTTTTGGACATTGCTTGCTTCATACTTGGCCATCCTGAGAGGATAGCCATTGAGGTTTGGAATTCAAATGATCCGTATGGATCATCAAGTTGGGTGTTGAGCAAATTGATTGGTAAATGTTTGGTGAAAATCGTCGATAGCGAGCTTAGCATGCATGACCTTTTGCGAGATATGGGACGCAATGTAGTACTGCAAAAATCATCACGTAGACCAGAATTGCAAAGCCATGTATGGGACTCTTCAGTTGCTGTGAAGGTGCTCCAAAAAAAGCAGGTAAGATTTTTGAAATGCAATGCTTTTACTTCATTTGAAGCATGACCATGAAGGATATAATTATACTATATTGCTAAATGCTTGAAAATGATTTGTGAGAAACTCAATTTGGAACTTTGGAGATTGAGTGTTCGTGAACAATCTCTTGTATGGTCTAGTAGCTAACTCATGGGTTGCATGTTTAGGGTTCGGACAAAGTCTTGGCGCTCACCGTAGTTGGCAAGAAATGTGACACAACTTGCAAAGCAGAATTGTATGCAAGAATGAGGGAATTGAGATACCTCCGGTTGGATGGTTGCCCTGTGGATGGGGACTTTTCAGAATGGTGTGAAGAATTGAGGTGGTTGCAATGGAGATACATGCCTTACAAAGAAATGCCTTCAAGCTTGACATTACCGAACGTAGCTGTTCTAGATCTTGGGAACAGTGACTCCCTCACTTGTGTTTGGCCTATGGCCTTGGAATCTAGTGTAAGAATATTGTTACATTGTCGAATAGTCAGTAGGTGTTCAATGCATTGCTTCAGCAATATATCAAATGTTGGGATTGTATTGATGAATATTTGCTATAACAACCTCGGCTGTGTTTGTATTTTATGTATGTAGGCAAAGGAAGTTTGTTTGTATGTCAGGTGTCAACATGAGAGATATCTTTTCCAAGATCTCTTGCAAATGATTTGATATCTCTTTGGTGGCGTTGCAGATTCTAGCTTGCAAGGAGTTGCGAATGCTGATACTCAACAATTGCGGTGAACTGAAGGAGTTGCCTCAAGACATCAATAAGATGGTGAAACTGAAGTTTTTGAATTTGGAAGGATGTCGTTCTCTGAACAAACTACCAGGCGCTTTTGGTGACTTGACAGAACTTGACCACCTAAACTTAAAGGGATGTGGGTCGTTGAGTTCACTACCGGACTCCCTTGGTGACTTGACAAAACTCAACTACCTAAACCTATCAGGGTGTAAATCACTAGAATATTTGCCAGATAGCATTGTGAAGCTCTTGGAACTTAGGGGATTATTTGTTTCCAGGTGTGATGGGTTAAAAAAGCTTCCGTTGGATTTTGGAATGCTTAAGAGCTTGGAAGTATTTGATGCCCGTGGTATTGCGTTGGAGGAACTTCCAAAGAGCTTCGGTTTACTTGAAAGCTTGAAGAAAGTTGATCTTCGGCTTTGTGGAAATCTGAGGGCTCTTAGCGAAAACTTTGGTTGCCTTAAGAATCTCCAATCACTTGACTTGGTTTTTTGTTTGAGGTTGATGAAGCTTCCAGACTCATTTTCTAAGTTGTCCAACTTGGTGAAACTGGACCTTTCTGGATGTGTGCTTCTTGAGGAGCTACCACCATCCATTCACAAGCTCAAGAAGTTGGAGAGGCTCACCATGGCAGCTACTGCAATGACGGAGCTTCCGGAGAAGTTTGACCAACTTTCGAGCTTGAAGTACCTTCAATTCGATGACTGTAGGCAGCTGCGAAACCTTGGTGAGAGGTTTGCCGACCTTGGTTGTCTTGAAACCCTCAAGTTATCTTATTGTAAGCGCTTGACGAAGTTGCCGGACTCATTTTTTGAGTTGTCCAACTTGAAGGAATTGGCCCTTTCTGGATGTGAGCTTTTAGAAGATGTACCACCATCGATTCACGAGCTCAAGAAGTTGGAGAGCCTCACCATGGGAGGTGCTACAATGACAGAGCTTCCGGAGAAGTTTGAACAACTTCGAAGCCTGAAGTATCTCCGTTTTGATGGCTGCAGGCAGCTGCAAAACCTTGGTGAGAGATTTGGGTACCTTGGATGTCTAATCTCCCTCTCGTTATCAGGTTGTGAGAGTTTGACGAAGGTGTCGGACTCATTTTTTGACCTGTCCAGCTTGGAGGCATTGGACCTTTCTGGATGTGAGCTTCTAGAGGATTTACCACCATCCATTCACAAGCTGAAGAAGTTGAAGAGACTCACTATGCAAGGCGTTGCAATGAAAGAACTTCCGGAGAAGTTTGAACAACTTCGAAGCCTCGAGTATATTGATTTCACAAATTGCAGGCAGCTGCGAAACCTTGGTGAGAGATTTGGCTACCTTGGATGTCTAGAAACCCTCAAGTTATCTGGTTGTGAGAGCTTGATGAAGTTGTCAGACTCATTGTGTGAGCTGTCCAACTTGGAGAAATTGGACCTTTCTGGATGTGAGCTTCTAGAGGATTTACCACCATCCATTCACAAGCTGAAGAAGCTGAAGAGACTCAGCATGCAAGGCGCTGCAATGAAAGAACTTCCAGAGAAGTTTGAACAACTTCGAAGCCTCGAGTATATTGATTTCACAAATTGCAGGCAGCTGCGAAACCTTGGTGAGAGATTTGGCTTCCTTGGATGTCTAAATACCCTCTCGTTATCCGGTTGTGAGAGCTTGATGAAGTTGCCGGACTCATTTTCTGAGTTGTCGAACTTGGAGAAATTGGACCTTTCTGAATGTGAGCTTCTAGAGGATTTACCACCATCCATTCACAAGCTGAAGAAGTTGGAGAGACTCACCATGCAAGGCGCTGCAATGAAAGAACTTCCAGAGAAGTTTGAACAACTTCGAAGCCTCGAGTATATTGATTTCACAAATTGCAGGCAGCTGCGATACCTTGGTGAGAGATTCGGCTCCCTTGGATGTCTAGAAACCCTCAAGTTATCTGGTTGTGAGAGCTTGATGAAGTTGCCGGACTCATTTTCTGAGCTGTCCAACTTGGTCGCATTGGACCTTTCTGGATGTGAGCTTCTAGAAGAATTACCACCATGCATTCACAAGCTGAAGAAGTTGAAGAAACTCGCCATGAAAGGCGCTGCAATGAAAGAACTTCCAGAGAAGTTTGAACAACTTCAAAGCCTCAAGTATATAGATTTCACAAATTGCAGGCAGCTGCGAAACCTTGGTGAGAGATTTGGCTTCCTTGGATGTCTAAATACCCTCAAGTTATCCGGTTGTGAGAGCTTGATGAAGTTGCCGGACTCATTTTCTGAGTTGTCGAACTTGGAGAAATTGGACCTTTCTGAATGTGAGCTTCTAGAGGATTTACCACCATCCATTCACAAGCTGAAGAAGTTGGAGAGACTCACCATGCAAGGCGCTGCAATGAAAGAACTTCCAGAGAAGTTTGAACAACTTCGAAGCCTCGAGTATATTGATTTCACAAATTGCAGGCAGCTGCGATACCTTGGTGAGAGATTCGGCTCCCTTGGATGTCTAGAAACCCTCAAGTTATCTGGTTGTGAGAGCTTGATGAAGTTGCCGGACTCATTTTCTGAGCTGTCCAACTTGGTCGCATTGGACCTTTCTGGATGTGAGCTTCTAGAAGAATTACCACCATGCATTCACAAGCTGAAGAAGTTGAAGAAACTCGCCATGAAAGGCGCTGCAATGAAAGAACTTCCAGAGAAGTTTGAACAACTTCAAAGCCTCAAGTATATAGATTTCACAAATTGCAGGCAGCTTCGAAACCTTGGTGAGAGATTTGGCTTCCTTGGATGTCTAAATACCCTCAAGTTATCCGGTTGTGAGAGCTTGACGAAGTTGCCGGACTCATTTTCTGAGTTGTCGAACTTGGAGAAATTGGACCTTTCTGGATGTGAGCTTCTAGAGGATTTACCACCATCCATTCACAAGCTTGAGAAGTTGAAGACACTCTCTATGCAAGGTGCTGCAATAAGGAAGTCCCAAAGAAGTTTGACCAGCTTCGGAACTTGATCAATGTTGATTTTCGGGACTGCAATCGGTTGCACACTCTGTGAGGATTTTGGTGGCCTTCGAAGACTTAAATGGCTTGATCTGCGTTGCTGTGAGAGATTGCTGAAGTTGCCTGATTCATTTTCACTCTTGAACAACTTAGAGGATTTGAACTTGTCTTGGTGTAAGGTATTGAGAAAGCTTCCTTCTTCAATCTCGGGTCTCAAGACGCTAAGAATATTACGCATGGGGAGCTCAGCATTGGAAGGGCTTCCTAAGGACTTTGGCCAGCTCCACAGATTGCAAACGGTTGATTTTAATAATTGCAAGCAATTGCAAAATCTTTGCGAGAATTTTGGCTCTCTTGGGAGTCTGCAAGAGCTGAATCGAATGTTCTGTGAGAGCTTGAAGTTGTTGCCTGATTCGTTTGCAAGCTTGTCCAAGTTAGAGAAACTTAGCCTTTTCGGGTGCAAGGTGCTTCAGAAGTTGCCTCCTTCTGTTCACGGTCTCAGGAACTTGGGAATATTGCACATGGGAAGTACAGCATTGACAGAACTCCCAGTGGACTTTGGGCAGCTTCCCCGATTGAGAAAGGCTGATTTTCGGAGCTGCAAGCTGTTACAAACTTTGGGTGAAAGTTTCGGCAGCCTTACAAGGCTTTGCAAGCTCAACTTGGATGGTTGTGTGAGTTTGGAGGAGTTGCTAGAGTCATTTTCATGTTTGTCCAACTTGGAGGAATTGAGCATGGTTGGGTGCCAGCAGATTCAAAAGCTAACTTCTATCTACCGTCTGAAGCGTTTGAAAGTCAGCTTTGAGGAGCACGGCGAGAGAAGATCCTGGGCACAATCCGGTGTGGTTTATTCTACTTTATTATGAGTTATGTGATTTCGTTAGGGGTTGGTTGTTTTCTAGTCTTTTTTTATGGAGGAGAATAGACATGGTATGTTGGATAGCGATGGAGTGTTTGTATTTATACATATTTTTGTAAGTGTTTCTAATGGAGGCATTTGTGATTTTGATTGTGTCTTTGATGGATTTCATAGGAGTATAGTTAGTCTTCTAGCTTGGGTCGTAATTACTATTAATGGGTCCACTATTGCTTTAACTTTGTCTAGAAGAAGTTGATATTTGTTTATCTTTTGTTCAATTGTGCCTCGTGAGAATTTGTCATTGCAATATGTCAAGTTTGTGAATTGTCTCGTGATGCTTTGGGTTTGGGGCCTATTGGTAGGGAATGGTTATATGGTTTTGGTTGGTGTAGAAAAACTACTCCTTTCAAGAATAGTTCCATTTCTACAATAAATGCTATCTTATAGTTTTCTAAGTGCCTTTGAAACAATCGACATGTCATTTCCCTCCAAGGGCCTTAACCCCTGAGGTACCAAGACAGTTTCACACCAAAAACACTTCAAAATTGTTGGATTCTAGTGCAATGAATAAAGAAGGAAACAAATACTTTTATTTTTAATTCTCACCGTAGGATCTCAATAAAGGCATATTAAGTAATACATGTTCAAACTTTCATAAACTTTGACCGCACGGATTGAAAGATTATAGTGTTTGAAGTCAAGCAAATGGTTCATTTTCTTCCCTGCGTTTAGTGGATCAACAGACTTTGACTTCACTTGGTATCAAAAACTTTCACTACACAAGGTCTTAATCTATTACCATCTTGTTAAACATGATGTTATCCCCTTACGCACCAATTTTTAGAGGTAGAGACGGGGTGTAGCATATTCAAAACAAGTGTGCAAGGAGTGGAGGCTCGAAATTTGTTAATTCACACTTTTTTATATTTTTATCTTAATATGTTTTTGATTGATAATCCAAATGGTTGATAAGAAGGTTTACAGTACATATTGTTGTGAAAAAAATAAAAAGTGAAAAATATGAAGATCTCTAGGTTTTATGTGGAAAAGAAGAAGTTTTTTTGGTACCTTGCCCGACAATGAGTGAATGTGTGAAAATGTTTGACTTGGGTTGGTATGCTATTTTTCACTAAAGACAAGAGACTTTTTTTGACAACATGAAGGGAAATAATATTACTTGCAAGTGCTGAAAATCTCACTTTCAATAGAGTGTCCTATCAAAAAAAATTGGAGGTGCCCGAGGTGCCCGCCCTCCCCATTTAAAATTCAAAACCCTATAACTTTTTCATCAAATATCCAATTTAGGAAAAAACTGTTTTCCTACTAATCTCTTGGTAATGTCTTTCTATAATGAAAATTTCAAAGAAGAATGTTGGAAATTGACACCATAGGAACCTGACCAAACTTTCAAAAAGCCCATTTTTGACACTTGGTCCTTTAAGGGTTAAGGTACTCATACAACAAGATATTTAGACCCCCCACACTAAAACAGACGCACATGAATCCCAAACAGGGGTGTTAGGTTTGTGATCTGGACGCCAAAGATTGGGTTTGGCTTCCAACATCCAAAGTAGTTCAACTCGACAACTCAATTTGGTTTACAAAGAATCTGTTGATTTATCCCATTGGTAAATCCGCACGATGTCCACATTGAGTTCCATCTTGTTCCCATATTGTTCCGATTTTGTTCCCATATCCTTCCCATAGTGTTTCCATGATGTTCCGACTTTGTTCCCAATGAATTCATAGTAAGTTCCTTGTGAGTTCCCCTTGTGTTACTTGTGTGTTCCCTCTGCGTTTCTTATGAGTTCTTCTAAGTTCCCATGTGATCCCTCTACGTTCCATGTACGTTTCCAAAATGATCCTAACACGTCCCTACAAGCTGCAATTTTTGCTTTTCTAATTACTGTTGATTTTACTTTTAAAAAATTGCAGCACGTGAGGTTTATCAACCTATCAACACTCTTTTGATTTTACTTTTAAAGAGTTGCACTAGGTGGGGCCTATCAACACTTGTTGGGTTGCAACAGGTGCGGCCTACAAATGCTCATTTGCTTCTCAACGGCCCTTGATGTGCTCACATGTGGGTGAGCTTATGGTTGGGTGGAGTTTGGTGGTAGGCACAACGCCAACATTGGGACTTGAAGTCACAACCACCTCATTAGTGTGCCATGATCCAAACCACCACACCAAGGCCAGGGTGCCCCTATCTCTAGCACCTTTTACTGTACTAAGATCTAGGTGGGAGTATAATTTTTTTCTAAATTTGAGTGCTAATGAAAAAGTTATGGGATTTTGAATTTCTAACGGGCAAAGTCGGCAACATTTACCTAAAATATTATGAGCTTCTTCCTAAACACCAACGACATTTAAACACCAAACTCATTGAAAACTATCAGTTTCAATGCATTCAACAAAAAATGCAAATAAACATAGTTTTAGCATATATAACCGTAGGATCTTGTACTAGGATTGTACAAGTGTATGTGGTAAATGTTTTGTTCAGTTTGATCGCATGGATTGAAAGATACCAATCTTTGAAGTGAGACATAAACTCGTCTTGAGGTCAAACTAAACACCTTGAACAATCTTTGACCATCTTTTGTAGCACCTTTTTGCACTACAATCCATGATTTGCTAATATAACCCTAAAAAGGATCATGATAGGCACATGCGCACCCAATTTAAGAAGTAGAAGAGGGGTAAAATATGTCCTTAAAAATCCTCCAATGCAACTATGTGCTCAAAATTTACAATATATTTAAGTTTTGCATATACCGTATCCTTCTCATTATTTTGAAATTCAAAAATTCGTACAGTACAGAAAATGGAAATCTTTTGCATCTACCGTACGTATAGTGTTGTATGTCACACTAAACTGTTGCACTATTTGTATATGTTGCTAAGAAAACATTGTAACTTTTGAGGCGTAAGTTGGATTTCTACAAAAACTATGTGTACAGGAAGCTAATAAAAAGTTGCCAATTCAATAAAAAATCTCACAAAATCATGCCTAATTTTGAGATCTTGGGACCTTACCTAAACTCAAAATGTCCACCGAGGGGACATTGGGCCTTCAGGAGTTAAAGAGAAAGGCTATTATAGATGGGCCATGGCAACACAGCCAAAAATAGTAGAAAGTGTTGATGTTCTATAACAATACAATAATAATGATATAATTTAGTGTTTGCCACTCTAATTTGATTAAAAATGCTATAAGTTTTTACACGTGATGAATACTTTTACCAACTCTGTTGAAATGATCCCCTCTTTCTATAGAATGAATATTTGAGCCCCTTTAAAGTCAAAGAAACTTCAAAATTAAAAAGTTATAGCATTTCCTTTTGGTATCGTTACACTAAATAGCATTATTAATGTAGTGCAAATTTTTAAATATTTTCTTACCACTTCTTTTCAAACGTATAAGCGTGAAGAGTGTTTGGGATCAGTTTGGAATCTCATGTTAGAAGTGGCCCTATTTGATTCTCAAACATCCTATAAAGAAGTATTCTGATTTTCCTCTTCTGGACATGGTTGAATGCATCACCACATGAAATGAGGACTACGGTGTAGCGCAAGGAACTTAGCAAATGAATGATATTGACGTTCACGTTTCAGGTACAGAGCAAATACTTGCGCACATCTCTACACCAAAACCCTTCCCTTCGGCGCCAGTCAGGAGCTTCTACATTTCAGGCCAAAACTCCGGCAAAAAGGTGGAGGTTATCTACTCCAGATGAATCTCTCCACAATGTACACACAACCCGACGACGGAACTCCCCATTCATATGTAGCTGAGTTGAAGTAGACCCTTGCAAACTCAACTACTTACAGTGGCGTCAGTCCCACAACACCTGCACATGGCTCAAAGGAGAAAGTTCAGTTTGCGAATGGAAAATACGAATGTCAAAGATGCATGAGAATGTAGAGAGAAAATTGAAGTAAATGATGTGAGAAGTGGTACCGCAAGCCAGACGGCCTCCAGCATTTCCTGTCGAGGAGCTGAGCTCATGGCCACCTGTGAATCACAATATGAAACTATCAGAGATTGCCCTCTTCATGTATTGTTCACAATGATAAATGACCATCTCTGACGTTGTCCTTCATGGCAGGATCCTCTTACAACGTCAATAGTCTGGACAAATCTAAAGACACTGGTGATTTCATTCAAGCGACATTGTGATAAATCAGACTCTCATCTGAACAGGAGGATTCTAATGCGAGTGCAGCACTAACTTACCCTTTCCAAGATCGTCTTCCGCTTCGTGGATGACGAATGCCCTTCCTACTACGGAGTGGGGACCAGACAGAGGAATCTGCGAATCTTGGAGCTCAACCTCCACAACACCTGCAGTGAGTCCAAATAGCACGAGGTAAGGCATCTGCAGCTTATGGATACTCTAGGTATTTCCAAGCATATCGACATTTGTTGCAGACATTACCATCGTCACCAGCAACGACGTTGCCCAAGTCTCCGGCGTGGCGGTTGCTGTCCTCGGGAGCACCGTGGGTCTTGCCCTCAGGGTTGAAGTGAGGACCTGCAATCGTCGAAAAGAAGTCCATATCAGTATTGTAGTCAGATAGGAAACATAAGAAGCAAGCTGCGTCAACAAGCACCAGGTGAAGATCAACTAGCATTCTAAATGAGAACGAACAGGCCATCGACGTACCAGTCGACAAGCAGCCATTGGTTGTGTCACCGAACTCGTGCTGCAGCATAACATCATCACACAGATCTCGTCAGCGTAATCACACAAATCATCATAATCAGAGAGAATCATCAGTAAAACAAGATCAATAACAGTGTCCGAAACTCAGTTTTCACACCCCTTACGTAATCTCACAAAAAGCAAACACGTGACCGAGATGAAACCTAGTCGTTCGCCATTTGGGATTCTTACGGATCCTCTTTCTAAAATTGTTACATTGCCCTGACGAGATTCCCGAATGCAGATCTAGACAACAAGAAGCTGAGAGAAAGATGACGTACAAGATGGAACCCGTGCTTGCCAGGAGCCAGGCCAGTGATCTTCACATTCACCTTCGTCGGCCCTGCACATCGAGAAACATAAACTAGAGAGATTACTCCACTAGTCGTGATTACTCTCTACTCACATCAAAACAAGAGATGCATACTCACCATCGTCTTCCTGGAGGAGCGTGACGACGCCCTCGACGTTCGAGGTGCCCTTAAGAACAGCCACGGCCTTCTTGCTGGCAGCCGTGATGGTGATCGCGCGGGCCTTGGGCACGGCCAGCATGGGCAGGGCGCTCACGCGCACCGCCACGCCCTGGAACGCCGACTGCGACGCCGCCACCGTGGGCATGGTCGAGAGGGTGGACATGGTCATCGCTGTGGCCGCCATCGCTGCAACGAGCACTTGCATGCAGCCAATTCACTCACCCTGAAATACAAAATGCCTGGCTCACATCAATCCCATAGCTAATCAAATCAAAACCTAAACCTTTCCTCCCAATCCTCATCACCACAGAACAAGACACCTTCCTCCAAACCCTCATTTCCCATCCCAACAGAAACAATGTGTCTAGAGCTAAAGCAAACAAGTCTCACATCGCAACAACACCATGTCTCCCATAACAACAAAAACAGAAAGAGGGCAGATTGAGCACCCAAAAGAGGTAGAATGACATAAGCTCCGTCGCTCGAAGTCCAATCACACGACAACAATGTAGAGGCCAAGGCTCCCACAACAACTAATCACGCACCCAAAAGAGATAGTGCAACACAAGTCCTAAGAACAAGAGTAACTCCTCAAATTATGCACCCAAAAAAGAGGGTAGATAACAAGAGAAAAAAAATTCCTCATGAGAGTGGAACGTCACATCACATGTCACACCATCAAAACACAAAGCGAGAAATGACACCAACTTACACGGATACAACAAAAACAAGACAACATGCTAGGCACACAAGTCTAGGGTTTACCCACCTTGGAGCTTGAGGAGGAGGAAATGGAGATGGGTTTGTGGGGGTTAAGTTAGTAGGGGTTGTGTGAGTGGAAGGGGTCCAAGTTTTGGGGTGGGAAGTGGAGGATGGGGGGAGGAGGGGCATCTTATCCTTTGGCCGGGGAGACTTTGGTGGGGGAGTTGGGGTCCAAGGGGGTGGGATCTACGGTTTTAGGGGGGGGGGGGGCGTTTTCCGGGGGTGACGGAGTTGGGGGTGCCAAGTGGAACTAGCGCCATGTGTGTTGCTTCGCTCTCACCTTCACTTGGATTTGATGGGGTCTTTTTGCATGCAGGTGGTTCTTCCAATGGACATCTGTCGTAGGGGGTGCTTTTTAATACTTTCCCGACACTTTAAAGATAAATGAAAAGAATTTGAAAATATTGCTTACAACTCCACCTTCTCAGAATTTCCATTTGGTAACTTTATGTAGCGACCACACCAATGAGATATGGAGACTAGGATTGCGTCCTTGTTTAACCCTTAAACAACGGAGCCTATGACCGTGGCATCAATTGAAATTTTCAATCAAGTGTATGCTCTAGTTTCTCATCAAATATAAGTGGAATTTTTTTTTTAAAATTCGAAGATGAGATCATATGACTCAATTATGTTACAAAATTCACATAAATTTTTGTGAAAATTTGAGTTCATTGTGGTTTTCTGAAGAAAAAGTGAAGAAAATTCATATTAAATACAAACTTTGCTAAAAAAATTCTGAAAATTTAAATGAAGGTGGACATTATAGTGCCAAAACTTGTGGGGTGAATGAAAGTTCTGTGTTTGGCTAAAATTAGAACCACGATTGTAGGTACAAGTTCAAACTGCAATAACTTATTCAATTTTATGTATTTTATTAATTTTCAAAAGGATGTGGAAATTAGACATCACAAACTTCATTTCATTAGTTGGACTCAAATTCAAAAAATATCATTTTGATGGATTGACTTCAGATCTAAAGCTAGAGAGTTTAGAAGTTTCTCAATTTCACTGTATTGAGATCCGTGTCACAAACATTTTCTTTCTTAGATAAAACATGATTACCTCAATGAGGCCAGTTTCATTATCATCTAATGCTTAAACATGCAAGGAATTCTCCCAAAAAAAATTGGATGAAAAATAGTTGTTTGCGTTACTTATCATCTATCAATGTCATTCGAGAAGCCAATTTTGGGCTGCTTCAGCGTTTAAGGGTTTAAAGGAGCTCTCTTCAACCTAATCTTATTGCGCCATATCCATGTATGCTAAATGCCAAGGCCTTGTAGGACAACATGTTGTGCTATGTGCTATGTAACTTTGTGATTTTACCCCCAAAATTCCCAAGAGTACCCCGAGGGGATTGTTATAGGTTTCCAAGGGAACCCTTGGGAAATTAGGGATTAAATAATATGCGAATAAAGGGTTTCCAACCTCTAGCTTTATGTTTACTTCTTTTGTACTAAGATGTTGTCTCTGGCAGCAAAGTTTCCAAGACTAAAGCCATGCACGTTTAAGAAATTCTTTTGACATACTTTGTAACACTTGAGTCATGAAAATAGTGTTAAAATATTCTTTGGCATTGAAAGCCATATTAAACATTTTATAAAGGTTGAAAAAAAAGTTGAAAAAACTTAAGAAAATATATAATGTCAATTTTTTCTAGATTTCAAAGATTATTTGAAGAAGTATGTTGACTTTATTGTGATGTCATTGATTCTTTCGATTCTTACATGATCTTCCAAAGTGCAATAAAGAAATAGCATGTAAAAATCCTACCTTGGATACAACATCATGTTATAACATGTACATGTTTCTATTTAATATGCAATGTCGTTTGACTTGGTATAGTCAGAAAAAATTACTCAAAAATTTAGAGCTATACATTTATAGGTATAACACGCATTATGTCTCAAGTTTAACTATAAAAAATGGTGGTAAATCAATTGCAATTATTTATATATATAATTAGAATATTACAATTAAAACTTATGCATATTCAAACCATTTTTTTGAGGACAAAATTTGCAAAATTCATTGATAGCATGAAAACTATCATCTACACATTAGTCTTATCATGAAAGAACATGCTCTTGCACATACAAGATTGAAATGATCGTAGTATGGAGTTGCTCAATTACTATTTGTTAATCGGAGAATTATGGGGCAGGAAAAAAAATAGCCTAGGCCAATAAAAGTAAATGGATGAAACGCAGTTTTGAGCAATGGATGATTGATTTAGATGAAAATTGCAAGATGGATGAAAATTTTGTTTAAGGGCAAATTTTTCATCCGGATGAGGTCATGAGGGTTTGGAGGGGAGTAAGGGTAAATTCCTTTTATGTTTCCTTTCAAGTATTCATAAATTTATTATTTTATGCATTGTTTATCAACTTATTAAATTAGAAGGAGAAAAATAAATTAGAAATAGTTTTAATTATTTTTTGTGGAAAAGTTATAATGATGGATTGAAGAATATTGGTGATGAATTTTTGGAATCTGATTTCACATATACATGCATGAACTATTACAATCCAATGACAAATATACACACTACTCTAAATCATACATTTAGTGTAGACACACTACATGATTTATAAATGCTATAACTTTTTACTCTCGATGAATATTTTTATCAACCATGTTGACAACAATCACCCTCTCTAAGCATTATAGATTGTTGTACTCTCGGCAATAATCTTGATCGAAAGCAAAAAGTCATAGCGCTCTCTAATATAAAAAACCATTACACTAAACATAAAATTCAGTGGTGGTAGCCAAGTCAAGTCCTCTTTTCATCTAAAGACTTCATCCGAAACGCTTCCTTCACATTGAAGTCACACCATCACCCTTTTTTCCCACCACAAAATTAGGGTTTAGGGTTTAAGACATCCATGGCGAGAAAGCGTCGCTGATCGGCCGCGCTTTTCATGAACCTGCAACGATCGGTAAGCATGGCTACGAATTTCGAGAGCAGTGAAGCCTTTTCTCGGTTTAGGGTTTCCAGTTTTGATTTTGATAGGGTCTACGAGTGAGCGAGTCTTTGAATTTACTGCGAGATGTTGCAGATGGTCTTTAATGGACAAGAGGAGTGAATTGCCGGACTGCAAGTGGGGAGCGGCGTGCTACAGGACGAATCCGGAGCACTTGCTTGAGTTTCGGCATCCGCCATCAGCAACAACTCCTCAGCTGCCAGGTACTCACATAGAACTCTGTCCTAATTAATCTTCTCAAGTTTCGCGTCCCAATTGTGCATGTTGGAAAATTTTCGGGTCATGTTAGAGTTTGCCTAGCTTCACAAGACTAGTAATAATGGGGAAAGTGCTACACAAGTAATAACTTCTTTGTAGTGGACGTTGTAAATTTTCCGTTCTTATGTGTGATTTTGATACATGTCATGAGTTTATAAGTAACAGATATATTCAAGTAGTATGTAGGCCTTTTCGATCAGGTTGCAGAGGCTGTTACCCTTTAATTATGTGATGATTTGCGCAGCTTCATAAGACTATCAATAACAAGCAAAGCACTAAACAAGTAATAAACTGTTTAAGATGTTGTGTATGTTGTGTATGTTGTATATATCACTCTATACATGATTTTGAAGGCTAGTGTAGGACCTTTGGTTGCAGAGGCTGTTTCTCTCTGAAACTCAGTACGGTTTGCACCGCATACTCACTCATCAGTTGGGTCTCCAGCTCCCTCAACCTCGAGTTCACAAGGGTCATCTGACAGCAATGAAGTGGTGCTTCTGATGCTGGTCGGTCCTCCAGGCGCGGGCAAAAGCACCGTTTGTCAGAGAGTCATCCAAAATGCAGCTCGCCCTTGGACTCGTGTATGCCAGGTTTGTTGGAGCCATGCTCTTTTTGCAATGAAACTGAGTGGTCAGTCTTAATTTCGAGAACACGTTGCTTTGCTGATGATGGTGTGATATGCTTGTTGAGAGGGACTCTGCTTCATATTCAGCCGTTTAAGTAACGTGAAGTGGACTGAATATTACCGAAGTAGACTGCATTATGCAGGTGAATGGTTGTTTAGGTGAAGATCCACCAAGTATAACAACATCTGATCTCAACGTATAGGCAAGTTCGAAATGGAATGCTGATGTGGTAATAAACGTAAACACAACCTGGGCTGTTCAGGTCTGTGAATCACCTTTGTTTGTATGTTTATCAGATGTCCTAAGCTCACTTGGGATATAGTTCCTTCGCGGCGAATGTTTTTCTAGCCTTGTTCTTTGGTATTTCTTTTTGCAGGATGTGATTTCGAATGGCAAGCGGGGCTCCAAAGCCCAGTGTCTGAAACTGGCAAGCTCTGCACTCTCCACTGGACGCAGCGTTCTCATAGACCGTTGCAACATTGACATAACCCAGCGCCAGGAGTTTCTAGCACTAGCGAAGGAGAGAGGCGTGCAAGCCCACGCTCTGGTGATCAACCTTCCATTAAGCGTGTGCATCCAGCGCGCCTCGCAGCGCACCGAACACGAAGGCGGCTTGGAAGGGTCCGGCATCGGAGGAGTGGTGACGCGCGTCTCGCGGTCACGAATCCCACCCACGTTGGAAGAAGGCTTTGCAAGGATCACTTACTGCAGATCAGACACAGAAATCGATGCAACGGTAGCGCTCTACTCACAGCTGGACGTTAGGAGTCAGTTACCCTTGGGTGTGTTCGGTGCCAGTGTTCAGGAAGGGAAAGGAACGTTGCGGTCACTCCTCCAAAACGGCATGAAACTGAAATCTCCAGCTGATCAACAGGAAATGCAGAGTGATGGGGCTAGATCTCTTGCGTTTCCTTCCATCTCAACAGCAGATTTTCAGTTTGACCATGGGAGGGCGGCAGATATCATTGTGGAGGCGGTCGTTGAGTTTCACAGGAACCCGGGTCATGGAAGGTTGAGGTTTGTGTTGGTGGATCTGTCTTCGAATTCGGACATGGTGCGGCGCGTCTCCAAGAAGGCTGGCGAAGCTGGGATCTCGCCGCTGCAGCTCCTCATTCATGCGGGTGATATCACCAAGCTGCGCACATCAGGAGGACCGCAGTGTGATTTCATTGCCAATGCAACGAACTGGTGCGATTTCATCTCTGTGTTCTTAGATTTTTTTGACAGGTATCCATGCAAGTTGTGATATTCGTTTGTATGATTAGATTTTTTTGTAGAGTTTTATTATGTTTCCTCCTCTTTCTTTTTATCATACTACTGTTTACTTTAGATGTAGAAGAGCTTGGTGGTCTCTAAACGCAAGTCAAAGTAGGTTTTAGCCGTCTTTGCGCGTGAAGAAAGGGTTTGCATGAATATTGACCGCTTTTCTCTCCTTTGAGCTGATCTTAGATTAATTGAGAACTATTTAGAGGTGTAAATGAATACGAAAGGGCATCTTGTTCCAACCTCAGGTGACTTGACAAATAACTCTAACGAGTCAATATGATTTTGTGCGTTTTCAGGAGACTGAAACCAGGTGGTGGTGGTGTAAATGCAGCCGTTTTCGAGGCTGCGGGTCCTGAGTTTGAAGCAGCAACGCAAGGAGTTGCCAAGACGCTTCTGCCTGGAGATGCTGTGGCGGTTGCTGTTCCTAGTACGAGCCCTCTTCTGAGAATTGAAGGAGTGACGCACGTAGTTCATGTGCTGGGCCCGAATATGAATCCCATGAGACCGAATTCCCTCGCCGGGGATTACGAACAGGGCTGCCAAGTCTTGCGGAACGCATACCATAACCTCTTCAAGGCGTTCTCTTCGATCGCACTGAAGAACCTCTCGAACACGCCAGCGGAAGGTAAAGATCAGACCGAAACGAAGAAAGTAGCACCGAAAAATGCCTTCGCATTGTTGATGCAGTCTGCCAAGCGGAAAGGGTTAGGAGACTTGGATCTCCAGCAGAAGCGGGAGAGGCTTGTTTTGGAAGATGGTAAGCAAAATGTCGAGAAGGAAAGCACGAAGACGAATGCAGATTTTGATTCAAGGGCTGCGCCTGTTGATCATTTCAGGTATGGTCCTTCACAAACGTATGTTCAGACAGTTTCAAACTGAACATGCACCTTGTTTCTTGTTTGGAAAGTCAACAATAACATTCCTGTTCGTTTGTATGGATACTGCTTCGGTTAGATGCTTTCTCCAAACAATGTCCCAAGTTTTGATGTGGGAGATGGTTCAGATATTTTACCTTTAGGCTGCACATATTTTTCATTTACCATCATGGAATTTTATTTGCAGGAAAGGGAAGGCTTTGGGAATCGCCGAGGCTAAAAGCAATGAAGGTAGAACAACTGGGAAGTGGGGGTCGTGGGCTCAGGAATTGCGGAATATCGCATTGCATCCGGAGAAGCTTTCTCCTGCTGCTCTGGAGACCACGAACGAAGCTGTTGTTATTCCTGATAAGTATGCAAAGGTAGAAGCTCCTGGTTTTTTTCCTTCAATTAACCTTCCTGTTTTTGGGATTGTACCACAGCTTATATTATTCCAGAGAGGTTTACATGGAGACAATTCCAAGCTCCTTCAACATTTGTCTTTGCGAGAAGTTGAAAGGAATGGAATCTTGGAAGTAGTTAGTTTTTTGAGACGACTCTTGAGTTAGTACTGATAGTAACATGGATATAATAATAGTGTTCGCACTCTAAACTTGCCTTAGATTCCCGAGTTGATGATGGTCATCTCTACATGTTATCATGGTACATCTTTTCTGATGATGTGGAAATGCGCTGATCAAACACGAATGTGGCAGGCCAAGAAACACCTGTTGATCATTGCAAGAAGAGATGGATTGGACTCGATTGAGGACGCTACCTCTCACCATCTACCAATCCTGAAACACATGCATTCCCTTGGCGAGACTTGGGCAAGGCGGTACATCGACGAGGATCCAACGCTAGTGTTTCGCCTTGGATACCACTGGGTACGCTACACAACCACTTTTGCAAACCTGACGTTGAATAATCTCTAGTTTGATGGTCTCCTTTCCCAATCTACACATGCTTACTACATTGCAGAGAACAATTTAATAAAGTTCCTTCTAAAGTCACCTAGAGTCTTTTGACTACCCTATCCTTTCTCTCTATAGAATAATAGAAAAGCTCGGTGGTCTTATCCTTCAATTCAGTCGATTAAAGAGCTCGGTTGTCTCTAAACTCAAGTAAGAATAGTTTTAGTCTTCTGTGAAAGTGAAGAAAGAGTCAACAATAAATACTTCCCCCTCTCTCCGGTGAGCTGCTTCTCACAAATCACTTCATGATTGACATACACCTTACATTTGTGCACTATCTTCTCAGGTGCCATCCATGCGACAACTGCACATGCATGTGATAAGCCAGGACTTGGACTCGCCCAGCCTCAAGAACAAGAAGCACTGGAACTCCTTCACGACCGGGTTTTTCCGGGACTCGCAGGACGTGGTGGCAGAGGTGGAGGAGAAAGGGCGCGTCACGCCTTGCGGGTCCGAGGTGGAGGCCAAGCTGATGAAGATGGAGCTCCGGTGCCACCGGTGCCGAAGCGCTCAGCCCAACCTGCCGCGCCTAAAGGCGCACCTGTTCAACTGTAAAACTCCGTTGGAGCGCCCATTTCTCATCACTTCTTCCCATACATGAAAGGTATTGCATTTCCTGCGACGATCTTTGACTTCATTGGCACTTTCTCTTCATCCATGACGTTCTTCTTATCACTTCTTCCCATCCATGACAGGTATTGTACATCCTGCAACGAGGTTTCGCCTCAGGGCCGATAACTTCTCGTCCCATCTTTTGTAGACATTGTTTCCTCCTCTGCACTAGATTGCATCCCTGTTCAAACCCTCATCATTTCAGTTTTAACTACTGTTTTGTGAATGCTCTTTCAGATAATACAAATAGAACCCTTTGGTAACCCAACCCATTACCAACCATATCCTATAACCAACAGTCTATTAATGGTCCCATGAGCTAAGCAGAACATTCCATCTGTTGAACGCTGCACACCAGCTCTTTTTCAGGGTACGTCCTTGCTGTCCAAGTCAGAGAATTTGGCCGCTTTTGCTATCAATGTGATTAGAAATGGCCTTTTGAAGCTTGACATATCATATGACATGGAAAGGGAGATGACTTTGGCTTGACATGAGCACGCAACTACTACGTCACTTGTCATAGTTTTGATTAGTTGCCAGGCAGGCGTCTAAATGCGGTTGGAATGGACATGCACCACCCCTGATAATTTTAAATAATGGAAATTCGTCTGGCGTAAGTACAGTCCACCCTCAATAAATGTTAATGGTAGGGAGCGGAAAAAATTAACACATTGAAAGTAACACCTATCAAGTTCTAACTAAACAAGTCAGCAGTTTTCATCCAATATTTTCAATGCTTCATCCAATGTTTTCATCCATTATGGAAGTCTTCATCCCAAACAGTCTCTTTAAACCTAAACTGCTGTTTTACATGATTAGTTTTCCTGCCCTCCATCACGTTTTATTGACTTTGCTCCTATCTATTGTCCAATAATTTCTCCAGTTTTACCAACTCTAACACTTACAGAAGTGAAATCATCAAAAGAGGGAGCCGAACAGCTGATAGTGTAAATTTTTAGGGAGCAAAATTTACATAACATATATGAAATTATAACATATAAAGAGGTAACATTCGAAGAGGGTGGATTGTTATCACAAATCGGGTTATAGTAGGAGAATTCATCACAGTAATGTCTTTTAAATGCCGAATAATACCACACAATTCCATCCATTTTACTGTTGGCTCAAAATAGAACTGGGATGAAATTCCTATAGATTACCGTATCTGCACTTCATATCAAAAAAAGAATCTTTGAAAGTTTGTACAGGAAGGTGGGCTTTTCGCAGGAAAGAGTACCTTATTTCTGACTGTATTTGATTGCTGGGTTCGGTTTGTATTTTATGGACAGAGCATTTATAATTGTTTGCCTACCACAGTAATTGTTGCAGTTATTGCGCACTCAACAATGATTTTTTTTACAAGTTTCTGAGCTATATTGTTGTGAAGGTGGTTACGTGAGATGACCATGGTGAATACCAAATAGCATGAAATGATCATTGAGTATACCACCGACCATGACTGATACTTTCATTCTAATCTTCATGATCAATGCATGAGATGACCAACGTATATCAAATGGTGGCAATCTACACATGACCTAGTCATTGTTTGGTATACTCAATCCTTTCATACCATCTTTCTAGTAGGGTTTCCCTTGGCAAGGTCCTGCAGGACCTTGTTATTTCACTGCTACAGATGTTTCACAGAGTGGGCCTCATTCTTTTTCCTGGCTTTCTTAATTAGAGAGTCAGGAGGTTTTTTTTGGATTTTTTTGGCCAAATTTGGTTGGATTATCTTTGGAGGCCCCACCTTAGTACAATAGGACCCCTCCAACAGGGACATATTTTGTCCACACACCCCCTCCCTGTGAAATCTTTAGTCCAAGCCGGTGATATGCCCTTGGTCTAGATGTGCTTTTGCTTCGCTACACTGAAATAAGGTCTGTTTGCTTCCCAAGAAAATAAATCAAAACAAAAACAACCTTTCACCTTCCGGACCAAAATGGTTCCAACAAAAAAGTCAAGACAAATCTATGACATGTCAGCATTCTTCAGTACATCATGATGGCTATCTATCTCTGCAAGGACCCAATTCAGGTAAGGTAAGCCTCCCCATATCCAACAAAAACCCATAGCCAACGCCTATAAAATTGGGGTATATCCAACCCTCTTCCATCCCATTACCACCAACTCAGCTCCAAATGAAGGTTTGCTATTAGTCAAGACCCTTACTTTTGGTCGTTAGTTATGGGGTACCTACTGTTGGCCACTCACTAAACATGGATGCACAGTTTCAAAATTCATAACAATTTAGTTTTCATCGGAAAAATATGAAATCACTTGGATAGGAATTGTAATTCCATTGGCTATCACTGAAAAATAATAGTATAATTATCTCCCCTCTCCATATATGCACATTCCTTAACTTGTCGGTTTTAGGGGGGCTTACCTTAATACAGTGAAACAGCAAATAGCCAAACAACAAAGTATACTCAAAAGTTACATGCTTCAATAACACACATAAGTTACTAGGGCGTGAAGTCTGTCTCCTTTGAAAATTGGTCCTGCATTATGTTGTGAAGTTCCTCTATTCAAGCCCTAGTGTCAGTAGTTCCTTGTTATGAGTTGCAACAAAGGATATTCATGTCAGAGAAGAAATTTGTATGATGCTCATGAAACTGCCCATTAAGAGCAACCTCCATAAGTTACAGAAGTTATTGCTTCCAAGTTGCAATTCGCAGTGACACACTGACACCTTTACAATTGGCAACAAGTTCCATCATTGTCCAATAAAAAAGTAAATTCCATTCTCTCAGCCTCAGCAGATCCAGCGGTAGCAAATTGCAATAAGTGACCTACAGACGAGGAAAAGAATTGCACCATAACACAGGTCGAGTCCAAGTCCTTTCTTTTTCTCAAGCTGAAGTACTGGAAAGCACTCTACAATGGAAAATTCTCCTAGACCCACGTTCTAAAGATTCAGGAACTTCCGGTTACTATTAATTACTCTCTCCTTTTCACTTTCTGTCTTCAGTTGTTGGACCCAGGAGCATTTTCCAGTGGACAAAATGGAGGAATCCAGGAGTTGACTTTCCCAATCTATGCACACGGATGGTATGAGAAGGGGGGTGGACAAAACTGATTTCCATTATCAGGTGAAAACATTTTCTGGTAGTAAACTTTGAAAATTTATAACGAATTCACAGTTCATCAGAAAAACATGAAATTACTTGGATTGATATTGAAACTCTATTTGCTGTCACTGAAAATGAATTGTACAAATATCATCTAAGCCCTTCATATATGCACATTGCTTACTTGTCGGTGATGGGGGGGTGATTACCTCAAGAGTTACCTTCGATGACCGACGCCGACGTCGACGATGACGAAACTGCAAACTTATCCTGATGCCGCGCGTATGCGCATTCAATTGGCTCCGCTTTCCACTCAAATGCTACCAAAACCAGGCCACCTCGGCAGGGATATAATGTGGGTGACAATGTGCGCGTGCAGGACCTGGCAGATCAGTTTCTGTGGTCCGAAAGCGCACCAGCCTGGACGCCTGGGATCTCGGCGACCTGTAAAAATCCCCTGTTCCGCCACCTCGAAATCCATCCTAACATGTAGATGCGACCAGTAGCCTCTACAGGCAGTAAAGAGACAGGTTTGGATGCTAGTTTCCAGGCTTATCCTCATGGGATCCCCATCCTCGCCGTCGCCCGACTCTCGCTTGGCCGTTTGCGCAAAAGTTTCCACGCCCAGCTTGTCAGCAGCGCCAACTAGCTCCTCTCGCATGCCGCTCGACGACCGTCGATCAGTGCGATCGACGAGGGCGGGAGGTCGATCTGGGCCAGAATAATTCTGCCCTTGGTTGCTTGTCCTGGTATGATCGAGTCTGACAAGGAAGGGGTAGCTAGCTACAAGGAAGGACAAGGAAGGGGTAGGTAGCGGTGCTGCCTGCGTTCGGGACAAGTTTGCTCAGCCCGTGGTACTGTGGAAATGATGAGGGGAGAACAAGTACCTGGCTGCTTTGTTGGCAGGTGACGTCGAGGTTGCGGCGGCAGCTCTTTTCTCATGCATGGATCCGAGTGACACGAGAAGTGGGGAACCTCGGTGGTTGTCTCGTGAGGCAGTAGATTGCTAGGAATGCTTGAACGGCACTCCAGCGACGTCGGAGCCCACTCGTGACGTCGATAGTGCGGCATTGCGCTCTAGGGACGGATTTTCAGACCTGTGAAGTTCATCACATATTGATATGTAAGTCTTTCGTGACAGGCACTTGTGTATGCAGTTGCTTTCAGCGGTCCTTAGAACCATTGATGGTTGCTAGATGACTGACTTGACGTCTCGGTACAGTTCTGCAGAAATTGTAGACTTAATTTTGATCATCGAGAATATGGCGGATAGGCAGCTGATTTGACACAAAGACAAGGTCTCCGTGCAGGTATAAACCCTCTTACCTCTCCAATGGGACAAAAGCAGGGGCGACCGTCTCCTTTTCGCTACGAATCTTGCGTTCTGTTCATGATTGGCTCATAGAACATGCCAGAGAAAAGGAGTCAGAGTGTTTAGGGAAGAAACCGAGTACATAGTACTGCTTCCAGGTGGCTGGCATGTTTCGGAAACAGAGAAAAATGATTTAATCAAAGAGTTTCGTACTGAAATGGACAGTCAGTCTGCAGGAGTTTACGCTGTGTTTTACTTGATGATGTCGGTCAGATGTGATAGTGAGAGAGAAAGAATTTTCTCACAGGTTTTGTGCTTTTACTTCAGATTCGAACGGCATTGTGGATACCTCCGCCATAGCCATGCCTGCAGAAGAGAGCAAGCTAGGTCAAGGGTTACGCTATGCGCGGTGACGATGGATTACGCAGATGTGCACGGAGAACTGCATGATGTGGGAAGGAGCTGCTATACATCTGTGTATTAGGTTTTGATACGCAACATGAAGGAGTCGCAGTCGAGAGTGAAGAAGAGATCAGAGGAGAGAGACGACCTCGAGACGATCAAGGCGGCCGCCTGGGCGGTGTTCCAGCACAACAATGGCGGCGGATCCAACACGAACCGGCACCTGGGCGCCGCGCTCGTGCCGCGGGGCCCGACGCGGTTCAAGCTCGAGGCGCAGATGAAGAACGATCTGGAGCGCCGCTCCCTGGCCAAGCAGGCGCTTCCCACCTGGGACGCCGGCAGCACCTTGTTCGACAAGTACGAGCTTGACTCCGTCTTCAAGCACCTCAACTTCGCCTTCCAATCTGTCGAAAAGCAGCAGCAGAGGCTCTCCTCTGAGGATTCTGAATTCAACGACGATCACGCCGCAGATCCCGAGGCGGACTGGCTCGAGGCCGTGGACCAGTCGCAGCGGTTCCGCGGCAGCTACCTCGAGAGCGTGGACGAGTCGCTCCCGCTCGCTAACGAACCTCCTCTTAAACCTAAAATAAACCTGGAGCTCTTCGACGGGATCTGCAAGGACGTGCACGAGGTCGTGCCGCAGGGGAAGATGTTCAAGTCAATGCAGCTGATGCTCACGCCGAACCGGTGGAACATGCTCAACGGCCGCCGCCGCTCGTCCGACGCCGACGTCCAGCAGAAGGAGAGTAAGCAACCCCGGAAATCTAAGCTGCTCGCGATCTTCAAGTCCAAATCCAAGGACGGATCGCGCGTCAGGCCGGACGACCTCCGGAAAACGAAAACGAAGGATCCTCCACGCCGAAAGAGCGGCGGCGATCCGGACGACAGCGACAGCAGCGACGAGTGTCCCGTGAAGCCAGCGATGGCGTTCTCGCGCGCGGTGCGTCTCTCGAGCGACATGTCAAACCCTAACGTGGAGCAAGGGCTGCGCGACCACCTCCGCCACGGCAGCTTGAGCTACGGCCAGGGCGCGGCGCCTCCCGCTGGAGCGCGCAGGAAGGGCTCCTACTCGCTCAACCTGACCACGCCGATGCAGTCCCCGCGGCGGAGCATGCTGAACGGCTCCCGCGACGACCTGGACGAGGAGTTCCGCCACGAGTACCACCACCACCACTACCACCACCACCACCACCACCACATCGACGGCGAGGACGACTACGAGCTCACAGTGCAGGACATCGAGCGGCGCGCCTCGCGCAAGTCGTTCGAGGAGATGGCGGCACACCGCCTGTCAATGGAGGATCATCCCTCCGCTGGCGCCCTGAAGGTGCCGCGGAACTCCCTAGAGGGCCTGTTCGTCATCGACACGCCCATTCCCGGCAGCAAGCTCTTCTTGTGAGCGCGACAAGGTATGGTCTTGCAGGTGTGACACGATGCAGATTTGTAGTTACACGTTCGGAGGTGACCAGCTCCTCACATTGCAGACAGGTTCCGGATTCATCAGTGTAGATAATACTTCGAGGTCGGTTGAAGACGCTCGTCGCTCCGTTGCAGCAGCATGAGGGTGTATCATAATACAACATCAAGAGGTAGATTTTCCAGACGTCTCTCTCAAGCGCAAGTGTCGTTGAAAGTGCTGTATGTTCTATGTTCTGCTCGGAAAGTCTGTCTGTGAGAGGCGATGGTTGCTTGGAGTGTTTTCTGCTTTCTGTTCTGTTTCTCTTTTGCTGCGAAGATCGTAGACAGAGATTCGTCTAGATATTGAAAAATTAAGAGAAGAGCGTCATGGGTATTTTCGTCTTTTTCCTTTTTCATTGTGAAAGAGGGAAGACGCATTTGAGATTTGTGTGGTTCGTGTGACGTTTTGTATTGTTAAGGGTGGTGAGAACTTCACAAAAAATCATAACTAGCGTCATGTACTTAACCATCAGGGGCACATTGAGTGATATTGTTCATTCACATTCGTCGCAGTATTTATATGTCACATAGTTTGACCAATCAATACTTTATTGGCATTAAGCGTTGGTGACACTAGTACATCATCATTTGGTGACATTTTCGTCACCACCACCGAAAACAAATCTCTCCTGCTTCTGCTGCATATCCAAGTCCCCGAACCCTTTCCGCTTGGCAGACTGCATCAACAATGCGAAGGCATTTTTCGGTGCTACTTTCTTCGTTTCAGACTGATCGTTACCTTCCGCTGGCACGTTCGAGAGGTTCTTCAGTGCGATTGAAGAGAAGGCCTTGAAGCGGTTATGGTACGCGTCCCGCAAGACTTGGCAGCCCTGTTCGTAATCCCCGGCGAGAGAATTCGGTCTCATGGGATTCATATTCGGGCCCAACACATGAGCTACGTGCGTCACACCTTCAATTCTCAGAAGAGTGCTCGTACTAGGAACAGCAACCGCCACAGCATCTCCAGGCCGATGCGTCCTAACAACTCTTTGCGTTGCTGATTCGAACGCAGGGCCCGCAGCCTCGAAAACGGCTGCATTTACACCACCACCACCTGGTTTCAGTCTCCTGAAAACGCACAAAATCATATTGACTCGTTAGATTAATTTGTCAAGTCACCTGGAGTTGGAACAAGATGCCCCTTGGTATTCATTTACACCTCTCAATAGTTCTCAATTAATCTAAGATCAGCTCAAAGGAGAGAAAAGCGGTCAATATTCATGCAAACTCTTTCTTCACGCGCAAAGACGGCTAAAACCTACTTTGACTTGGGTTTAAAGACCACCAAGCTCTTCTACATCTGAAGTAAACAGTAGTATGATTAAAAGAAAGAGGAGGTAACATAATGAAACTCTACAAAGAAATCTAATCATACGAACGAATATCACAACTTGCATGGATACCTGTCAAAAAAATGTAAGAACACACAGATGAAATCGCACCAGTTCGTTGCATTGGCAATGAAATCACACTGCGGTCCTCCTGATGTGCGCAGCTTGGTGATATCACCGGCATGAATGAGGAGCTGCAGCGGCGAGATCCCAGCTTCGCCAGCCTTCTTGGAGACGCGCCGCACCATGTCCGAATTCGAACACAGATCCACCAACACAAACCTCAACCTTCCATGACCCGGGTTCCTGTGAAACTCAACAACCGCCTCCACAATGATATCTGCCGCCCTCCCATGGTCAAACTGAAAATCTGCTGTTGAGATGGAAGGAAACGCAAGAGATCTAGCCCCATCACTCTGCATTTCCTGTTGATCAGCTGGAGATTTCAGTTTCATGCCGTTTTGGAGGAGTGACCGCAACGTTCCTTTCCCTTCCTGAACACTGGCACCGAACACACCCAAGGGTAACTGACTCCTGACGTCCAGCTGTGAGTAGAGCGCTACTGTTGCATCGATTTCTGTGTCTGATCTGCAGTAAGTGATCCTTGCAAAGCCTTCTTCCAAAGTGGGTGGGATTCGTGACCGCGAGACGCGCGTCACCACTCCTCCGACGCCGGAGCCTTCCAAGCCGCCTTCGTGTTCGGTGCGCTGGGAGGCGCGCTGGATGCACACGCTTAATGGAAGGTTGATCACCAGAGCGTGGGCTTGCACGCCTCTCTCCTTCGCTAGTGCTAGAAACTCCTGGCGCTGGGTTATGTCAATGTTGCAACGGTCTATGAGAACGCTGCGTCCTGTGGAGAGTGCAGAGCTTGCCAGTTTCAGACACTGGCCTTTGGAGCCCCGCTTGCCATTCGAAATCACATCCTGCAAAAAGAAATACCAAAGGTGAACAAGGCTAGAAAAACATTCGCCGCGAAGGTACTATATCCCAAGTGAGCTTAGGACATCTGATAAACATACAAACAGAGGTGATTCACAGACCTGAACAGCCCAGGTTGTGTTTACGTTTATTTCCACATCAGCATTCCATTTTTCGAACTTGCCTATACGATGGGATCAGATGTTGTTACACTTGGTGGATCTTCACCTAAACATCCATACACCTGCATAATGTAGTCTACTTCGGTGATATTCAGTCTACTTCGGTGATACTCAGTCTACTTCACGCTGCTTAAACGGCTGAATATGAATCAGAGTCTCTCTCAACAAGCCCATCACACCATCACCATCAGCGAACCAATTCGAACTATGGTACTCACCCTACTATCACAATTAAGAGTATATGCTTAGGATCAGTACCTAACCCCAAACAAAAACTATCCTGAGCATGGAACTGGTCGAACTGGACCGTCTGTAACGCCGAACTCGAATTGGTCCGTCACGTCAGCATCGATGAGCGTAGCAGCCCAGTTTCTGCCGTCTTGAATTGTCAGAGAGGGACGATTGCATTTTCATTGTCAAAGAGGGAAGATGCATTTGAGACCCAACCACTGACATTGGGTTATCACCCTAAACACCTTAAAATGAATTCCCAAGCGATCTCAATGTTCCGTTCATCTCTCCCCCTTTGAGATGTTCATCGCAAATCCAAGCTACCAATCGCTTGCTATCAGAAGTTTCACCTCTGTGGTCCACATACACCACTCTGTTCAGCCCTAGTTTCTCATGAATTATGGAACCTGTGCCACACTTGTCCTTCAAGTATTCCACCAGCCAATCTTCTGCGGCTTGCTTGTCCTCTTTTGTGATTGTTGAGTTATTTTGAAACTCGTCTGGTAAAAAGTCCAACATTGGGCCGGTTGGTTTGGCCATGTCAAGTAATCCAGGAGTGTCCATCACTGTCATGAAAGCTTCAAAGTGAGGGGTTGGAACCATGTCACCCATTCCCGCACCCAAGTGAGCTGCAATCTTTAAAACCATGACAGTTATAGTCAACCCCCAAAACAATACAATACCAAACTGTCTTGCGACTTTTGTGCCTCTTGAAACACTCAGACCAAGTTGCGGAGCAAGATGAAAGCCTTTCCTGTGCTCGCAATAAAAATGAAGTCGACCTGGGGTAAGGCCGGGTATCATTTGCTTGATCCTGCTCTTCTTAGCATCAGGAACAAACACCGGATATTTTGGAACTCTTGATTGAATGAGCTGTACAGAGAACTCCATCAACGCACTCACGTTAGAGCAAACTTTAGCGTAAAGCACCTCCTGCCTCTCCATGATGTCCTTCTTCAATCCTCTAAGAATGCCCTTTACTTCATCATGGTTTTGGTCCAACTTCATGTGTAGCATGTGAAACTCATTTTGAAGGTATTTCTTCAAGCCAGCAGTGTCAGAGGGATCGCCAAACGATTGTCCACCCAAATCAATATCAGAAACGATATCATCCTCTTCCGATGTAGAACTCCCTTTGGTTAGTTTTGAAGTCACAACCTTGTCAACCATCTCCAAGGTTTGGAAGCGACTTTGGAGAATGTCCTGCCAGTCATCCTGACTCAATAAAGACTCCGCACAATCAAATCCTTGTGTTAGTCCCTTGGCTTCATTCTCTTCCCAATGATGCTGATAGTTCAAGTCGCCTGAATTTGTGACCAATCGCTTCAATTCTCGACTCGAAACAACTTGATTCCACCTAACCTCATACGGACACAATTCTTGTACACAGCATGGTCGCAAGATGGACTCTTCAAACTCTACTCCAGAACAGCCAACCATTGAAGAAGATCGAAGATTGTTTATGGATTTGATGATCTCTTGGTGCAACTTGTAGCCTTTTGCACTCAATGACCTGGACATGATATCGATGCGGTCATTCCTGTATTCGATATGAACATCACTATCACGATGTGTGAATGATATTGTATCTTTTGACAGCTTGTAACTCCGCTTTGCAACTCCTGGTACAAACTTCTCCAAGTAAACCTGAACAATCAAAGAAATAGAATTTCAGTTACCAAATCTTGCACAGCACAAAAAATTGTATACACTGTCACGTAGTCTTTAGTGTCACAAGTAGTGTCAATATTCATCTCTACAACTGATAGAAGTTTTAAAAGTCACATATGGTATTTCAATTGACTAATCAATACTTTATCAATATTTACATAGTGATGGTGAAACTCATATCTTGGTTGACAATTAGAATTAAGCACACACAATTAGAATTTTGTGACATTATTTATCTAATTTTAGTGTAGTTTTGAAAACATTACTTTGATATAAATGCAACCTTTTGGAAATTGAGTGCCATAGCATGAATAATCATTTGATTCATACCTGTAAACGAGGAAAAAACCCAGCTGTTAACATTGTCGCTGTTGGTTCCTGCGAGGCTAGGCTTGTACCAATGTAGTGGTAACTTGAACCATCGTTTACCATACGTGACGGCCAATAAGAAACATTGGCTTTTGCAGTTGAGAAAAGAGACGGAATCATTATATCGCCATCTACATCTTCATAACAGATTTGTAGCTTCATCATGATGCTCAAGGAGTCATCAAAGCATCTGTTGTACATGTTGGAATCAAGTGATTCGAGAAAAACCTCTTCCAAATGTTTTCGAGATATAATGCCATTTGAAATCATTGAATAATTGGGATCCAAATTGGAGCATTTGAATAAAATGTTGCCCATGATGTCATGGCAAAACCATCGAGGATTCATAATAATTGTACTCAAGTCCTCATAATACATGATATGACCTCCTTCATGCAATGATGTTGCCACATACTGCTTCTTTTTCTTCAACGTTGCTTCATCCATGTGGACTGAGGGTTTCAACTCATGCACTTCTTCACAAATCACTGAAAATGTTTCCCAATCAACAATTGATCGGTGGGGATGCTGTGCGTTCCATTTTTTTATCGTAGATTGTAAATCCCTGCTAGCTTTGAGGACCTTGGGCACTTTCGTAGATAAAGTCATGAGATGATTTTCAGCAAACAATTTTAAGTCCAATGCGTCACTTGATTTCCCAATTCCATTGTCCATGGCAACAAACTCCTTATCGTCATCGAAAGCAAGGTGGTCAATGAAAATTTTCTTGAGCTCCACGATGATTTCCTTAAGATGTCTTGTAAGAATAGGATCATTTGGCCATAGATCAAAATGCGTCATGAGTATTGTCACATGGGGGCGGTAAGATTCTGACCTTCTTGTGTTTGAACTCACGAACTTCAACCAATAGTGAATCTCCCCTTTGATCTTGTGCAATGGTTGATTGTATGGATTACACACGATAAAATACATGCAACAACTCCCTGTTGTTGAGTCATTTGGAACCACAAGATCATGAAACGAGTGATATTCCTCTTGACCAGCCATGTCCCAAACACTGATAATCATATCGCCCCAAACCAATCTATTCACTTCAATTCCTCTTGTTCTCACATTTGCCAACGAATTCCTTCTTTGGAACATCTTGGCAATCATGCCCCTTTTCTTTTTTCTCTCCCACTTTCGGCATAAGGTAGTTTTCCCTAATTGCCAACATCCAACAAAATATCAATGATTCAATAAACATGTCAAAAACATGGTTAACCATAACAAGTGTCAATAACTCCTAATATGTAAGCATGAGTAGTCCGTTCAATAAAAGCATTGTTTGTGAAGTATTCCTCAAGCTGAGCATAGTTCCAAAGTTCTAATTACAACATTCTGAATCCAACTCAAGTTGCATATCTTCACATGTTATTTGACGTAAGCTCAGTGCTTCTCTTCACGTAGTAACACCATATATAACATGAGAATAATTCATTACATTCCAACAAAGGAAACATACAATGAAAAAATATGTATGAAAAAACAAGGTCTAGGATCTAGGGTTTAGAGTTTACACACCTGCTTCTCCATTTCCACAGAGAAATATCCGTGCTGAATTTGGACTAATGGGTGCCATATTTGCAAGCTGATAGTCTTTTTCCCTCTTCTTCAACTCCGCATAGACAAGTCGAGCGCCTCCATCTCTGCTCAGAGGCGTTGCCTGAAGATCTATCCACCTAATGGTACGATTGTGGAGCAACGTGTCCATGATTGTTCCCAACATCCTCTCTCTTGAAATACCGCAGTTATTGCTCAAGTTCAAGTACCGCAAAGTCTTGTTTGACTGGAGCGAAATGAGAATGCGTTGCCATCCAAGCGGATGATATTGAACGACCGATGTAAACATCGCCTCCGAGCCCATTTCCATTCTGTCCTTGAGGTCCATAAGGTCCAAGTTTTTGAGGCACAGTTGCACCAAGGAAGTGTTGTTCTCTACTATGGTGGCCAATTGCAACAATCCTCTCCGCACCGGCACTGCACAACCCTCCAAGTCCAAGTGCGAGAGGGATGCTTTTGGATTAGAACTGGGGACTAAGGCACCCACCAACTTCTCCATCTCTTCGTGCTCAATGCGGGCGTCTCGGATGACAAGCGTTCTCAAAAAGTTGTTTGAATGCAAAGCATCGGCAATATCTCCCACGCCATGACTGGTCATTTCTAGATCGCGTCTCCTAGAGAAACGCAAATACGTGAGACGCGTATTGCCGCCGAGTACACCTGCCAGCCGTTTCACTTCCATATCCTCCAAACTCATCTGAATATCCAAGTGCGCGAGGACGTTGGTTGGAGATTTGAGGTACCTACACAATTGCCTCATCGATACTGAACCACCCCAACGTAAGAAACCCAAAGGAGAGGTCTCATTTCCCACTGTTAAGTTGAACATCTGGAGAGTTTGATTCTCGAGCAAAACATCCACCAATAACTCTGCGTTTGCTTCACCCATCTTCCTAACATCCAAGTTAAAATTGAGCAGCGATGTCCTTTCAGAAAGCAACTCAGATACTGATACAGCCCATTGACAATCTGCACCAACCTCCAGTTTGAAGTCCTTGAGCGATGCCATGGTCTTCAATGTGTGGCAGAAGTTTGGGAGATGATCCCCTGATCTTATGCGAATAGAAATGCTCTCCAATTGCGCCCACGATGATGTCATTTCGAGATGGAAAGCTTCAAAGCAAAGCTCGAGTCCCTTAAATCCCTCCTCTTTGTCAGGGAGAATCCACGCATTGCCTTCAGGAGTGATCCTCACATGTGGAGCTCTGGGCAATTTTGATGGCCTTCTGGAATCGTCCGGAGGTTTTCTAACCCTCGGAGCTTGAGGGGTTTCCATGGTGAAGAATTCCCGAACCTCAGTGAACAATATAAATCACAAAGTATGTGAATTCCTGAGCCCCTTCCAAGGCTTTGAGATGATAGTCAACAATGATGTCCGACAACAAATAACTCTGAAATGCTCCAACACATCCAAAGTGCAGTTCATGTAAAGCGCATCACCCAAATCTCCCCGAGCCTGAATGCACAATGCCAAATGGGCTGTCAAAGACATAGGACTTGTATTTTAAGTCCTTGACATGCAATGCAAAGCAACAAGACTCTAAACAAGATGATTTATGTTGTGAGTGACCACTTTGACCACATACCACAACTCATGCTCTCAAAGTAACTTATGTCCTCTCCATTGACCCAACTCCGCATTCGCACATTGAAGTGCGTTATAGACACAAGAGTAGCTCCATTAGGAAAGACAAACCTGGGAAATGAAAGGCAAGCACAAGGATGAAACCTCTGCTAAAGATAACGAATCCAGTCCACCCAGAAACAAATCTCAAGCAAACCGGCCCGGCTAGTCACGTCCATAACCAAGTATACACTGCACATCCAACTTCAAAAACAAATATCAATGAATGAACATGGGACCAACACATATGGAACATGACTCGGTAAAATAATAAGGAATACAATAATCTAAATCAGACCAAACGCTCAAGACCAAAGGACTCCACTATCTCATGAAGATGTCACAACAGAGAACCACTTTTTGAACTATGTAACTCACCATACTAATATCACAACTATGAAAACATGCTTACGATCGTCAGTTTTGTGATATAACAGAAAGTGACATATAAGAGATTAGAGTGTATCTATAAAGATTAGGAGTTAGAAGTTAGACGGCCCGAAAAAAAACCCCAGAGTTTCTCTCCCTTCAAACTCACGTGCAACATCAAATCTACCACAATAAATCATGGCAATCGCAAGATGAAGTACCTCCATTGTGCATGTCAAATAAGAAGTCAGGCACCCAACCCAAAGCTCACCGCCAAAGAAGGTCAAGAAACCCTTCCCTCAACAAACGGAGAATCCGCTCTTAGAATTCAAGAGGCCAGACATGAGAACACGCAACGCTCGTTCAGATGTTTACCTTCGCAATCAGGTGGCAGTCGGTCCCATCAAAGAAATGAGCTTGCACTAGACTCTGAGACGTCATTCCCCACAACTCCAAGATGAGCTCCACAGACCTGAACTATGCACCAAAGAGTCAGTCTACAATTCTGTTCGATTCCCTCGTGTACCATTGAAATTATATGGTAGAACATAGACCAGCTGTGAAGATTTTGTGCCACGCGCTGCCCACTTTGACATGGATGACATCCTAGCACCTAATTCAGGCTTGAGAAAACTTACAATCGTGCAACATTTTCAACGCTCAGCATCTTGAAACAGTCATGCTACAGTTGCAGGAATCTGGGTCTTCTCGTGCGAGAGCCTGGTTTGGCGGAGCTCCTCCGGCAATCAGCCACCCACCCCCCCCCCCCCCCTCTCGATACCCGGACCAGATGCCCGGCTTCAATTGCGCACATGAACTGTTTGAGAATGTAACCATAGGATCTTCATTTGAGGTATACGAGCCTATGACCGCCAGCTTAACCCCTAAAAGTCCAAGGTGATTTAGAAGAATCTCTACTCCGTTGATTAAAATTTGCCAAGACAATCTTTTTTGAGAATGTAACTTTTGGATCCTTCTTCTAGACTTGTATGAGATGATGTGGTTAAAATTATGCGAATCTTGATCAAACGAATTGAAAGATAATTACAGTCAAAGTGAAAAAATTTGTACCCCATAGATACACTTGGGCCTTTAGGGGTCAAGCAACGGTACATATATGAAGAACCCAAATAATTATACATATCTTATTGGGTGACATACATTAAAATTACAATCTCAACCCAAGTGATTTCATTTTTTTTTTATCATGATGATTGAATTAGTTATGAACTTTCAAAGTGTGCTGCCACTTTAGCCTAACTCTACCACTAGGTACCCTCATGAGCGCCAGCCAAAGTGAAGGGCCTTGACCGATAGTAAGCCTTGATTTGGAGCTAACAAAGAGTGATTGGGTGGTAATGAGGTGAATGTGGGGTGGAATTGAGATCAAATATAGAGTGGGTGTGTTAGGAAAGTGGCAGTCATGGGGGATGCCTTAAAAGAATATGGGATGGTGTGGTATGATTTTTGTGAGTTTTGAATGTACGGGTTGAAAGATAATTACAATACAAGTGAAAAGGATTGTCCTCCAAATGGACACTTGGTCTTCTAGGGGATAACTTACCTTGTATTGTCCATCTCCATTTTCCGAGATTTGAGCAGCCATCGTTTCGTGTCTGCTAGTAAGATAGTGCTTGTAATGTGCAATACAACGTTTGTGTTTTGATTTCCAAATTTCTAGAATTATTTTGGACCCTTTAGATTCTCATTCTAGAACAAAGTTAGCTCTCAAAGAATTTAAATGCGTGTTTGATCATTTTTGAACGTCTCCTTCTTGCACAATTTTCTTAAATATGTTGTATCCATTCTATATCTCTAAAATTGTTGTACTATACATCAATACACTTGATGGCATTATAAATGTTGGTTTCAAGGTATGCCATGTCCAATAAAAAGGAAATGTTTGGATGTTTGTTTTTATTGTAGACTTGGGAAAAATTCCAAAATCAAATTTGTTCAACAAATATGCCTTCATTTCTAATGGCTCCTTGACATTGTAAGATGAAATCGTTTACACTTGTTCCTTGCAAAGGTCTAAGCCATTTTATTAAATTTTTGAGGTCTTTTGCTTGGTTTGAATCTCCTTGTCTTTTGTCATTGTCTCAATCCACTTGCACATCCTTTGATGCATTTTCTTCGTGAAATGTAGAACATAAATCATAGGATTACATATGTCATCCAATACTATCCAACAATCATTGCTCGTAGTAACCATTAAAATGAAATATAGAAATCGCAACTTTATTTTTCATAACAAGAAGCACACTTGTATCTTTTATAAATCTAACACTTGTTATATTAAAAAAAGCATTGTAAGAAAAGACATTGCCTATCCATGTCTTTTTCATTGTATGAATCTAGAATACCAAATTTCTTCCATACTACTATGGTTTTTCTTAATGTTTATCTTATTATACTATGGAATAATCTCTTAGTGTTTTTTTGGTATTTTGATACAAAGCCACCCAATACCAAAAATCTTCTTTATAAACCAGTATTTAAGCTTGTCTTGTTTGGAAAAGCTTCTTGAAGTCACTTTCCGTGACCAATCCAAGTATCAAATCTTGTTATGTTGGCAAGCATGCAAAATATGCGGGCCGTCAGCAGTCTCCAATGTAACAAGGGGTAAAAAATTATATCTCTTCTCTTCAAATCTATCTCACGTCATGCTATTTAAGCATATTAATAAAAAATATCTTTTGCTTTTGAAGACATAGGGTTTGGCACAATTGGGTTGAAAATACTTCATAGAGCGTAAAATCATCAAATTCACCTTGAGCTAAGCATTTTTCTTCAACTGTTTATACACAAACTTCACATTGGCAATTTTCAAGACCTTCTTATTTGAGAATATGTTCCAAGCTACACGCACTTGTGCAACATTGAGAGTACCATCTAAATTTCTTTGATAATTTTACACCAAAAATACTTTAATATTATTGATTCGATTGCAATGAGTAAGGAAAGAAACAAAAACTCTTGTTTTTGGTTCTGACCATGGTATTTCAATTAAAATCTTATTAAGTGATATACTTACAGAGTTTCATCAACTTTGATTGCATGGATTAAATATTATAATGTCTAAAGTAAAGAAAGGAATTCATTTTATACCTTGCGATGAGTGGATTAGCAGACTTTGACTTCACTTGGTGTCAAATTTTTGCACTATACAAGGTCTAAATTTTATACTACCATGTTATTCATGATGTTAATTCCTTGTACACCAATGTTTAGGAATAGTGAAGGGATGTAGCACATCTTAAATACAAACTAGATTGGAAGCTTTTTGTTGTTTGCCATGATAGAGTTAAAGATCTTGATCTTAACCTGCAGGAATGGAAGTGGGATGAAGCGGATCATCTCAAAAGTGGCAACTTTTTCTCATATTCAACAAAACTTGGATAAAAAATCCTTGATGTGCGTCAAGGTCTAACACCTAAATTCACAATTGTTTTACAAATCAAAGGTTTCAATGCTCAACAAGTGAAAAAATTCTATTAAGGATCTTTGGGATCTTTGGATTCCGCGTAGGGCCATTACTCTCAATATTCTGTTTCGTGGGTTAGACCAATCTTTTTGGTCTTGACAATGATGTAGCCAAAGTATCAAAAACCAATAGTTGGTGGTTTTTTAAGTCAAGTTAGAATGATTCTAGTTGTCTTTCTGAACAAAGAAGGGAAGGTCATCTTGTACCATAAATCTTGAATGTATTTTTCCTCTTTGGATTATTTCAATAAAATTAGAGCTATTTAGGCTGATTTAAGAACAAATTATGGTATTCATTGCATCACTTTTTGTACAACTTTTATGTTTTCAAATTAACCTTAAAGGTTGGAGATATTTTATAAGAAGTATGAGTTTGGCCATGAGTTGCAAATAGAAGGTGAATATAATAAATTGAGTATTACAAAAGCTCGCATAGATATCAACAATTTCATAGGTATTATGTAATCTCACTAAATGGAACCATCAAAATTATTATGTAATAGCAAAATCACATCCAGAACTCTTGGCCACTTTTCATATGATTCTCATAAAAATCATTAATATAGTTTTTAACATTGGGGTGATCACAACTTCATAATATTGAATATTTTTTGCAAAATATATTGTAAAATCAACATCATCCAATGGCAAGTTTCATAGAATCAAAAGTTCAATACATACTCGAGGGTCAAGTTTGGCACTATAATGCCAGATGTATAAATATTTGTAAAAATATATATCAGGCATAACCAATATTCTTGATAATATATTTTTCTAATATTCGATCTTTACATTTGTAGTAGTGCACTGTTGAGTGATGCAACGTTCCATGTGACAGTTTGGGTATTGTAATTTGTAAACTGTAATTAGTGTAGTTGTGGTGGTGGATTTATTTTTAAAGGATTGCGTAATTAAATCCGTATATATAAAATTAGGTAATTCAAGGTTTTTTTTAAAAGTTGTCTAGTATAGTTGGGAATCTTTCTCCTACCGTAGATAAAAGGCAAGTTTGGCATAAAATAATTAAAGAATAGGTGCCAAGTTTTTTTGGAAAATTTGAAGCATGGACGTCGAAATACACAATAAACAACTATTGGATCAGTCAAAATTCATGAAAATGAGATAGATAGCAATGAAAGTGCCAAAAAATAGGCAAAATAATGCCCAAATTTTAATAGAATTTTGTCGTGTACAAACACATTGGGCAAAAATAACATCATGCCAATAGGTGGGAGCGCACAATTAGCAACAAACCCGGAGCAACAATGATTAAACTATCATTGTTGCCTCCGTAAACAATGAAAACAATAGTTTACAAAAGAAACCATCAATTACTCAGCCACCTAAGCTAGGGGAAAAGAAATAAATACCCAAACGACAACATTGAGTAATTGGTCTACAAAGATCCCCTTATTTGCTCCCTTTGCTTGTGCTGAAGCCCCTTTCACACCGGCAAACGACACAATTAATGTAACCTGGAGGAACAACCGATCATAAAAACCTATCAAGTCCAGAGAAGTCAAGTCGAGCGATAAAAAGGACACTAGCAAACCGTACACACAAAGAATACGTCCGATGTAATGGAAGCTTCATCATTAATCGCCTCCAATGCTTTTTATTGGCAGACCTTGTCTACGTAGATTCTCAATGTGCTAAACATTGTGGATACAACCATTGACCCATTGGTATTCTAAAAGAGGTGAGGTTAGACATTTTGGATGCCACCCTGTAGAATACAAGTCACAAATGACCATTGTCGCAGCCCGTTTGGCAATACTACACAACCAACATTGCAATCCAGCAGAGATGTGAGAAAGACTAGGTTGTACCATGCCACCAATGTGTGGCAAATGGTAAGGCACGCAATTGCGCATGTGATCCTTCCATAGCTTACCATCACGACCCTTCAACAGTAACACTTATGAGTTCTTCACCTCACAAATTTGCAAGATTAGCTGTCTCGCTGTCACATCCAAGGTGATGGGCGTCGCTTGCTGCAAATTCACATAGTCTCTAGGAATAAATCGCCGCACTTGGGGTTGGTAGCCTCCTCCATGTATCATAACATAGCGCAATGTATCCCGATGTTGAGCAATGGAGAGGTTCTGCAATGCCGTAGGCATCACCCGCTTGAAGAAATCCACACGTTGCTCATACACTTCAGCCCGCGCGTCTGGATTGTCCATGTTAGCCGACACGGTGTCAGCATCTGCCTGAATAGCCTTTAGTAATACCGGATGCCTTTCAAACAACAAGAAGTAAGGAGAAAATGACGCAAAAGATGCTTGCTTATTAAATTAGTAGTCGATGACTATCCATGTAGTTGCAAGTCCCAATCCTGGTGATGTCGCTTCTACAAACTATATTTCCGAAGCCTCCTCTTGACGGTTTGCACCATGCACTCCGCCAACCCATCCGCTTTGAAGTGATTCATCAAATTAGTGCATTGATCTATCGCAACGTTGCTTGCTCACACACCGTTTGAAATTCAGTGCCCAATAACTCACGTCTTTGGTTTGTGAGAACTTCCGCTCCATCTCCAAAGCGACTTAGAACACAATCAAGGAAAGAATAAGCGGTGCCATCGGATAGAAGTCCACTAAATTTACTCACTTTTGGGCAAAAAACATATACTCCGTAGTATATTTGTTTTGGAGCCCTTTGTTAAATTGTTGTTGAATGTCAACCCTCCATTGATTAGGTGTAAAGAAATCATGGCCAATAAAATGTTAGGTGAACAAAATATATCTTGAAGAAGGTGCTGATTTTTTGGACTTTGTGTTGTCATAACACATGTCGTTTTATAGGTGGCCCAACCCTTTCCCAAGATGAGTATATTGCATATTGCAGAGACTGAAAATATACCAAATATACTACGTAGTATATATGTTGAATCAAGGCACCAAAAACTAGGTTTTAAAGAAAATAATGGAAAAAAAAGTTTTTTTGAATACACTTCATGTATCAAGATAGATTTTTGTATACTAAAGAAGGTTGGATAAGAATTTGGAGAAAAAATCAACATTAATTTATTATTTAGGCTTCTTGAAGAAATAACTTATTTTTTACCAATAAAAGTCAAATTAAGTTTTGGATCTAGAATTTTCAATTATAATGTAGGAGCAAATTATGGTATGAATATCTTTCAAAGTTTTCAAAGTATTTTGCCTCCTGAAACTCTCAAAAGAAGTATATTTTTCTGATTTGAGATACCTGTGACACGTATGTAGTAATGAAAGATATACTTCTACTTGCCAAATCATGGGCCGGAACTCTAATTTCTTGGATTCTCATATTGCTATTGAAATAAGCAATTACATTCCATTAGAAGAATTTCAAAATCAAACCTACATCGGCACTAGGTAGCAAACAAAGGCTCGTGACTTGTCCCTACACCCTTTGTGACAGGTTTTTCAGACTAGTTTAGTCAACCAAGACCCCATCGCTAAACTTGTCAAGCAAGGCTACTAGCTCGATCAACTTTGAAAAATGCTCAATCATCACTAACACATAGTTTTCTGTCGAGGTGTCAGTGGCAATGGACCTGCAAAGTCCAAGATCCACATGTATCCTAAGCCCATAATTGGTAATGGTTGCAATTGTGGCATCGACGCGTTAAAAGACATTCGCACGCGATCACACACCATGCATTGGGCGACCAAAACTTGAACTTGTAATTGCACTCCACGCCATCAATAGTGAAGCTGTAGCAAGCTGGAAGTCCTTCACACTCCAAAGTGCCCAAGGTCTTCATGCATGTCCTTGATAAGCTTCATCCTCTCCAATGAAGACGGCACAACCTTCGGGGTACCATCAGGCCACACTCGCAAAAGGTGAGTCCTCTCCCACACGAACCGTTTTGCTCGTTGTGAGACCTGATATCTCTCCTTAGAGGATCACAAAGACACCACTTCTCAATTCTTCAGAAGTGCATCACGTTGAAGTCTTCACAAATGTCTTTGGCGCCCCAAGATTCTTCACCGCCATATTCATCTACTGTGGCCACAATAGCTTCTCCGGTGTCATCTCCACACATGGGCAACACACTTAGAAAGGCCGAAAAATACCAACCTGACAACAGATCGGCGTCATCCTCACCGTGCCACCTAGCATCTGTAGCATCCTCTTGATTTCACTATAAGAGAACCGCATTTTTTGTAACGCGCCCAGAAACATGTATGAACATCAGAAAAAACATGCTCTAACGTTAGTGTTGATGTCACTTAAAATCCGTCTATATAGACAGGCAAAAAACATGCCAAATTTTATGTGACAGGGGTGATTTGGGGTTGTCAACATCATGACGTCTAAAGGAACAAGGTCTGAATTGCTTTGGAAAAGGCTCCACATGGACGGATGTACATGTCCACATTAGCAATGATTTTGTTAGGTGTTGCCATGTGGGACTTTTTTTCATCCAACACCAATTTGACCAGGAAGTGGCGTGAAACTTTGTACTTTGCTGACGTGGATCCCCCTGGCATGACGTGTACAGTCCATGTCAGCTGACATCATTCATTTTGGAGCATTTTATCCCCACCTAGAGTTGTTAGAATTGACGTTATGTTGAACATGTCCATGTTATGGAAGACGTTTTTCTTAATGATGACACGTTTTTTACAACACCACAACTAATATTGAAGGCTGCTGCTGAATGTCAACAACTCGTCCGACAATATGTTCACATTTATATTTTCCCATGTTGGAGTCCATGTTCACTTGCACATTCTCTTTGTTCATTTCAACATTTAATGTAATATGCACAACAAGTTTGTAACAATGGTTGCTACGCTCTTGGGGTTGAATATTCACAGAGGCGCTTTAAACAATTGAAGAAGGACCGTCTAATATATGGAAGAGTGACATCAACTCATCGCAATACCCTTTCAGATCCAATTAGAAAGAGCACTAGAATGTCTGCGGCAGTGGCTTGCTTTAAATCGTTTGTTGATGAAGTTGGTTGTCCTCAACCTCATCGTTGTATTCGCCGTAAGATTGACAACAAAGTGATGCCTCTCATTCTCCTTCCTATGAATACTGCCAAATTTGATGTGTTCAATTACGTGAACGAGGAGGTCAAGAGAATTTGTAATGAAGAAACCATTTTTATCAGTTTGTTCCAGAGGATGTGGCACATCAAGTATCCCCACGTTCAGGTACCTCCATTCTCGAGATTCTCAAAATGCTATCATTATTAAAAGTATAAATGTGCCATGGAGAGAACCACCAATGCGGATGCAAGGATAAAGATAAAGTAGTTATTTATGTTGCATCTGTGCAACCAGATGGAAGAACGTAGGCACTAGTGGATATTCAAGAGGTTGTGTTATATTAGCCTAGAGTTGTACATGTGCATCATTGTGGATGGCATGGACCAAAACACAACCATTGTACCCAGGATGCGTGAGACTGTGAAGAACATTGAACTCCGGTTTGTGAAGACCCACCTGTGCCGAGCTCTTGTACATGGGATTGGTTTATATTGTGACGTGCGGTTTGGGGCTCACCACAAACATGATAGCAACCAAGTCGTAAGTACATTGTTGTACGTGATAGGAGATGTGTTGCATAGGAAGGGATTTTTGCCACCAACATTGTGAATCCAGGCGGACAACTGCATATGCGAGAACAAAAACATTTATATGTTTGCTCTATGTGCTTGGTGGGATTGGGGTTTTTTAAGGAGGTGGAACTATCTTTTCTTATAGTAGGCCATACACACAAAGATATTGATCAACGCTTTAGTTGTGTATCAAATACGTGAAGAAGTCGGATGTGGACTCGTTGAAGGAAATGATTAGTCTTATAGAACAAAGAACATCTCTTACGGATACATTTGTTAGCGCCCGGCTGCTAGAGAATGTATGGGACTGGAAACTGTTTATAACTCCTCACTTACTGAGAGGTCCGGATTTATTAGTGGGCATAACATTTTCGCACCACATGCGATTCTAAGGTCGAGGAACTTTAAATGATCCGGGTACATTAGACAACACTGTAGACTACCCTTGTAACCGCCCAATTGGGAACCTTCCGTGCGGTTTTCCAGGATTGTGATCATATCTTGACTCTGTGCATGCACGCTTTAAGGTCATGGTAGGCGCAGTCATGGGTGTGAGTCATGTGAGATTTCTGTCAGCTACAGTTTTGGAAAATGGTGCGGCCAAAGTTGGAAATGTAAGAATAGACAAGCTAATTCAATCCACCAAGCTGATCATGTTGTGGTCTGTCTATTCACGATTTAATTGAACTGCATCGTACACTTCAATTTTCCAAAAGAGGCATGTATGGGTGTCATGTAAACCATTTTTGCAACATCCACATGGCACTTTCTACGCTTCAATGTTCTGGTTCATGAGCTCAATGCGGCCACAGTCTCACAAACAATACTCCATGAGGAATGCGCAGTAACTTCAATTTAGCTCAGTGTCTGGACTCCGATGTTCTAGCTTAGTGTCTGGACTCTGGACTCCGATGTTCTAGCTCCATTGTGGATAGGCTCACACACATGAGATTCTGTTCGAAGAAGCTTCACAGTTTCAGTTCACGAGAATTATATGTACACAATATCGTAGACGGCCAAGGACCACCACTGAAGGACCATGCCAATACCAAAGGACCAATATCGAAGAGCTGGTGGACCACACCGAGGAGCAAGGGGAGGCATGCACAAGGACAACGCTCTGATCATTAGTTAACAAGCCCTGCCGCATTCAAAGGTAAGTCACAAGTTCACGCACAGTAGTTTGCAATGTTGCCTGTTTATGGTGCATGAGTATAGCATTTTCTCACATGCTAGTTGCATGCAAATTGAAGAAATTTTAGAGCTTCTACTTCTTGTGATTGCTACGTCCTGGTCACTATCTATTGCTCTGAGCTCTACTAGCTATAAGAAAACAACGTCATGGCACCTGAAGATTTAGATGACTACCAAAGTGACGGAGGAGACCAGTTTGGGTTCACCGATTGTTAGGGAGGTGAAGACCTCAATGGACTTGATAGCAGCAGTGAAGAGGAGGCACCCGCTTTGGATTTACAAGACTACAACCTACTTGAGCTTCAATAAGGCCGAGGTGCATGTTGGAGCTCAAGACGGGTGGAGCATACACAGCAAACAAGGCAACGACCCAGAAGTGCAGGTGATGGTCGTGGTGGTTGGAGGATATCTCAAGGAGGCCTCCCGGTTTACAGCAACCCAACCCAAAAGAATGCCTCATCTCCATCCGTGGGTAGATCTCGCCAAAACGTCATGTCTAGTACAGAAGAAGTTGGTTGTGAAGACATCACAGCCACGGACCTCCCCCCTTCTCCATTACTACTGTAGCAAGTCATTCATGGAGGTGATTTAGAAAGGTCTCCAAGGTTGCCGACACAGCCACAACCTACACAGCGACAACGAAGACGACAGAGAATGAAGAAGAATGGAAACTGGAGTACGACGGACCTTTGGGAAGCCATTGACACGGTTGATGATGGCATGTCAATGAGAAAGGCGGCTCTCAAGTTCAACATACCTTACACTACTTTCCGCAATTGGATCTATGGTCGCACAAGGTCACGACAACGTGGTGCAAAAACTATCCTATCTACAGAAAAAGAGGAGCAAATTGTTCAATACCTTATTGACATGTCCCAACTTGGATATGGATTGACACCATCTGCTTTGCGCATGAAGGTGTACGAGATAACAAAATCAAGATGGACTCCATTTAAGAATGGCATTCCGGGAAGCGGGTGGATGCGTTGGTGGAAGCGACACCACCCGGAACTTACTATTTGCACTGCACAAGCATTAGAATCAGCTAGAGCATAGAGTTTATGTGAGGAGAATGTCAAATCATTCTACGACAAATAGCTATCCAACGGTTCCACTCTTGATGAAATCATTCATAAATGCTGAGAAAATGCCAGTTATTCCACACCTCATTGAAGAGGTGCCCGACTTCAAGGGCTTTTAGAAGGGTATTTGTGCATTGGCAAAGAGGCCCTTACGGGTCACACGAAGGGCCAACAATTCAAGTTCTACCAGGGCTCAGATGGATTGCCTAAGATGCAGTACAAAATTCTTTGCATAGACAGGGATTGGTTGCCTGAGGAGAATGGAGGAATTTAACACTGGAAAGTGACGGCAGATGGTAGTCCAATTTTGCCTCGTGGACAGCCGCTCCTCTCAATCCGCAACGTCATGAGAAATATGATGAGGTTCTGAAGGGTATCTCTGGATTTCTAAGTCTTCGAGAATCTATGACTAACAAGGATCTCTCGGGTGAATATAGGAGGAAGAACGGGCATATTATGTACTATTGGAGAGGTGTTAAGGCTGCCTTCAAGGTGCCTATGGAGGAATCGCCTCTCCTACAAGAGGTTTTATGGCCACTATCTAGATATGCTCCATCTATGGTGGATGGATATGAGATTGATGGGTCGTTGAGGAAGGAGTATGTAGAGGACCCTTCATTCATTGGACAACAACGTCATTGTCCCCCTCCATCATTTCTGGTTGGTAGAGATGTGTACGAGGGCTATGTACTTGCGGTGCGTTCTGCTGATGGGGATTTGCGCCCATTTTGGATTGTCTTGGCATTAGGTAATCTACATCCGGATCGTGAACATTCTCATGAGATTAAAGTGCAATACTCCAAATTTGCATCCCAACGTCATGTAGACTTGAAAACGTACCAAGGGTAGGATTCTAGTCATGGGAATAATTGGATTGAAGAAACTGAATCTGAACCAATCTGGGTGTATACAGATTGTATTTTAACAACTTGGAAGCCTAGGTAGCGTGGAAACACAAGCTCCTCTAGGTTAAAAATTCCAAAATCACAGGTGGACATAATCAAGGCATCTTTAGCTGAATATTAGATTTCAATGGAGTTTGTGGTTTTTGGAGAGTGGAGTTATTTTACCAATATAAAATAGGTGGGGTGCATGTTCTTATTTGAATTTTTGTTCTTCCGTACTAGATATCCTATTAAGTATGTACTGAACTTGTATTTACAGGATGGAATTGTAGACTTTGAATGTGCGCATAGCAAATTTGTAGATAGAATTTGATTAGTGTTTGTAGTTCCATATAGTGATGTATTGTGTTGCTTTCAATATTGTACAACGGAGGCGGAAATTTTGTTACATTATTGATGTATAAATGGCGGTCCACAGTGTGAGTGTCATTAATTATACATTTATCCTTGATGCATCGTTACTTTCTATAGATAGCAATTATTGAATGGATTGCTACAATACATGCTAACTTTTCAATGCTCGGTATTTCAACGACCTTGTTGTTTGGAAATAGTATAATCTCCTGAAATTGGTAATTATTTCTCTTTCAAATGAAAAGGTATGCATTCTAGGAGGAATTCAAATGAGTGTATATGTGTATTTCAGTCTCAATTTAATACACATATACACTCATTTGAATTCCTCAAAGGAGTTTTCAAATTTATTGCCGCTTCTATTTTCATGGAGTAATATTATCCTTGCAATGATTTTTTTTTGGATGTATTAGTTTTTCTTAGGTAATATGCTCCATACCTTGGTACATTTTTGATAATCTATTACCTATATACACACAATTAAATATGATATTCAATTTCATACAAAATGAATTCAACAATCCATGATATGGCTAGATTATTTAGCATTTTCAATCGAGATTCAGTCTCAATTTAATACATAGTCTCAAATTAATGAAATCATATATTGACTAAAATTAGACACCATGATAAATTGAGACTCTAAAATGTCTAATTTTAATGATTATGGTGTTACATTGAATTACTGTATTTCTGAGCCAATAATTGGTTCCAGAGCATGGAGTCATTCCCAAGCCGAGGATAAGTTCTAGGACTCAAAGCCGTCCTGAAGCCGGGAATAATTTCAATGGCTTAGAGTTTTCTTTGAGCATAGGATATTAATCCTTCCCACTAGGAGGTTGGTTGAAGCCTGTGGCAGGGTTAGGATGGTGGCTTGTTTGTGATGATTCACATACCAAGAAGGTAGTAACTATCAATTGTATATGGCAGTGTCCTACTTGGCAAGTGAATTGTCTACAATTGGCAGATAGGTGGTGGAGTGTTGATAAAGGTACACTCCATAATTTTGGTTGGATGACATAAAGGATTAATGGATTAAACATGGAAATTGACACCTCCTATGCCGGTGTCCATCTATATTAGTTTCTCTTGTGCAAAACAACCAAAGTCAATTATTCAGGAAATCGGCCTATAAATGACTAGCCAGAAAGCAATTACTACAAAATTACTCAAGATCTGCAAATGTTGCCCAGATCTAGCTAATTAGTTGCCCTAGTCATTTTACAATAATTTAAGTTTTTGCGGGCAGAAAGGTGATGAAAACCATGTGGCGGCCAACATCATTCATATCATCATCCCAGTGTTTTCATCCATGCTTCATCCGATAGTGTTGACGTGACAAGAAGGTGACTGACTAGGATTGTGCCTTAGGAACTCATTAGTGATACGTTTGAAAAGAATTACTCTCTCACTATTAAATAACTAGCTAAAGTAGTATAAGTTAGAATTCTAAAATAACTCATGGGTATTTTTAGAAAATTGTTGAAGTAGATGGATGTCTACTTCTATTGGACATTGCTGATGTAGCAAATAGCTGATGACTTGGATTGTATTCTAGTAATTCCTTAGTAATACATTCGATACAAATCACTGTGTTGTCCTAATGTAAATATCTACGGTGGATAAAACATATACTTGTTTACGTTTTTGGAAAGATCTTTGATTAGGAGGATGAAACTTATTGGTGACGTTTCCAGTAGCTTCAAGGTGACGCTTATTGCTCATGGGATTGTTTTAAAGGCGAAAGCCGTAGACAATATTCACCAATTCGAAGTATTCCTTTACGTTCTTAGAGTTTGTGTTTGGATTTGAAGTTCGAGCTAAAATGTCGGACTGGAGGGTTAATAGAGTCACAAGATCTAGAGTCTAAACCAGAGGTAGATTTACAACTTTCCTTGTCTCAGTTGCCAATTCAACCATCCCAGCCGGCGGTTTCAACACCATTGCTATTCCACCGTCAAGATGAAGCTGGATCTTCTCGTCCGCTGAAGCAGCCTCGTGTTGAACAGCGTTGACATGGTAATCTTCAAAAGGACGCTTGTGTTTTAGTAATCTTACTTCAAACTAGATGTGCTGAACTGGACACTCGTGAAGTGACATTTGCAAGAAGTTTCAAGAGCCTGAACGAAGACCATTATTTCTGTATACCTAGGCCAATCGAGGTAAGCGCTGGCCACCATCAATGGTTAGAAGGGCCAGTGAATCATTTGACAAAGACTCAACGTGCAGATTACATCGCAATTACTATCAAACGCATCCACAAGTTCTTGCAGATGGAATAGCACTGTTCTTTGACTTTAGTTTTTACCTCTACTTGATTTTGATTGAAGCTTTATACTAAATTTAAGTGTTTTGTGTTCCATTTGAATGTTAGAAACTAAAAGATGGTAGATAGAGGATAGTTTACCTCCTAGTTAGAACTCTAAAGGTTTGTTGACCTTAAAAGATAAATAGGTACTTATCTTTTGAGTTTCCTAGGGCCAATGGGTGTTTTGAGGTCCATGTGATATGTACATGGGTTGATCTTATCCATCTTAGGGGTCTAGAGGATAGGTAGGCATCTTCTCTCTCCCTCTTAGTCGGGTTTTGGGGGAAAAAGTGAGTTAGTGTGCTTTTAGAGTGTGTGTGGGTGTAGGGAGCCGAGAGTTTGATGGGCAATAACTCTGGTTGTAAGAAATAATTTGGAATGAAATTTTGCGGATTTCTTCCTCTTTGAGATGCGCTTCCAAAGAGATTATTTTCGCTTGATTTGGAGTTGTAAGCAAAGAGTTACAAGCGTGTGAGTGGAGGAGGGTCTGCTGCCACTCAACGAAGGGGAGCAGAGATTCGGGCGGCCACCAAAGTTTGTAGTTTTTGCGTCTATCTTTGAAAATTTCAGAAGTTGTAGAACTTTTGTTTAGCTTTGCATAAACTTATTATTCAAGTTGGTTAGAGTTGAATTGCAAAAGTTATAAAGGTTTGAAATTGTGAAAATCCGAGGCCATTCATTGCGAGGGCAGAGGTTTCAACAAGCCATAACGTTTGGACAATAGTTTAGTATGGTTTGAGATTTGAGTGGTGTGTGCACCATTGTCATAGCTCTTCAAAAAGCTATTACAATTAAGATTTGGAGTTTTGAAGAAGAAGTTATGAGCGATAATTTCTAGAAGGGCGGAACTTTGAACTCATATAACTTTCTGACAGTAGTTTAGAATAACTTGAAATTTGAAGGAATGTTAGTTATTTGTATTAGCTTTCCAGAAAGTTATTATACTTAGTGGTTGGAGTTTTGAGTCATCTGTGGCACTTGTTAGAAGGTTACAGCCTTGGTGGAAGTTTTTCCATTGTGTTTTTGAACACTTCCTTTGAGTTTCTTTGTGTTTTTGAACACATGAAGATTTGAAGACTTGAAGACAAGAAGACATGAAGACATGAAGACTCGTGTGTTGTGGCTTGTGGCTTGTTATTCCTAGCCGGATTTGGAGGCTCGTTGTCTTTATTTTGTTATTCCCAGCCGGATTTGGAGGCTCGTTGTCTTTATTTTGTTATTCCCAGCCGGATTTGGAGGCTAGTTCTTTTCAATTCCGCTTCGTAGATTTTGTTGCGGCAAAGTGGGGTTGATCACCCACACGGTCGTATTTATGTTGTTTCCACCGGTGAGGCGCGATTGTTGGTCACCGTGGGTTTGAATTTTAGGAGCCAATCTTTCGGACGGTTTTAGCTTGTGGTCTGGCCGTCCCGTTTTACCCGCCTGAGGCCGTGGTTTCTTATCACCCACCTTTACCCTTGACCCTTTAGAACCATCACAGGATAGGCCAACGGGGAGGAGTTTGAAGACTGAAGACTGATGATTGAAGATTACAAGATTTGATGGAACTCTATAGCAGACTATTAAAAATCGTAGCCAAATACCTCGCGTATTCTCAAGGCGCGCTCCTCTCTACTCGACAGCGTCACTAAAATATTACTTGGTGGAGTAATATATTTTATAACTAAAAAATAACTTGGAGATACTTTTTAGAAAGTTGCTGACGTAAATGGATGTCTACTTTTGTTTGACATTGTTGATGTGGCAAGTAGGTGGTGACTTGATTGTGTTTCAGTAAATCTTTAGTGATACCCTTCAGACAAATTATTGCATCATCGAGAAATAACTCAGTAGAGTAATATATTCTATAAGTGAAAAATAACTAGTGGATAATTTTTTATAACTTCCAATCAGATCGTTGGCACTTTTGATAATTTGCTGACGTATATGGATGTAGGGTTTTGTCAAATACTGCTGGCTTGGATTATGACTATGTCGTTCATTAGTGATACGTTTGAAAAGAATTACTGTCTTACTAGAAAATAACTAGCTAAAGTAATGCATGTTAGAACTCAAAAATAACTCATGGATATTTTTAGAAAATTGCTGACGTGGATGGTATCTACTTCTGTCGGACATTGCTGATGTGACAAATAGGTGATGACTTGGATTATATTTCAGTAATTCCTTAGTAATACATTTGGTACAAATCACTGCGTCACTAAAAAATTACTTGGTGTAGTAATATATTTTATGACTAAAAAATAACTCAGGGATAGTTTTTAGAAAACTGCTGACGTAGATTAATGTCTACTTCTGTCCAACATTGCTGATGTGGCAAATAGGCGATGATTTGGATTGTATTCCAGTAATTCTTTAGTAATACATTTGACACAAATTACTATGTCGCTGGAATATAACTTGGCACAATTATATTGTATAACTCAAAAATATCTCATGGGTATTTAAAAAAAGTTGTAGACGTATATGGATGTCTACTTCCATTTGACACTAGTGATGTGGGAAGTAGGTGGTGACTTGGATTATATTCCAGTAATTTCTTGATAATACATTTCGCACAAATCACTGCATCATCGGGAAATAACTCGGCAGACTAATATATTTTATGGCTGAAAAATTGCTAGTGGATATTTTTTATAAACTGCTCACGTGGATGAATGCCCATTTCCATTTGACATTTCTGATGTAGCAATTAGGAGTGATTTGAATTGTATGCTTGTAATTCTTTAGTGATACATTTGAGACATATTACTGCGTCACTAGATGATTACTCAACACATTAATATATTTTATAACTTCCAATTAAAACGTTGACACTTTAGACATTTTGCTGATGTGGATGGATGCAAGGTTTTTTCAGATATTGCTGACTTGGATTATGTCTAAGTCATTCATTAGTGATACATATAAAAGAATTTTTGTGTCACTAAAACATAACTAGGTCTAGTAATATATTTATAACTAAAAAATTACTCGTTTATATTTTTTCTAGTTGTTGACGTAGATGGATGTCTATTTGTGTTTGACATTGATGATGTGTCAAATAGGTTAGTGTCAAATTTCAATTAAATATTTGAATGTTTGCCCACAAAATTGAATTAGTAAACTTTGTAGAAGCAATCAATGAAAAATGTATGCCAAAGAATGGCAAGAGGATAATATACATACTATGTTATGATTATTGAAAGATTTCAAGTAGAAAAATAGAAATAGAGAGAATTAAAGGATCAAGTAAGAGTTAGACTATGGAGAGATACAAGTGAAATAAGGAATAGGTTCAAAAGTAGATAGAAAATGAATAGGAGTATGCAACTAGGTAGAAAAAAGAAGACCGGGATGGGAAATGCCCAATCGGATGAATGTTAGACTTAGGGTGACAAAAGGTGGCGGCTAGGGTTTGAGGGAGTGGCTTGCAAGGGCTGCCCTCCTCCCTCGCTCACTCTCTCTCTCTTCCAAGGTGTGTATGTGTGTGGAGTATGTGAAAGAGGGTAGTGAGTTAGGATTAGAGTGAGATAAGATAAGGCTGTGGCTAGATCTACAACTACAGTTGGAGTAAGTAAGAGATGATAGTGAGATTTGCAGAAGATCAAGCTTATCAAGCAAACTTTCCGAAAAGTCTAGGTTGAAAGGATTTGGAAAATTGACAAGGAAGATACGGCCGCCAAAGCGAGAAGGGGTTTGTCGTCAATACTGAGCTCAAATCCTTACTTTGGAGAGAAATATGTTTGAGTTGAGGACGATTCAAGACCTAAGATTTGTGGAAATTAAAGCTTGTTAAGTTAGTTTTTCAACAAACCTAGAATCAAAGGATTTGGAGCGATAACAACAAAGTTACGGCCGACCGATCGCAAGAGGATTGACTGCCATAAGATTTGGGAAGCCCTTACTTTGGAGGCTTCTGACATTTGATTGGTAAGGTTTTTTCCAGTGATTTTTTCACGAGCTGAAGGGTATTTCAGCCAGCCTTCATTGAAAGTTTATTTTGTTGAATTTGGAGTCTCCATAGGAAATGGCGTATGTTTTAATGCCAGGAGGTGTGCTGCCTCCATTTTGATGTTGATTTTCCACTTGAAAGTATTGTTTTCAATGTCCTTGCTATTATCTACATGTATGATCTTAGTGCGTGTAGTGAATGTAAGTGAATGATACATGCACGTGCATGTGTATGTTGTTATGGATGTTGAAGTTCATAGGTTGTCTACGTGACGTACATGTGAATGTGGAAGTCAAATTCTTGGTTAGAAGTCCATTGCTTAGAGGCACTTAGGTCACATACACTCTCCACCGGCCCATCTCTATGATATTCATCTTGTGGGGTGGATTGCTCAGAGTAAACACTATACAATAGTGATTTCTGGAAGTTAGTATGTGTAAATTCTATACTTGTTACGATGTAATTTAAAGCCATAATTTAGTAATATTGCACTCAGTTAGAAGTAATATCAGTCACTTTTTTTCATGTTATTATTTAATTGTAATTAGTAATTTTGTAGTCAATGATTTATAGTCATTTCATGTACTATTTATGCTTTCTCTAGTAATTCTGTAGTTGTACTAAAGTCATTGTTTAGTAATGATATATTACTTCTGTAGTCATTGTACAGAAATTTTTTTGTTTAATAAATTTGTATGGGGTATGGGCTTGCGATACCATGTGGAGGTTTTGGTGGATTTGCTAAATCTCAAAATCAAGCGACAGAAAGAAGCTTAGGGAAGAGTGAGTGGTCTTGCAAGGGACAAATGACATAGAAGAAGTATTTCAAAATCATGGTTCCATGTAGACATCGGTTGTGTCCACAACAATATTGATCTTATGTCCGTGAACGAGCTAGCTGATCACTACAAGGTCCAAGATGCTTGTGGCAGTAATATTTTATGGAAAGAAGAATTTGTGAAGCTTAAACAAGAGAATTGATTGAGGACTTTATTTTATATTTGGTGTTTATCGAGCATGCATTACAGGTGCTAGTAGATGGTTGTTATTGGATGTTGTATTTGAGGGGCTTTTGTAGCATTGCTCTAGTGACCATTTTGTTTATTTCAAAGTATTTCATGACAAAAACATCTTTGGTATTATTTTTGGTTTTATAACACAACACAATGACTAATCAATAACTAGGCAATTTACATAAAAAAATAATCAATAACTACAGAATAAGTACAGACAAACCTCAGAGCAACCAAATAATAATTAGAGTAGAACTAAACTAACACCGCACAATGACTAAATAATAACTAGGCAGTTCACCAAAAAACTATCAAATAATTACAGAATAACTACACAGAAACCTTATAATAACTAAATGACTCGGTGACACAAACTGAAATTAGTGCATGCAATTCTATTATAGCTAAATTTATAATATCACAATAACTAAGTAATTACTAGCTTAACATTGCATAATGACTAAACAATCACTAGGCTAGACATTCAATTATGGTATCCAATGAACCACCTCCATATACAAAAAGGTGGGTCCCACACATACAGTGATACATAAGCTGCCACGTAGGATTCCATGTCAGCAAGAGAACACATCGTTGTCCACATCAACCACCACGTTTAATTCCACATCACACATAAAATCGACATCATTATCCACCTTAAATTCCATGCCACACTCAAATCCACGTCAGTTGCCACCTCATCAATTTTTGAGGATGATGGGCCACATTAGTAGATGGATGAGAAATCCACGTGGCAAAAAGAATGACTACATAAATCTATTACTCAAAACTATTACTGTGCCCAAACTAAATTTTTTTTAGTCATTCCCTAGTAATACAAGTCATCTATGACTCAACAATGACTAAAATTGCTAGTCATTGATGCATCGATTTCCCGTAGTGCTATTCATGAGCTTTGACACGAAATGCTAAAGCAAATAAGATTGAAAATGTCTCTCCTTCATGACCACAACCGAAACTTTGACAAAATAGCTCCATGTTCCACATTGAATGAGAATTGCAAGAAAAATCAGAACCTAGTGAAGAATTCACCAAACTTTGTGAATTCCAAGTCCAAAGCAGTGTCGACAACAACGAAGTCATTACCACCACTTGAAATGACTTCCTTCTCTTGTTAAAACAATATCATAGGCAAAGAAGCAAGAGCTTTCTGGAGATCCTACCTGTGGGAATGTGTTCCACAAGGTTTCGGATATAGCTTTGAAATCCGGTAAACATAAGGGTGAACGGAAGGTGAAAGGTGGTCAGATTACCCGGTTCCTCCTCGATCACGACCGGAAAATGGAGCCAGAAGATCACGGCAAACGCAGGAGCTAGTGAGGAACTTGCTTCCGTAAAGACCAACAACTCGAAGAATTTAGACTACCGGAGAGCAACCACTCCGGTAAGAATCTCTACCATTCCGGATGTGATAGGGCCGTCCGGAAATCCAAGGAGTTTCGGGCAGCAGGAGAGGACGTTGGCAACTCTTGACCTCGCCTCTCCCATGAATTGGAGCAAGATCCCCCTTCCCAGCACGTAAACACTCAAGACCTGGAAGAACTTGCTTCTAGAGGGAGTCTTGCAAGGGACTCCTCCGATCTTCCGGCTCTCCTCAACATCACCTCCTGACGTTTGCAGGCGGTCATCCTCACCGGTAATGGCGCAATCCATGGAGGCAATCCCAAGCCTCAACAGAAGCTTCCGAGACCTGATCGAAAAGCAGATTGATGCAACCGGAGAACCGGCACCTGTATAGTCTCCGGATGAACTTCCTACACCGGCTTCTGAATGCGGGTCGAAGCAGCCGAAGCCGACTGGAAAGGAGGTAGAAGGATCACTTAGGCGTAGAAGCCCTAGGCTCAAGAGTGTTTGGAACACCCCTTAGTTAGACTTGGATTTGAAGTTAATTTTGTGCACTTCTTAGATGTCGATGAATCCGGGTCTCAGATCCAAAGTTTTCAAATCTGAGCCCGGAATTATCGGAATTCTAGAGGTAGGGCCTTTTTGTTGTCAGGATAAGATTTTCCAGATTTCTTGCAGATAAGGTAGACTAAAATTAGGAAACTTAGCTTGTATTTAGTAGATGAGTTTTAGAAGTCTCATCATCTTCTTTCTCTCGCTGAGAACGTTTTCAACCTATCACTATGTTGGCTCTCTAAACCTTGTGATGTTGAGTTTTTTCTTGTTAGGAGCGGATCCATTATGGTTTGTGGTGTGGTGATTAAGTTCTTCCGTAGTGAGCGTTAGAGTGGTTGTAGTTGAGGCAACCGGTAGGGACTTGCATCGGGAGAGCGCTCGGGAGAGCGCTCGGAAGAGCTGGAGAAGAGCTTGGGGAAAGGCTTAATATTCTCCAAGGTCCGGAGGTAGCCAAGAAGAGAAGAGACGTCTTGCAGAGGTGTGCTTGATAGTCTTTAGGGCACAGAAGCTCCGTGTGAAACTGGATTCGAGTTGAGGTTAGAATCTACCCCTGTGTAGAATAGGTATTTTTACGATTGGCTTTTTACAACCCACCGTATAGATTCATTCTCGAGGAAGTAGGGAATTCTAGAATACTTTAGGATGTCACAATTTATTCTTTTAATTTCTGTTTTATATTTCTCATGGATTAATGGCCTTATTTACAACATCATAGTATGTTCAAAAACTACAATCAACTAACCCACAAGCTATTAGTCTTCAATAATTGATAGCTCCTCAAGCTCCAAATTGGGTTCTTCATTTCCATGATATTCACCGAGCTGCCAATACATGGCACCCTCAACACTGCAGGGTTCTTGCATAATTCCAGTCTAAGAATATTTAGGCTCAAACTTAATTAGCCATTGATAATCTTCCTCTCTTAACACAACACCGATTGGAGTATCCCGATTGGTTTTTAATAATATATAATTCTCCTCACAGATTTTCTTTTTAGTTTTTTAACTGACATACTTTATAATCCCGCCTAAATAATGTGCTCTGCCGTATTTTAAATTCAATAGGGTTCTTAATTTCTCCAATAGATGTCTGTCATATAACTGCCTTCCTCGCATACTCACCAATTGGTGATATTCTACATAAATGATCCGTTCACACCTTCCAATAATCCTTTCCAATCGGTACCAAAATCCTTCACAGTAATTCCAGTTCCTAAGTCACTAATAACCAATGGGATTAACACTTTTCAATCCTGCAACCACTTCCTTCATTAACGCACTATAATTTATTCCCCAATTGGTTTATTATATTTAGGTTCCAGTCAAACCAATCGGGTTCACAATGTTCAGCACACTACTTAATTAATCATTTAATTCCACACATTCTCCAATCGCATCAATTCCTAGTCGGTTTCACTAATTTTCTCCCCTATTGGCTTTTCTAACTAAACTTCAAATCACAGCTTCCAATAAACGTGGTGATTATTCAATTGGCAATTTCCATCAATTCCTTTCAGGATCAGATTTTGCAACCCAATTAATTCCTTCCACATTATATCAACTATTACCAAATTACCAAAGATGGACACACACACGCAATAATAACCTATAGGGAATTCACTTCAGATCGTAGAAACTACAGCACGCTCCACGGTTCACAACACCAATAATTCCTAACCTCCAATTGGTAACTGAATATTCTCAATCTCTTCTTATTAAATTCGTGCACGCATAAATCAACCAAACACCATCAACCACACATCCATGTACAACAACTCTTAATCTTGATTTTCTCAACTCAGAGACTATGCTCAATTTCACACACTGAATTCTCCAATTGATGTGCACTCAAACTCATGCCCTCTTCACCACTGCATCCAAATTCTCATACTCCAATTGGTGTCACTGTTGTGAGGGTACAATTCACCAATCGGACTGACAAACATTCATGCTCACAATACTTTCAACACAATCTCACTTTTACCAATGTTTTAGAATCAACTCTAAACAGTGGAACAACTCCTCACCAATTGGCACAATTACTCTTTCACCAATTCATGCACATGCACACAATTCACTGAGTCCACACAATTATTCCAATTATAACTTTAATTATAATATATTTACACTTTGGAAATTCTCCCAATTGTTCACAAAACAAACACAAACATCAACAAAGCCAAAACTTCCTCAAACCAGGAAGGAGCTTTGGCACTTCAGGCACAAAAACTAACTCTCAATCGGTTCCTTCCTAAGTTCCCTTGTACCTCTCCCATCGGATGTGCCTTTTCATCCTCACACTTCCACCACCCAATCAGATCGCTCTTAACCAACTGACCTATCAGAAAGTATCTTACTAATGCACCAATTGGGAAAGCCATTACTAATAGGGCCTATTTGCAACATAAAACTAATCCTATTGGTAAATATACGCATTTTAACCTAAATTTTTACCAATCGAAAATTTTTGCCCATTCATCCGACTATACCTTGCGATAGGGAAAAAGCCTGATGCATATGTCTAAAAGGAAATCCTCCTTATAAATTGTAAAGCTCACTTGATAGAGCCACCATAGTACTCACTCGAATGTCATTGTACGTAGTCCAAACTCGCCTCTGCGTGACCGCGTCCGGATAGCCATCCAGATGTTGTGAGAGTGTGGGTGTAGATCCCGGAGTCTAACCAGCTACCAAGATCTCAGAGCTAATGGGATCCACCTCGATACTATAGTGAAAGATGGCGAAGAAGCATTAGAGCTCAAGCAATGGGACTTAGTGCCTTGCCACCGCACATGCGGGAGCCAATGGCTTATATGGTCTGAAGATTTCAAGTAGCGCTGATGACAGTCCACTTACATGTAAACATCTCAAGGGATCTGTTTTCTCTCTGATTTCTCCAACCAAGGTTGGGCTCTGGCATGGCAGGCTTGGGCATCCCGGGACCATGATGTTTTGGCGCATGCTACCAATACTCATAGGACATGAAGTCTGCCTGAATGATGCCAATAAGGTGGGTGACTATGCTGCTTGCTCTCAAAGAAAGCTGATCCAGAGGCCATCGTAGTGGAAACTACCAACAGAGCTTCCACCAAGGCTTCAAAGACTGCAAGGTGATGTCTGTGGACCTATCAATCCTCCATCAGGACCCTTCAGGTACTTTTCAGTCTTTGTTGATTCTTCTCGGACCCATTTTGAGGTCACACTCTTGAGCACTAGGATTATGGTATTTGCAAAGCTATTAGCCATGCTAATTAAGTTCCGTACTCATTACCCTGATAGTCTTGTGAAAACTCTGAGAATCGACAATGCTAAGGAGTTCACTTTTTAGAAGTTTGAGGAATATTGTGTAGCATCGGGTATTATCTTGACTTATTTTGTTTCTAATGGGCATTCTCAGAAAGTTTTCATCAAAAAGGTTCAGCTTATTACACGACCTCTTTTGATATATGCCATACTCCCTTCTAGCTTTTGAAGTCAAACAGTACTCCATGCAGCTACTCTACTTAGGTTACGTCCTATTTTACTCAATGATCATTCTCCTTTAGAGCTAGCATCAGGAAAAGTTCCTAATGTTGCTCATTTGAGAACCTTTGGGTGTCGTGTATGGATCTTCGTAGCAGAGCCTCATAGGAAAAGAGTTGGTATTCACCGTTTAAAAGGTGTATATGTAGGTTTTGATTTTCCTAGTATCATTCGCTATGTCATTCCTTCAATCAAGACCTTTCAAAGAGCCCAATTTGAAAACTGACAGTTTGAAGAAACTCAGTTTTCCTCCATAGCAGCCTCTAAGTCTATTCTCGGTTTGGAGTTCTAGGCTTGAGAGAGCTTCACTCTCAACCCTAATCCTCAAACTGCCTTTGTTGATTCAGAAGTTTCTAAGCTTCTAGAGCTCAAGTCCCTTGCTGAAAATTGCCTGATGGTTTCAATAACACCCCTAGGGTGACTAGCAATCCACTTCCTAATATTTTTCCTTCACCAATCACTATCAAGCCTCAAAAGCGTAGTATTGACCCAGTCCTACCTTCTCCCAAAGTGCTCGGGATCGACATTCTCAGTCTTCATAGTAATCTCTTATCTCGTCTTGACTCTGATCAATCCTTCCTTTGTACCCCAGTTGAAACTAACTTTGTGCTCACCTTTGTCACCTGGATTACTACCTCTGCTTCTGATCTTGTGACATTAGATAAAACCAAAGCAATTTCTGACCGGCCCCAATGGTTAGAAGCTTTGAATGTTGAGTATTCTTCCCTTAGGAAGCATGGTGTACTTATCCTTTAGTCACTAACCTCCCATCTAAGCCTATTGGTTTCAAACTCATTTTTACCAAGAAACAAAATGCTCAAACGAATGTCATTCGGTATTAAGTCCGGTTGATATCCCAGGGATTCATTCAAAGACCCGGAGCGGATTATAACTTCACCTACTCCCTTGTTATCGACTCGGTGCGCACTTTTCGCTATTTGTCAGGTATGGCTGTACAATACTCTTTAGATACTCAACTTCTTCATGGTGTTACTACCTACCTTTATGGTCCACTAGATGCTACTATACACATTAGACCTCCACCTGATTTTCTCTCGGAGACCCCTCCAGAGGATACTGAGGGATCCTATTCTAGACTGAAACTCCGGAAAGCTCTCTATGGTTTCAAACAAGCGAGTATAAGTAAGCAATGGTTTCAAATCACTTGTATTCAAACCTTGTTGAAAAGGTTCAATATGGACCAAGCTAGTCCACTTTCCGCCCCCATGATGGGGCGAAGTAGAAAACTTAATGATCCCTACCATCCTTGCAAAGAGGAGGAAGAGGAGTTCTATGACAGGAACAAGTACCTCGCGGCCGTAGGAGCTCTTTTGTACTTGTCTAAATACACGCGCCCGGATATTTCCTTTGCGACAAGTGTGCTTGCCAGGCAGAGCCAAAAGCCCAGAGTACATCACTGGAATGGAGTGTAGGATCTACTATGATACCTTAGAGGCACAGAAGACTTGGGCCTACACTACACCAAAGATGGAACCTCAGAAATCACTCGGTATATTTATGCCGGTTTCAAGTCTGACGAAAATTCTGGAAAGTCCCAGATCGGTTACATCTTCCTCAAGAATAACGCACCAATCTCATGGAAGTCTGTAAAGGAAATCTTCACAACCACTTCTGCCAACCATTCGAAGCTAATTGCATACATGAAGCCACCAGGGAGGCACTTTGGTTATGCAACATGCACAAGGTAATCATAGAGCAATGAAGGCTTATCCAAGACAACGAACCCACTATCATCTTTGAAGATAATACTGCATGCGTTGCACAAGTAGGAGCCAGTTTCATCAAGACTGATCAAGTCAAGCATATTTGCCCTCAGATATTTGGATTCACTCAAGATCTTATACAAGGTGGACAAATTGAGGTAAAGAAGATTAATTCAGCCCACAATACAGCTGATATGTTGACTAAAGCTCTCCCAACCTATACACATACAAGGCTAGTACAGGAGGCTGGGATGAGGTTGCTTCATGAGTTGAATCCTCAATAAGTTATACTCTTTTCTAGATCTATGGATTTTTCCTACTTTAGGTTTTGCCATGGAAATAGTTTTTAATGAGGTAACTCCAGATCGAGGAGGAGTGTTGAAGTAATAGTCAATTGGGTGATCACACCCAGATGCTGCATGTTAACCAGCAGCTAACTAGCAATCAGTCCCAATCAACTTAGAAACGATCTGTAGTTTCTATATCCGCATAAGGCAAAAGGAGCTTATGTTTCAATATCCGCTCAAAGTAAAGTGAGCTAGTGTTGACCCTAAGTTAACTCCACCTTCTACGGTGGGAGGAAAGTATAAAAGGCAACTCTCCCACAGAGTTGAAGACACTTCTCCACTACTATATATATTTTGAGTACAAGTGTGTTATTTGCTCTCTTCCTTATATTTGCTCTCTCTCTCTATCATAACACCGGCCTCGACTCTCTGCAATCCCTGTCGCTGGAGAGCACTGCCCTGAGATACCCGTCTTAGACACCCGGATGAGATACCCGGACGAGATACCTGGACGAGATACCTGGACGAGATACCCGGCCGGGCCAGCGGCGCACGGGAGGCCGGGGAGCTGAAAGCTGCGAAGGGAGGCGCCGCGCTGAACCACAACCGGGCAGGTAGGCGTGCCCTCTAATTTGGTCCGCCGTTAGCGACGAGGGGAGCCAGGCGCAGAGCGAGCGAGAGAGGTTAGAGAATTCGAAGCTCACGGATTCCTAACATCGCACTCGCAGCCTGCTCCTCCGACTATTGCCTCCGCCGGGTTTGGATTTCGAATTCTTCTTCGTCCATTGTCACCATGTCCACGTGCAAAGGGGGAGCGCCTCGGGGAGCACCGAAGCATCAGAACAAGTAGGATTCTCCTGGGCTCCCCCCCCTCTCTCTCGCCACTACTCGTTGATTGTTTAGTCCCTTCCGCTTCCTTTCTTTTCCTTTCATGCCTGCCTGTAATAGTTGGACCTACCCTGGGTGCAGGGTGGTGTGGAAGCCCAACGCGGGGGTCAAGAAGAATGAAACGGTGCGTGCGCTGCTGCCTCCTCCTTTCGAGAGTTGTATACTTCCTCGTTTGTTGCCTTGGCGTCGAGACTGACGATGCTACTGGCTTGCTTCTGTTTCAGGAGGTAGGAAGCAAACAGCGTCCCTTTCCTGCCATCACTGGTGTCTGCCCTCGTTGCAAGCAACAGATAGAGTGGCGACGCAAGTAATGCCTTCTCAGGACCCCCTCTAGCTGACAAACTGACACGATTTCATCTTTGGATTCAGCGTAATTAACTGTACACCGATTGATTGTTTGGCTGACGGTTGATGCAGGTCTCATCCTAATTAGACCGTCTTGCTTTGTCGTGAGCTCACGTGGCATTTTTTGAGGCTCTGATATTGTTGGTTGTGATGGACAGGTATGGCAAATATAAGCCTTTAGTCGAACCAGGCAAGTGGTGAGTGATGTTTACTCTAAACCCTAAATCTACGACAGTTGGACAGTGTTTTAGACTTTGCACTGATTATTGGAATGGGCTATGTTGTGTGAATTTAACGGTTCTATTGGTCTGGGGACAGTAACGACTGCGGAAAGCGGGCAGTAAGACAAGCTCATCACACAATCTGCATTGGTAAACTTTGATTACAGTACAGTTTTTAAAACCCTCTTTGCCCAGCTAGCAACTGAATCAATGAGTAACCATTTTAGAGAGGCCACTAATATACCATCGTGTTTTTTTTTGCAGCGTGCTCGAAAAATAGGAACGTCTGTGCCAAATGCTGTCGCCCAGCGGAGAGTATCGTTGGAAGGTATTATTTCTGGACCTTATTCAATGCAACGAGTTTGATACACATTCTTTTGAAAATTTATGTTGTCAGAGAAGCAAGACTTTTTTCTCGTCGTTTCGATGAAAAATATCCATTGAATAGTTTCCTGCCGGATGTTCACTTTTGCAAGTTGCAATATGTTATTGTTGTTCTGAGTGGTGACATATGACTATGATGACAGTAACGTGGACGCCGAGGAAGAGGAGCGGAAACAACTTGAGGAGGTTCCTAATTTCTGCCTACTTTAGGTCTTATTTCCGTCAATCTACTACTGCTGCCGTCGAGGAGTATTACAATTTTGGTTCACTCTTCCGCAGGCTCTCAAAAGTATGCGAGAACGAGATAGGAGGACTCTGTTGAGGACGGTATGTGTGGCTCCTGTTTAGAGCTGACGTGGAGGTTTTAACTCAATCGGAGATCACTTTGTACATTTCGGTTGCTGTCTGTTTGCTTTGGGTTTAAGTCTTAATCATGTCGATTGATCTCAGATACTCAGTCCATCGAAGCATTTATGTTTTCAGATGCAAGGAGGCAACGGTGCTTTGAAGAAGCCCAACAAGAAGAAACAGGACGATGACGATACAGACAGCCATGATGAAGAGGATTCCGCTGGGGAACATGGTTATGGGAGCGAGGAGGACGACGATGAGAATGAAGACGGAGATGATGCTGTGGACGTGAAGAGAATAAATGAAGGAGTTTCTGCAGCCCCAACTATCGTGGGCAGTACTTGCATTGTGTAAATTTACATGACCTCAACTATGTTGACTCAGCTCGCAGTGATCGACTGATCGATGTATTTCTTGCAGACGAGTGGAACCCAAATTGGTAGAGTTTTTGGGATCTGTGCAGTTCAATGCTGTGGTACGGGATGGTTGCCTTGAGAGAAAATGAAGCACACCCCTCAATGTATTTGGCTGGAGCTGCACAATATGAATGCGGGTGCACAATTTAAGGGATCTGTGGTCCTTGGCAATTGAAGAATGCTTATCAGTTGGAAAATGACAAGCAAATGCTACCCAAGCGACCCGTTTTGGGTTCCTCACTTAGGGGTTGGGTCAAGGGTTTATATGTTTCGGATTTAACCCGTTAAGGATGAGGCCTGGAGCGACCATTGGGCAAATACCTACGAGGGTTGCATATTATGTTGTCTGTCGTCGATGCAGTGGGTACATTCTGGCCCATGGCTGCTCCAAGCCTCATCCTTAAAAGGTTTTTCATCATCCTTTTCATTTGTCTTTTCACATCAAATTTTTTTTCCGTGATAATCTATGAGTTATCATGTTAACGAGTTGTCAATTTAGTGTTGGGATGTATACATATATATAATTCTAAAACATTTATAGATGTAGAATTGTGTGAAATTTGACCAAGTCATATTTGCATTGACTTTACTTGTGATTCACAAGTAGGCGTAATGAAAGGAGGGTATAGACTTCCGAATATCAATGATTATCGAACAAATTAGATGCCAATAGGATGTGAAGTATAACAAATAGTTTTAGAACTCACTAATGCATGATGTGCATTGGTAGTTTCTAGAAGTGATGATTGCATAATAATATTAATAAGTTGTATTTGGGTCCAAAATGCAATAGTAGAGAAGTTAATCAGAAAGACTAAGGCCCTATCATAAAATAATAATTTGTAAATTCCATCAAATTCTTGTCATTTTGTTGAAAAATATCCATTGTTTAGTTTCTTGTTGGATGTTCACTTTTGCAAGTTGCAATATGTTATTGATGTTCTGAGTGGTGACATATGACTATGATGACAGTAACGTGGACGTCGAGCAAGAGGAGCGGAAACAACTTGAGGAGGTTCCTAATTTCTGCCTACTTTAGGGCTTATTTCCGTCAATATGCTATTGTTGCCGTCGTGGAGTATTACAATTTTGGTTCACTCTTGTGCAGTTCTATAACTATTTGTTGTACTTCACATTGTTATGCAATCATCACTTCTAGAAACTACCAATGCACATCATACGTTAGTGAGTTCTATAACTATTTGTTGTACTTCACATCCTATTGGCATCTAATTTGTTCCAACAAATAGAAATAAGTTATTGTTTATATGATAATCATTGATATTCGGAAGTCTATACCCTCCTTTCATTACGCATACTTGTGAATCACGAGTAAAGTCAATGCAACTATGACTTAGTCAAATTTCCTCATTTAAGTTACAACAGACGGACGAGCCAAACTTCAAACCAAAAAAGAACGCAATCTACATCACCCTTTTCCCAAAACTCCAATCAATAGAGACGCAGCTTTTGTTGTCTTTATGAACTCAAATACAGGTGTTGAATGACAGAAACGGTAAAGCCACTTCAAAGAGTCTACAACCTACTTAACTTATGACAGATGGACGAGCCAAACTTCAAACCAGAGAAGAAAGTTTGACATGAGAGCAATCCACAACGCAAAAACTCCAATGAGGAAAACAGCTTCTTTTGTCTTACGAACTCAAATTCAGAGTTTAAAATGACTAGAACAGAAAAGCCACTCGAAAGGGAAAAAAAAAACGGTTAACAACATACTGAACTTACAACAGATGGATGTCCAAAACTTTAAATCAGGGAAAAAACATAGAACAAGTCCAACTCTCTTTCCGAAACTCCAAAGACAAAGTCATTGGTCGTGCAAGTCCGGATGCTTGAGGAGGGATGATGCCTTGGAAGCTGGAGGCGGCCCCTGGAGTGTGCATGGGAGTGGCCTGGCCGCCGGGGCCGAAGGTGTACCCGGCTGGTCGTTGCTGGAGGCCACCGGGTGGGTTGGGGCTGGAGCTGGAGCTTGTGCCCAGTCGAGTGGCCACCATCCGGGCGTGCTCGGAGTAGATCTTCTGCCGCGCGCGCTCCACCGATTCGCACTCCTTAGAGAGCATGGTTTCCAGGTCGTTAAACGTCTTCAGCTTCAGTTCCAGCTTCTTCAGCTGCAGCACAAAGAGTTTGAAAACCTATCACAAAAGTGAAGGAGTACACCAATGATTGCTACTAGTGCCTGTGACAATAATTTAGTGAAATTTTTGCAGCCTCATATTATGCAAATTTAGCATCACCTTCACTACTTTCCCTCCCTCACTATAAACCCCCTGCTCTCTATTAGCAAAACTCTATGTAGCGAGCGGTTCTGTACAGTTGAAAGGAAGCTAAGTGTACCTCAACAGAAAAGACCTCTGAGTAATTAAAAAAAAGATAAACCTAAGAATATGGGTGATATCGATTCAAGAACAGCTCTTGCTAGCAGCAGAATGATTAATATATATAAAGCACAAAATCCTCAAAAACTACATATAATTGAAAAGCCACCCAAAATACCCCTTCCTTTTTGTTTTTAAATACTTAATATCACCTCTAAATAGTCCTTAATTTATCTAAAATCAGCTCAAAGGAGAGAAAGGGGGTTAATATTCATGGTATCTCGAGCAAACTCTTTCTTCACTCTTATAGATGGCTAAAACTACTTTAGCAACCACAAAGCTCTTCTGTAGCTAACAACCATTTAGAGCGAACAAAGAGTGGTATAGCAAATCAAAGGAGAGGGTATCTTATCGAAACTTAACAAACTCGACAGGAGTCTGTCAGATTTCTTAAATGAAGTGTAAAATGGTTTTCACTGATTTAGATAGCAAAATGGCAGTCAAGTACTCATAGTAGGGCCTGTCTTTGAAGCATTAATTACCTGGTGCTCAATTACAATAGTGACTAAACGCTGCATTTCCCGCTCCTCCTGATCAGCCATAAGCTTTGCTGTCACAGCTGCAGCAGCCATTGCACTTGCGACGGCGTGCTTGACATGGACGCTGCTAAGGACCATCTCTGGCCTATATAAACTCCCATTGAATTTCGTCCTTGCAACAAGAGCGCCACCTGAAAAATTGGTCTCCTTTGTTTTCAGAATCTTCTAACAAGAAGATTCAGCTAGAAAACACATTGGACAGTTTACACACCATCTTTCGCATTGAGATGAAACTCAAGGACTGAAGCTCTTACCAGGGCGACCTGGGATATTAGGCCTCACGAGCTTCTGTGTTGCGCCAGCTCCAACAGTGCTTGCTTGGGTTGCTGCATCACTAGAACTACGCATTTCAGAATCTAACCTACAAACTTCCAGATCACAGCTCGTTGGAACTAAGAGAATATTGCTTACTCTGTGACTCGGGACTCTCTTCTCAATCATGACATTAGAGTAATTTGCAAAGTCGGCCAAAGTTTGAATACCCCCGCTTTTGGCTACTCTTTCCTCGCTCTAAAGAGTTATCACATCAATACCGTAGAAGAGATTGGTGATCTTATCCTTCTATGGATGAGCTCGGCGGTCTCTACACGCAAGTCAAAGTAGTTCTAAATGTCTTTGACAATGAAGAAAAAGTTTGCATGAGATCAACACTGATGAATACTATCCACCTTTCTTTCCCTTGAGCTGATTTTAGATTGATTGAGAACTATTCAGAGCAAAAAAGAGGGGGTATCTTATTCAAACTTTGACCGGCTTTACAAACAACTCTATTATCGTTAAAACATAATTCTATGCAAAGAGTCGTTGCTTTATAACATACAGTTATTGAGAGGAAAAAGTACTCTTCACATAAGGTTATATAAATCTTAGGGGAACTTCAACCTGTCAAGCTGTTGCAGAGAGCTTGGTAGAAGGCTCTTCGGGGGCTCCATTGTAACTGCAGTGCTTGCTGCAAGGCGAGATCTAGGGTCCTTCTGTGTCAATGTGGCGAGTGCAGCCTGTGCAGCTACTCGCGGCCCAACCATAGTAGCCAAAAACGCCACCTACAAAGAAAACAACTGCTTGTTAGGGATCTGTGGGCCTTAAAAAATCACAAATACAAGCAAATCATTAACTATATCGTTGACGTCATTGAAGACAAAAGCTCTAAAGCTTTACCTGAGCCATGACTGGGTTGGGAGCGTCAGAAAAAGCCACAAATGGCCCCTGTAAATCATTTGAATTCTGAATAGTAGCTGGTACAAGGGCCATTTGATTCGATTTTCCATCTCCTTGCACCGTGTTCTGTCTATGAGACAAGAGGTGGGGCTGGAACGGTTAAAGAGGTGCCAGGAGTCTCAATATCCTCCAAGAAGGGATCCTCAACAAGGAGGTGAGTAAATATGTGGTGTCCACTTTAGCGTGGACTAAACATGAGTACAAAGAAGCCATGATGTTAATGCTGATGTGAAAGATGAACATGCCATCAACATTGGTTGTTGGCTTTGATATTTTGAGTAACATGGACGGTGGTGAACCCGGCAACACCGTTGTTGCATTCGTCGTGTATAATAACAACAAATAATACATCTTCATGTTCTACTAAATCCAACTATGACATATACAGCATGTCTCATCTAAAGCAAAAAAATATGGGAGATGTGGTTTCAAACATCCCAAAAGACACTACCCGTACGTTGTGACATCAATGAAGTCATGCTAGCATCACTTGTTTAACAGAACCTGTAAAGGTTTGGGTAGATTGGCTCACTTTGATGTTGGATCATTGCTTCCTACAACAGTAGCTGCCTGCTTTGTTGTCTTCGTAGTACGTCATGGGTAGGTTGATGGCTCACCTTGTGCTTCACTCTCTTCCTGCAAGGTTGCAGAGTTCATAGAGATGACACTTTAAATTGCAAAGGACAATCTATAATTTCACAACAGCGCTCCATATAAATTAGAGGAATTGTTGTCGTCTTCAATAACATAACACTATGTTATTTGCGATGTCAACCAGGACGTCACAACTGACGTGAAGATGTCATGTCTACTACGTTCAAGTTGCAAAGTACATCATTTTCAACGGCAAGAGGATTCAAAGAATTTCCAAAGAAGGGGTTTATGGATTTTGTGCGAACGTGGACGTTTGCTTGATTGCTAGAAAGGGATTCAATCGCCTCTTGCTCTTTTATGTTCTCTTCACCCACCACTTCATTGCCCGTGTCCACAGCTTGATATACTCGATTTCGGTGATACGACTACGTACCTTATCAATCTCTCTTGCGTAATCAGAATGGACCTTGCGCTTGTCCACTTGCTGCCGCTAGTACTCCATTGCCACTTCCACATCTACCTCGGGGTCGAAGGGTAGCCTCCCTAGCACCATGGTTTACGTGACAAAGCGCACACATTCACATCAAGGAAGGATGTCAATAATTCTTTTGTGGGCATAAAAAAAACATAGGAGAAGGAGGTACTAACGTGTAAACTTACAAATACTTGAGCTCACCCTTACTGCAGCTGCAGCCTCTCCGTGGTGGCAAGCACTGAACTTGGCTATGGTTAAGGTTTCCTAGCCATGGTTGAGATCAGCTATGGCTGGGGTTAGATGGCTATGGCCAAACCTCCTCTTGCCCTCGTTCTTCTTCCCTTTGATCTCTCCCCTTGCCGTCTTGATCTGTCGCAAATCGCCTTCCTTGCTCCCAGCTAGTTCCGTCTTCACCGCTCCATGGCTCTAGCTATAGCCGCCATTGTTTTGCTCCAATCTTGAAGTCACCTCTCTCTACTCCTTGTTGTTCTCCTAATCTCCCTCCTCTTAGCATTGTAGTGAGCTTCGCCGCTCCCCACCTGCCATTGCTATCACCTAAGTTCAATTCGCTCTCACCCACACTTCCAAAAGTAAAGTGTGGGTGATGTGGAGGTTGCTATTGTGTAAGTCGCCCTTTGACTCTTCCTTCCATGCAACAAATTTCATCCACTATGGATGAAAGGTGATCCGGCCTTTGATGATATTTATCTTCATGTTTAAATACTTCTGCTCTAAGGGGTCTTTTACAACAATTCTCTTGAGGATGACGTAGTTATGTTGAGGATGACGTAGTACCGTTGATGTCACGTAGTAACGTTGATGATGACATAGTTTTGTTGAGGATGACGTAGTCCCGTTGAGGATGTCAACACCAATGTCATTCTGGATACTCCATGTTTGTGGTGACATTTTCATACACATATTTGGTGACGTCTTTGATGATGTCTAGTCTTAACCCCTAAAAGACAATTGTCCGAAAATGGGTTTTTTGAGAATTTGGGCAGGTTTCTATGATGTCAATTTTAGATATATTTTATTGAAACATTTTTTGAAGGTGTGGTATTGTTAGAGCTTCATGGGGATCTAATTTATTCATCATTTGGACATTGGAAAAAAAAATATGATGCCCAAAGTAAAATTCCTACTCGTTGGGCACCTCGGGCAACATAGCAAAAACACTCCATTACTTATGAATTTTTTTTTACAAGAAGCTAATATTATACTATTTGGTGATTTTGAAAAAAAAACTACTTTTGGAATTGATGTCTTTTTTAAAAGAGAATCAAAGTTCTCACGCCTTTTCGGGCAAGGTGCCAAAAACAATTCTTCTTTGCCATATAAAAGATAGAGATTTTGTTTTTTTGTACTTTTAATTTTTTGTACTTTGAAAAGGAGTATGAAACTTCGATTTCACCGTTTGGATTTTGAATTTTCAAGATCCACAATTTACAAAAAAATAAAATGCAAATAAACAAGTTTTAAATCCCTTCTACTTGCAATACTAATTTGAGAATGCTACACACTATTATTTCATTTGAAATTTGGGGAAAGTATAGCTTATATGGTCTATTTTTATTTGGTAAAATCTCCTCAAAAGAAAAGATGCAAGAGATATTTTTTCATGAGGAAACAAAGTGTGTTGATCCTGTTTCGAATGGTCCCAAAATGACTATGTTTTTCACTTCAAATACTATAATCTTCTAATTCAAATGGTGAAAAAATTTGAGAAAATTACCACTTATTTTTGTCATACTCTAAATTAATATCTTAAGGTTAAAAATAGTAATGGAAGAATTTTTTTACTCTTACCTTCTCTTTTACTAGAATATGTAGTTTTGAAGTGTTTTTGACAAGAAAATCGCAAAGAATTTTAGGGGTTAAATGATGGAAATTGTAACGGCAACTGTAGTTGACAAACTTCAAGTTGTAAGTGAATGATTTGAATATTATTGATTATGGTGTATTTTGCAATGTAGGGAAGCAACATGTGTGGTTCTCTATTCTCTTCAAGTCGTTGCATCTTTGGCCGCTTTTGGAATCTGTTTTAAGTTTATCCAATATGTAATTGAGGAATATATATAGCTCTATTCATCAGCATTTTGAAATATTTGTACTGAAAAGGAAAACTATGAAGAAGTGGTTAGGCCAAAAAAAAAAACAATGTGATAAGGAAGTGCAAAATATGTTCCTCGGTTAAGTAGACTTATGTAGAACTTTTGCATTTACTGTTTCAACTTTATAAACACCCCATTTTTCCCGCAACCTTTGCCTTTTTTCAATATTTTTAGTTTTAAATCACCCAATGAGTATTTACACACTTTCCCTTTTTTTATATTGTATTGAGACTTATGCCTAAACCCATGAGCAATTCAACCATTTCCCATTCTTTTTATTCATTGTTTTGAGTTTTGTGTAAACGGTAAACCACTTGACAATTTCCCAATTTTTGTCATTCGGTCTTGCAAATTTGATAATAGCCCAAGATCACTTCATCCATGTGCATTATTTTGTTTATAACCTTCTAAGTTTCCAAACACCAAAAGAGCTTTTCAAGCTTTTCCATTTTTTTCAGTCTTCACTTGTTAAACATCCGAGAAGCACTTCAACCAAGATCACTTCAACCTTTCTTGTTTTATTAATTCACTCCTAAAACCCCCTAAGACAACTTTAACTTTTCCCATTTTTTTCTTCAAACTTGGGGCAATTTAAAAGACCCAAAAAACACTTACACATTTCCAAAAAAAAATTCAATATTCAAATCTTTGAAACCCTTCAAGAGCACTTCATCCATTTTCCATTTTTTCTATTCACTCTTTTTAGTTTTGACTAAACAAAAGACCATTGTTTGATTTCCCAATTTTTTCTAGTCACTCTTGCAATTTCTCTAACTACCCAAGACCACTCATGCATTCCCATTTTATTTTTTTTAACCTTCCAAGTTTCCAAACATATGAAGAGCACTTCAACGTTTCTCAATTATTTCTTCAATGGATTTCTATTTAAAAAACACCCGATAAGCACTCACACATTTTTATTTTTTTTACAATCTTCAGATGTAAAAAGCACTTGATGACCATTTCAACCATTTCTTATGTTTATTATTTAGTCTTTTGAGATTTTCCTGAACTAAAGACTACTTATTCAATCTCCATTTTTTTTTTTCATTTACTCTTGCAATTTTCAGAGAAGCCCAAGACCAATTCATTCATTCCGTTTTTTTTATAAAAAAATTTAAGGCAGTAGGCTGTCATTTATGTTTGTCATCAAATTTTTAAAATAATCCAACACCTCTAAACCTTACCCGTTTTTTTAAATACACTCTTTTTAGTTTTCCTAAACTTAAAGTCCACTTTCACCTTCTTCATTTTTTCCCCCACTTTCGCAATTTTTTAACAACCACTCAAACACTTGCCACTAAGTTCATGAATTTAAAGAATGAATCACTAGAACTACTATATTAACAAGCATGCTTTATGATATTATTAAAATTAATGAGCAAATAATCTCATATTTAATCAACTTAAAAATATTATGTATACAAAATATATGTAACATGTGCATTTAAGTTGAGCCATAAACATATTTTTAGTTTCAAGTGTTCTTGTAAGTCCATTAAATAATTTATCTAGAAGACAACTTATACCTTACCTAATTGAATTTATTTATTTTTGTGAGTTTTAAGATACCTAAAGACCACTTTCACCTCTCCATTGTCTTTAATCACTCAATTTATGTATGGAACACTCCAAGACCCATTGCCACTTGGTTCATTTCTGTATCCACTCTTTTAAGTATTGTAACTTGTAAACACGTACCCAAAGAAAACCTACGGTGCCTTTCCCAATAAAATTTATCCATTCTTGTGAGTTTTAAAAAACTCGAAGACCACATACACCTTTCCCATTTTATTCATTTGCTCTTGGAATTGTTAGAAGATCCCAAGACCCCTTCAATCATTCCTAAAGTTTTTAATTCACTCTTTTGAGCTACCCTAAAACTGAAGACCACTTGTAAATTTATAAATTTTTCTATTCAAGGTACGGACATTTCAAAAGCATTTATATTCCACTTCATTCATTTCCGTAAATTTTTTGTCTAATTCTTCAAATATTTAAAACAACCCAACAACTCTAAATCTTACCCATTTTTTTGAATTCACTATTTTCAACTATCCTAGAGCCAAAGACTACTTTCACCTTTCCCATTTTCTTAGTCACTCTTGGAGTTTTTAGAACAAACTTACAGTAGTTTGTCCATTCCCAATTTTTGTTAATTACTCTTAGAATTTGAAACACCACAAGACCACTTACACCTTCCTCATTTCTTTTTTCCACTTTCATAATTTTTTAACAACCCAAGAACACTTAAACATTTGTCATTTTTTGGAATTCGTTCTTCTGAAAAAATGAATTTAAAGAATGAATGACTAGAATTGCTATATTAACAAGCATATTGTGTGATCTAATTTAAATTCATGAGAAAATAATCCCATATTTTATCAACTTTAAAATATTATGTATACTAAATATATGTATAATGTAATATTGGCATCTAAGTTGAGCCATTAATAAATTTTTAGTTTTAAGTGTGCCTGTTGTCGTACCACGAATTTTAAAATTTTGTTAATTTGTTAGTTAGTGATTTTAAATATGACTAGTTAGATAGTTATAGGAGTTAGGTCTACCCTCAAGAGGAGGAAGTAGTTCCATACCACTAATTCCTTGTCCAATGGGCAGGGTCTTAGTGGTGGAACGAACAGACACTTTATTCACGTCGGCTCCTTCGGAGACCGGCGTTCTTCATCTTCTTCTTCTTCTTCTATAGGAGTTAGTCCTAGACTAGTTTTAACCTTTACGGTAGATTAGAGTTAAGAAAGTTAGAAGGTATTTAAAAACCTTAAAGTGAATAAAAAATAGTGTAGAATCCGATCTTAGTTGGAGCAGGAACAAGGAGCCCAGGAAGAAAACCCGAACCTAACCAGCTAGAGCTGGAAAACACGGAGCCCGGAGGCCAGCACCAACGGAGCCCAAAGGTCGACATCAACACGAGCCCGGAAGCCAGCATCAATGCGAGCCTGGAGGCTAGTACCAGTAGAGCCCAGAGGCCAATATCAGCGGAGCCCGGAGGCCAGCATCAACGGAGCGCGAGCAGGAGGTCTGAGCAGGCAGTCCAAGCAAGAAGCTGCTCGCGAGCTCTACCCGAGCTAGAGGCTGGTACAAGAACAAGTAGCGGAGCGCGAGGAGGAGGTCCGAGCAGACAACACCTGAGTATCGAAGACGACGAGGGTTCCGAGCAGGCGATGAGCGCGAAGTAGATCAGCCCAGAGGCGAGGGTTGCGAGCACGCGAGGATCACCGTGGAGCAAGCTAAGAACATGACTTCAAAAGTGAGGAAGAACCCCATAAGGACGACGGTGAGGAACATGAGCGAGTAGGCAAGAGGAACATCACCAACTCTACGAGCATAGCAGCAAGGCGCACATGCGGACTAAGAGGACATTAGGATCACCATCATCACGAGAATAAGATGGCGAAGTCAAAAATGGAACCGTGAGGGCAACCATCACCAAGAGGGCTTGGAACGGACTCGGACTAAGACCACCACAACATGGACCGAGCTTAGAGGCGGACGAGTAGTGGAAGAGGACGGCGAGCAGCAAAGCGAGGAGCAAGTGCGGCACGAGCAAGAACAGAAGGTTGAGCCCGGAAGTGAGCCCGGAAAGTTGTCCTAGAAGTCCCGAATCTTGGGAGAGGCATAACTCCCTTGATACTTGTCCAAATGGGCAAGTGAGGAGTCCATCGGCATTTACGCAACAAGAAGATGTCAATGAAGTGGTAGATTGTCCCTTCTGGATGCGAAGTAAGGAAGATATGCTGCCTAGAAGGTTCAGCTCGGATGTGAGCTCGGAAGGAAGCTCGGATAGGCGAAGGAGGACCACCACCGGGAAGAAGAGGAAGATGAGTCCGAACCAGAAAGGAGAGGACAAGCCCGGACCGGGAAGGAGAAGAGGTCTGGGCCAACCCGGACTTGTAGAGATCAAGACGAGGAGCTCAACAGCGACCAAGACGAGGAGCTCAACAACGACCCAGACGAGGAGCTCAACATCAACTAAAACGAGGAGCACCATCGCTGGAGAGGGGGTCCGGGCCAGCCCGAACTTGTGGGAATCAACACGAAGAGCACTTGCGACGGCCGCGCCTTCCTCAACTTTGAGCCGGAGTTCCAAGAAGGGCAGGAGGAGAGAAGAGAGGAAGAGACTCAAGGAATTGGCCCGGAAGTAGGGTCAGGATCTTGGTTCGTAGGTCACTGTTCATTCCGGGATTTGGCCCTCGGTTTGACTTTGATTTTGACTTAGTATTGCCTTGGGATTTGTGTATTAAGTTATCTTCTGACGGTGTACGTAGTGAAGAGTGGCGGCCACCGCCGCCAAGGGTTGTTAATGCCGTTGTTTTTAGTTTGAAGGTATCGTTTGCTTTTGACGTTTGTGTGAGCTCTTGGTAGTATGAGAGAGGAGTCTCATCGCACCTCTCTTCACTACTTGATGTGTGTATTTGCTTTCAGTTTAATTCTAAACCTACACTCTCAGAAAACCTTCTATGGTTGGAGAGCTCGGATTCTATATGACTGTGAGTACCATTTCAAGTAGTCTACTCCTCAAGTCCGTACTAACTGTCGAAGTCGTTGTTTCCTTGTTCCATCAAGTAGAGTTAGTCCATGTGGATGGGAATAACAGGTGAGATGGTTAGATTGTTAGTCGGACGTGACTCTAACTCTGACATTTGTAGTTGTTTCCTTGTTCCATCAAGTAGAGTAGTTTGTGTGGGTGGAAATAACCTGTGAGATTATAAGTGTTTAGAGGAGGACAAGGGAGGAGTGACGGATGTGAAAGGGTCATAGGGAGTCTTGAGTGACCTTCCAGCATCAGATTGATGTCGGTTGTGAAGGCTAGTGTCGTTCCCAGAAGCATCCTACCTCCACCCACATCAGATGTGGAGGGAGACTTAGAGAGCTCCGGATAGTGGGCGGGTAGGCCCCCTTCTCACTTACATTACGTCTCTCTTAGTTTTGGTATCTCGGGCCTAACTCCCCCTTAGAGGGGATCTCAATGAAACCATAAACATTCAAGTGAGTGAATAGGAATAGAAGGAGAGAATGTGAGGAATGATAGTCGCTAGTTGGGTGATTACTAAAATCTCTGTGAGTCCACGGACCATCGGTCGTGGTGATATATCCTATCCGGGTGCTAACGTACACCGGATGTCTATAGTGTACATATGTATAAAGCTATAAGATTAGACTAACTAAAACCGGACCAAGTAGGATCCGGGCCAAGTAGGATCCGGGCCAAGTAGGATCCTACCCAAGTATCTTTCCTATCTAGGCCAAGTAGGCTCATAGCCAAGGAAGGCACTTGAGCGAGGTGGTTGGTGTAATTAACTCTCAGACCTTGTGGTCTAAACCTTTCTTTTCTTTCTTTTGATGTATCTATTGTGGTATACTTGACATTGTACAGATCTAGACTTGTTGTTAGCCGTTGTAGTTCTCGATGATTCTCTGTGGAAACGATTACCTAGGGGTATCTTTGTGTTATGATGTGAATACTTGCCAACCCGTACTACGACACCTATAAGTCCATCAGAATAATTTATCCCATGTAAGCAAAACCATTGTTTCCATACAAACAAGTTTTGCCTATCTATGTAGAGGAGCTGCTCATTTTGCTCAGGTTTTTTACCTCCGGGCAGCGGGCTGCAATCATTCCACACTGAAAATGAATGCAGTGGATGACGTAGACCTCCCGCGTTTTCTATGACATTGCACTTAGAGAGTCAGACGTGACCACGTTGGTATTGACGTCCTCCAAAACGTGTCTGTCCACGGTGGCATCTACGCATTTTGTCTTTAATACGAACATGTTTCATGCAACGTTAAAAAAAAGTTTAGGTACTACGGCCGTTGTCCGACAAACGTCTGACATCTCAGAAAACACAACATGTTGCAACCTTGACACCACCTAAAACATGGTTATCTTATAGTGTTTGGAATTGATGGAGTACGACTTCATGGTGGTACACAAAGCGGAACTCGTGAACATGGAGGCTTAATTGAATAGGTCCATCGTGCTAGTTTCCGTGGTAGTTTGTCAGACTCCATCAACCACTTTAAAGGTTGATGATCTCTAACCAACAAAAACTCGTTATTATACAGATAACACCAAAAAATGAGCAATTGCATATATCGCGGCCAAGCATTTACCTTCATACGAGCTATATTGAGCCTCCACGTTGTTGTTGGACCGACTGGCGTATGCGATCACAAACTTCTTCCCGTCGTCATCCATTTGCGTCAACACTGCGCCGATTTCCACTACGCTCCAATCTGTATGTAACTGGTATGTCCTTCCTGCTATCGGCCTTTGAACTATAGGTGCTGATGCCAAGCGGTCCTTTAACTCGTGGAAGGCCACCTCTTGCTCATCTCCCAAGATCCAAGGTTGATCATTTCTTGTCAAGATGGTCAATCGCTTGGCAATAGCACTGAAAGACTTTACAAACTTTCTATAGTAGTTACACAATTCCAAAAATGTACGTAGCCTACTAACATCTGTGTTGGAGATTAGAGTTGCTCGTTGTTATTATGATATGGAAAATAATTGAGGTAGATTTAGAAGGGAAAGTAAAGGGGAGAAAATAGAGAGAGGTAATACAAACTTAAAGTAGTCCTATATGAATTGGCAAAGGTTGTTACCAATTGGTACTATAAGTGAAGGCCTTTGAAAGAAGGTCATATCTCACTTCAAGCATTGTTTGTAGTATCTTATGTGTTTTATTTGCTTGTGCAATCATTTCTTTATTTTTTTTGAATCTCAATAGATTATGGGCCCACTCCAGTGAGTTGCAAGTGTAGAGTTTGGTGCAAATTGGTTTAGAGGAGATCTTCAGAGTCTTTGAGCATTGGAGGTGAAGAAGGTTCAATTTTAGGCATTGGAGGTGCACATGTATTGATTCAAGGCCATTGGAAGCATTGGAGGTGATTGAAGAGGATCCAAGGAGTTTCTAATAGCAATGGAGGTGCACATTCAAGGGTGTCGGCTTTGTAAGTGTTTACATTTGCACTTTTGTACTTTTGCACTTTTGCACTTTTGTACTTTTGCACTTTTGGACTTTGTCCATACACATAGTACATAGTGATCCATATGGGTAGCCCTGAAATTTGAATGTTCTAGGTGTGTATGCACTTCGCCCATACACATAATACATAATCCGTATCGGTAACCTTGAAATTTGAATGTTGTAGGTGCATAAGTGCATATTGGAGCCTAGAAAGGGCTCATTTGAGTAATTAAGGTGCACTAGTGCACATTGGAAGTTAGGAATTAGTGTTGGAGCGCAAATATGACAACATATGATGGCGAGGGTGCTAGAGTCATTGACAAGTTCAAAGGTGAAAATTTCAATTCTTGGCAGTTCAAGATGGAGATGGTGTTGACATCCATGGACCTTTGAAGAAATGTGGATGACTCCGAGGAGCCTCTATCTGAAGACAATGATCCAAAGGTGAAAAAGGCCTATAGTCGGCGTGTGAAGAAGGCTCTCCAAGGAATCATGTGTCATTGGCAATTGAGGACATGTAAGGAACCAAGCGGTGCCAAATATTTTTTATTTTTTTATTTAAAAAAATATGCAATTTAGTGCAGGTGCGGAGGGCGGGAGCGAAGAGGTGGAGCGAGAGTGGGAGGCTGGGCTGGAAGTGGAAGGGTGGGCGGAGGTTGAGAGGGTGGGCCGGGGGGGTTACAATTGGGGCAGGGGGAAGTAGCTCGCGGGCAGGCAGGCGCCCCACCTCGCAGGATAAAGCCTGACAGGGTGGACTGACTCCCTTCATCGAGCCTCTTCCAAAGAGGGGGTTAGATTGCCCTTGGTGTGGTCCACCACGGAGTTGACTAAATACCCCGGTCGAGCGTTGCACAAAGCCTCAGGCTTGGAAGGGTGGGGGAGGGTAGGGACAAAACCGACCCCTATTTTTATGTTGGAGGGCCGTATTTGATAAAAGAGGGGGCCACCAAGGAAAGATTGGGGCTATAGGCCCCAAATTTGGCAAATTTTTTTTCCAAAAAAAGCCTCTAGAGCCCCGAAAGTTAAAAGGCCAAAAAATGGACTAACCGAGGCTATTGCTTGGTGCACCAACGCTCGACTAGGGTAAATAACGGAGATCCATCCACCACCCTTCTACTCTCCTATGAAAGGATTCGGATGCACAGACTCTCTTTGCACATTAACGAAGCGTTCAGAGGGTAAGTTTGCGTTGTTTCCTCCTACCTTCCTTTCTTTCGGAGTTTTTCTTCAAAACCGTATAATCAAAAGTACGTATGCAGCGCATGTACATACAGAGCCCTGGACAAGAATCTGGTCGAGAAATGAAGTCGGACGAAAGCTGACAGCGGAAAACCACATTCCAGTTCAAACTCCTGGCAACGCGGACGGAATCATGTCCGTCGTGGGGCCCCCAACACCATCAATAGATTCGCAACAAAACTGTCAGGCCACGGTCGTAGACGTGACGTCCAAAACCCGTCACTGCACACCTACTCTACAACCCCCCTAGAATCCGTACAAACCAATCTCAAAAAAACAACAGATATCGTTCAAATCTCGCGAAGGCTCACAGGTTTGGGTCCCTTGGCGCTAACAAAGAGAATCAGTGTACGAAGCGCAGTGAGCTTTGAACTCCCGCAATAGCACGGCCAATGGATTCCTGAGCCTTGTGAGTGAAGCTCTCGGCATCCATTGATGATGTCTTCTTTCCGGACATGGAATGGTGCCAGGATCTGTGGATTTCAAACTATGGAAGCGCCACATGGATGATGTTCCTCATCTTGTCGGCACTTTGTCTCTGGCATGAAAAGGAGCAGCTCAAGATGATGATCACAAAGTGGAGAAATCTGCTTTCCTGTGAGTCCCTGAGCTTCTGGAATGGTTCGTTATTGGTGAATTATGCTGAGAACGCGATCGTATTGTTTGGAGTCTTCTTGTGATGTAATTCGTCACGGTTTTGTGCTTGATCGAAGTTTTATTGTGTGATGCGTTAGTGGAATTTTTTTGTCAGTTTGCTTATGTTCAGAGTGTGTTAATGCTAGGGTCGAGTTGAAGTTCGATTGTGTAACCTGCTTGAGTGTGTAGTTAATTTAAAAGATTGTTAGCGTTGTTAGTGGCTTAAGAATGATTTTGTTCGATCAGAGGTTCATCATGGTGTTTTTGGAATGTTGGAAACCTCGGCGTTAGTGGGTGTTGATTGCGTTGTTAGGGTTTGGGTGGGAGTTGAAGGTGTTCGTTAATGATTTCCTCGGGATTCGGGTCTTGGTGGGCTGTCAACAGTGTGCAGCAACAGGAGCGCGTTGAAGATGAGGAGCAGCTATATTCTGTGTTAGAGTCGATTTGGAATGATGATGTGAGGGGTGCACTAGGTTCGGAAGGGATTCAGTGCACAATGTGGATGGTGCGAGGTTTCCGAGGGGTACTAGGGGTTGGGAGTGGCGATGAGAAGGCGAAGGGGAAGGAGATGTCTTCCTGCTCGTCGGATGATTCTTCGTGGCACTCGGCCGAACCGGGAGTGGATGAGCTCGAGAGCTTCTACGGCCCGACGTCCGGGAGCGACAGCGAGGTTTCCACGACCTTCGATCTTTTGCCAGATTATGCATCACTGCGGCATCGCATGCCTGCGAATTACTACGGAGTGAATGAGAGCGACAGCGCTGCGTCGACGAGTTCTCGGCGAGAGAAGTCAAGGGTTAGGGGCTCCCGGAAGCGAGTCTCTGTTCGGAGCGGCAGCTATTCTACTCCTGCGATACGTGAGGAGTCTCTGGAGACGATTATCCCTCGCTCCCGAGAGCTCAGGCTGGACAACGACCCCGTCGTGCAGCCGAGGAGCTCGAGACGTGGTAGCGCCTCTACTTTGCCTTATTTTTCTGGCCATGAGAGTGATTTTTTATTTTTTTGTGTGTCCAGCTAATGTACTGCGTGTGCTGGTGCAGTTGCGCCGGAAAGGCTTCGAGGGGGTTATGAAGTACCGAAAGATGAGCTGCAGGGGGTTCGAGATCTTAAATGGATTCAGCTCCAGAAGCTCCAGCGCTTGCAGAGAGACAGACACTGGGGCGATTTGTTTCCGGAAAAGCTGGAGAAGAAATTCTCGTGGCCCTGGAAGACGTTGACGGAGGAGCAGATTGCTTTGGGGAAGCTGGAGTTCAGCAAATTCATTGTGGCGCTCAGTTGCTGTGACGAGTATGCAACTGCAGTTGTTTTTCTTCTCTTGCGTTCCTTTCAGTGTCTCTTATTGAATTCTTGATGGTCTGTTCTTGCATCGCATTGATTGAGCAGATGGAAGTTACGGCCAGAAGTTGCGCTTACTTTGGAGCATATTAATACTCTCCATCAGTTACCCTTGGAAGAGATTCCAGGGTATGTCAACCATGAGATTGCAGTGATCAAGGGCGTCTCAAATACAAGTGTCAAGGTTTGATTCCTCTTGTTGAAAACGATTAAATTTTCATTTTATCTCGTTGAGAATTTGAATATATTTATGCCTGAATCTCGATGTTATGTAATTTGCTATGCAGAAGGCATGGTTGAGAAAGGATCGACCGGTTTCGTACGAGTGCCATGTTGGCAAAACTGGCTCATGTATCATCAAGGTAACTATCTTCATGCAGGTGTTGAATTTGGACATTCTAGTTTTGAGATGTCAAATCATGTATAACTTCTATTACTTGTGCTGTGTAATCTGGCAGGTTGTGAAACCGAAACCGACGAGCACTTTGTTGCACCGTCAGTTTGGGGAAGATAGAGTCATGCCCGTATTTATCAATGAAGTGCCAGATGATGCGCCGACATTTGCCCAACATGGCATAATTGTTGGTCTCCGGCGCTACCGTTTATGGAGTAAGTGGTCAATCATGGGGAGTATCTTCTTTTCTAATGTCCAGTATTGGAGTATTAGATGGATTAGTAGCTTATTTTCGGTAGAGTTATGTTTGTAGTAGTGGTGAAGCGGGACGAATTAGTGATGAGATCTTCATTATCTGGTGATCTCGTGTCGTTTGTGATTGCAAATGAACTTGCCTCTGTTTTCTGTTATGACAGCTTACAAGAATTCTGGGAAGGAAGAATTTCAGAACAGGAATGAGGCCAAAGGTCAGCACATTGTTCAATTTTTTGAACCTGCAGTGGCTTGGGTAGTAGTGAAGACATGTAACGTATTAAATACATATCTCTATTTGGGTATTTCAGTTTTCTTCTCATGGATTTTCAACTTATCGTATTAATATGTGATTCTCTAATTTGGTGACATAATTTCTCAGAAGTGGATTATCAGAGATCGGTGAAGTGCTTCTTTATCTGCACTGAATCGTTGGCGGATGTGGATCTTGAAGATCCCAATTTTAAGTACTTTGTGAATATGCAAGCGGCAAGATGTCATATCATGCACATCAATACCTTGACAACTATGACAAAGTATTCTTCCAGGTGAGACGACTCGAGCAGGTGCATGCCCAACACACACTCTTGTCAATTTAATGACCACTTGATATTAATCCTCAAGGAATGTAGGCTATTAGTTTACCTGTTCATGTTTTTGAGTTCATCTCACGGTGTTATCTTCTTTTGCAATAGATTGCAGTTGCCTTTATCGAAATCTATGACTGCCAACATCGATTTACGAGACTTAGACGAGATCAAGGAGATCGATGACAAACTTTGCAAGGTTTATAAATTTTCAGCCTAGTTATATGATTTTTCTGCAATTGTGCTTTTGTGGATAGTATAGGTACATAATACTCCTCTTTTTCCTATGTGCTATTGGAGATCTAGTCGGTATGTTCCGTTTTTTTCCCGGTGCTGACAAAGTTGAGATATTATCTTGCTTTGAAACTGCAGACTTTGGGCGACTCAGGGGAAAAAATGTCCCACACGGACGGAACTGGGGAGATTTCATCTGAAGTGGCTAAGAGGTTACCTGTTTCTGTGTTCAAAGGGAAAGTGAACGACAAAGAGGTGCCCTTGTTAGTGCTATTTATAATGTTTAATACCTTTATGGTATTGCCAGGTTCATGAGTAGCTACAATTGCTAAGAGCTGCAATTTGACTAATTTGCTAAGGTGGTATGTCTTCCTTTCCAGGGCTACCCTACTCTGGTTCAGATTCGCATGTTTTTGGAAGGCATGGCAATGAAGGGCACTTTTCTAGTGAATCATAAGGTATTCAGATGAAGTAGTGGATTGAATTTTCAACACGTTTATTTGAGCCTCTTAGCCCGGTTATAGAATTCTAGTTTCATTTACAAATTCAAATTTTAATGTTTGAATTAAGGCTACTGCAATACTTTCCCTTGCTATTGGCTTGCGTAAAATTTAGGGACTCAAATTGCCATCGTTTTTTTGTGGCCTTTCCTTCCAAAAGTTTGAGATAAATTTTAGAGATCTGTCGTTGGACATTTTAATTAGTATGTTCTATCTTAATGCTTGCAGCTAGATAAATTACGGATTCATTATCGACCTTCTATGGTAAAGGTAAACCGTAGCGGCGATCTCGAAGGCTTTCAATCTATCAACTCCTTGGAGGTCCTAAATACATGGTTGGTCTTTGAAGCTTCTTTTAATGCACCGTCTCAACTTTCCAGAGAGGTTTCATTATTTCTGATGAAGTATCATATATTTGATTTCAATATAGCATTGTTTACTTTCAAATTTCTGAGTTTTTGTTTTGCTGTGGAGCTCTGCCGTAACAGTCGGGAACCGAAGGATGGAGCAAACCTGTGTTTGGATTTGATCGTTCTTCTGACGTTAAATAAAGTGAAGCCTGATTTCTTTCTGCGACTTCTGAGGACAGCTTTGGAGAATATTCAGAGCTTATTCACCAACCGGGTCGCTGCTCTCAAGGGTACAATTAACATGAAATTCACAACCTTAGTATTGTCTCAGTTTTGTGGTTGGAATCATCGAATGTTGCCCTTTCTGAGCCACCATCTGTTGTGCAGAACTGAGAGGCTGTGCTGCTGATTCCGGCCTCCGTGATCAGACTCTGAGAATGCTCATTGCGGGCATCCCTTTGACGCATATACACATGCAGAAGAACCTCAAATCAATCGCACAAGATAAGCTGAAAAGCCTCCGGCGTGGATGTGTACCGGTTCCCAACACCCGGTACCTGATGGGAACTTGCGACCCAACCGAGGAACGAGTCTTGAAACCGAATCAGGTGGCGATTGCCATGTGCGTATGTGGGCCTTTAACTTAGCTTGGATTTTTTGCTCTTGTTATTATGTCACATTGACGTGGTTTGATACGTTCAGGGGCGATGGGAGAATCTGTGGCAAGGTCTTGGTGTACAAACCGCCTGGCAAGCACTGGGGCGATGTACATCTCTTCGACGCCGTGTGGGACGAGAGGCTTGATCCATATGTGGGACCAAGCAAATTTACAATTTTCTTCTCCACTAATGGTGATCGCCCCGTCGTGGACGAAATCGCCAACAGCGATTTGGATGGTGACCTCTACTGGGTTTGCAATAACGCCGAGGTAGGGAATGTTTCATTTCATGATAATGTAGTTTGATATGCTGGTTCAGCTTTTGAATGTTTTTACATTTCTTGAACTGACCTAATCTGAGAAACACTATCTTGTACAGCTGATTTCGCAGTTCACCCCCAACACTCCTTGGTCAAGACCAGCCTTCGTCGGCTCAAACCGAGTAGCGAGGTCCCCTACCCAGATGTCACCTACCGAGCTTGAGGTTGCTCTTTTCAACAAGTTCTTGAAGGCTCGTGGTGCAAATGGGTACGGATCTGCAACCCGAGTTTAATAGGATAGATCAGTATTAATTGTTCTATAGGCGACCGTGAGCGCTATAATGGTCGACTCGATTACTTCCTGTGTTATGCTCCATGTTTGTTTCAGGAATTCAGCGCCCACAATGCCTTTGGCTGCCACCTATTGGCTTGCACACATGGACAAATACCTTGAACTCAGAGACGCAGTGCAACCTTCAACTGAGCTGGGTGTGGTGAAGAAGAAGATCAACGACTTGATTGATATCTTCTACAGGGCCTTGGATGCTGAGAAATCAGGCGAAGATGTAATCTCCTTCACTCTCAGAACGTACTCTCGTTTTGAATCCAAGATCAATGTTTGAGATTATGACAATTTTTAGATTTCTGTTGAGAAGCTAACAAAAGTTACCAACATGCAGGTGGAGTTACCGTGGAAGTTGAAGCCTCAGAAGTATCCCCACTTCATGGAAAAGGAGAAAGTGAAGCGCGAATTATATACGTCGACCACCATCCTTGGCCAACTGCATGACATGGCTAGTGTAAATGCTGAGGAGTATTGTCACCCAATCGAAGGTTCTTCCATTATTCACACCTTCATTGTTTCCATACGCATGAGATTTGAATTGCCATTTCATCGTCAATCTTGACATTGATTGCAGAGATCATGGACCGTGACCCCAAGTTCGAGTTTGAGGGGTTTGAGAACTACAAAGACGATTGGAGAGCTTTGTTCGAGGACTACAACCAAGAGATGAGTGAGAAGACGTTATCTGATGAAGAAACTGGTCCACAGAAGAGAGATCGCATCATTGCGAAGTACCAAGAGGTGAGCGTCTCAAACTTATGTTCCAAGCGGACTTCCTTTCATTTAAGATGAGCTAAGACATCTGCTCTTTCTTCAGATCCTGAAAGGAACGGACAAGCCATTGCACCAGATTTGGGAGGAAGCGTCTGCTCTGTACTACGTCAATTACGAGCGGACTTACAACCGCTACTACAGTGGACGATCGAAGGATGCGTCGTTGTACGGCGCGTTTGCCATTGCAGGGAACTATCTCTGTGAGATCTACGCACGTAAGGAAGGTGTTGATCCTCTTGTTTACGCTAACTCTATCAGAGTAGAATGTTCGCATGGCTGAACCCTTCAATGTATCCCTCATTTCATGTAAATATTCATGTCGATTATTTGCTGTCTGCTTTATCAAGTTTGTCAGTTACGTCCACCACTTCAAACCTTCCTCAAATCTGTAAACCGCTGCAAATGATAGCAACAATATGAAAGTTTCGCAACAATCTGGAACTCTGTATCTCGAGAAATGCGAAACTGTCTGGTGCTCAGCAGCTTTGATGAAGGAACCTTGCTGGTGAAGCCAGATGCTTCAGAGATCTCGTGTGATGAGGGCGGAGAAACAGTGCGGAGAAACAGCGGAGCGCCGTTTTGATTTGCGCTCGGATTCGCATACGACAGAGAAGGGCGTTGTTTTTAGTGCAGAATATCTCAACAGAATGACACATATGTCGGCTTTAGTTCTCCCGGGAATCGTGTCTCGATTGTAACTTTTCGCTCCGAAGCTTCAGAGGTACGCTTCTTCAGCATGTGATTCCACCGTTGCGAAACCGGAGAGTGTCGGAGGTTCTGACATGGCTATGAAGGTTGAAACTGTGGGGTTGTACTAGAGAGATTAGTGTAACGGCTCTGCTTCAGCGGGGACGCTAGTTAAGCTGCGAAGGGAAAAACGAAGCAGACGCTCGGTCGATTTGCCTGTCGCAGTTCGCGGTCGGCTGGGAAGAGTCGCAGAGTCCTTTGAGGTTCCCTCACGAGGTTGGCTGAGCGCGATTTGATTGCCACAAATTGATCGCTAAAAGAGGAACGAAATGGCGGCTCTGTGAATTTGCGAATCGCAGTTTTAGTTCGACGAGCCGGGACATGAGAATCGGGGTAAGAGAAGCGGCGATTCTGTAGAGTTGCAATCTGCATCTGCTGGTTAGTTGTAGGTTTTTGAGTTGGGGGTGAGGGGCATTGGTGAGGGTTGTGGTTACAATGAGGAGAGCGGGGCAATTAGTGTACTCTGCTTTGTTCGGGAGAGCAACCGGAAGCGAGGAACTGTCGTCAGAGTCGACGTCTTCTTCGTCGCAATCGTGTTCTTCCTCTTGTTCAAGCTCGGGGGGCTCGCTTGAAGCGGAGGAGGTTGAGGATCACTACGGATCGGCGGAAGATTCTTCGAGTAACTCTGGCTTCCGGGCGAGCGACTCGGATGCGGATGGTCGCCGGAGACAGTCGCCTCGCGGGAGCGAAGGCTCCACGAGTAGCGCGCAGTCGAGAGTAGTCGCGGATGCCCGCGACTTGGTGAGTGATCTTGAGAGCGAAACAACGGTGGATGATGACGGCTCTAGCTCTCCGCACCACGGGCAGAGCTCGACTTGGTCACGGCGAGGTAGAAATGTCTCCTCAAAGATTGTTCACAACTTGTGTCCTCATGATCTGCGAATTTTGATTCGGAGGAGATTAGAATAGCAGTCATATCAATTGAGATCTGACTTAAGGATGATGTTTGTGTTGCAGGATTCGGAGGACGAGGAGCTTTGACGTCGAGGGCAACCTCGTCGAAGAAGGTACTGACAGGCTTTGGGGGGCTAAAGGAATTGCAGTTGGAGAAGCTCCGGAGGCTGGAGGCGCTGGACAGGGCGTGGGACGACTTGTATCCCATCGAGAGGGAGGAAGAGTTTGAATGGCCGTGGGAAGACCTAACAGAGCAACAGGTTGCTTTGGGAAAGTTGGACTTTCGCAAGTTCATCGTTCTGCTGAGTGGCTTGAGCCAGTGAGTTCGTTTTTCTTCTGTGACGTTTGATTAATCTTTTTTTTTAATTAGGTTTAGGTTGTCTTTTGATTTGGAAATAACTTTTCTTTGTGACCTTGTAATTGTGGTCTGCAATGTGTGTGACAGAACCGGTCTTCAGCCGGAGAATGCATTGTCTTTGGAGCAGATAAATGCTCTTCATCAGCTGCCCTTAGAGGATGTGCCTGAATACATCGCCAGCGAAGTCGCAATACGTCATAATATTCCAGACGAGTTCTTCTCCGATGTCAAAGGCATCAAGGTATTTTTAGGCCGGTATTTGAGTTTGTTATTGAGCTCACACTTTGTACACCAGATTTTTAGCCTGCGTATTTGAGCTTGTTATCAAGCCCCCACTTTGTACCAGATTTGTGAAGAGATAATTCGGTTTTTGATAGAGAACGTGGTTGGAGAAGGATGGGCCTGTGTCATTCGAGTGCCATGTTGACAAGAATGATGACTGCAAATTTAAGGTAATTTCCTTTTGGTTCTTTGCTAAACTTCAGATTGAGTTTCAATCATCATTGTTTCCAGTTCCTCTGCGGAATACAAATCTGGTGGAAGCTCGTTTTTTGACGTTGGAGTCAATCTCAGCTTGTGTACCGGCATCCTCTACCTCCGAGCTACTGCTGTTGATTTTTTTGGAACACCAATGCCACCACAGATTGTACAACAGCGGCCTGCGAGCACGGTACTGCACCGTACGTTTGGAGGGAATAGAGTGATGCTCGTCTTTTTTAGCATTCGACCACGAAATGTGAAACGGTTTCAAAAGGGCATCGTGGTTGGCCTCCGTCGGTACCGACTCTGGAGTAAGTGGTGTTGAAAACCTTCTTTCTTATGCAATAGACCAGATGCGGAAGTTGTTATAGGCCACTATTCTGTATATTTTTAGCTCTGTCTTGTATTATTGATTTTATCATACCCTCTTCAGCTTGCATGGCTAGTAAAGATTTTTTATATTTTTTGTAATTGATGGCTTGCCCTCCTTAGAGCCAAAGAAATAGCACCTCAAGACTGATAATGGATATTGAATCACACTTTCTTAAGATTGTATCTCGATTGAATTTCAAAGGATCAATTTCGTCCTCATGGTTTTTATTTGTATCAGCTTTCAAGGACACTGGAAAGGATGAGTTCAAGGACAAAAGTGAACCAACAGGTAAACTTTCTTTTTCCCTTTCTGATTTCCTCCACTTGTACTTTGCCTAGTTATTTTTAACTCAATCATGTTTTCAGTTTTTTAATTTTTAATTTTGAGGTTGGGAGAGTCTTAGTTTAAAGCCTTTTTGAAACTTTCCTTCAAATTGTGTCTTTTCAGAAGAGGACTACCGGAGGGCTGTTAGAGGCTACTTTGTCTGCACTGAGTCCCTTGCAGATATCGATGTGAATGATCCAAGTTTCAAGTACATCACCAGGATACATGCTGCAAGATGCCACATCATGAATATACACAATGTCCCTACGATGAGCAATTACTGCAATCGGTATGTGATTTGGCACTATTTTGTGTTGTATTGTGCACATATTGCAATACCTGCACCATAGCCCGCAAACTGAGATGGCTTTTTTTGTTTATGATGCACAATGTACTCGGAACAGCGACGTTTTAGTGAATGTTGTTTTGCTGAATCCATGAAGTTTACTTGAGCTGCTCACTGATCTATCCTGTACTTCAAGCAGGCTTCAATTGGCATTGTCACAATCCACTCCAATGTCGCTTGATATTCCTGGACTTGAATTTGTGCCGATTGACGACCTACTTTCAGAGGTATGTTTATCTGGCGCATGCCACACTATCACTGGTTGGACGTTACCTACATAGATTCTAAACGAGTACTACAGTGGCCTTCAATTTATGAATTGTAAATGAGCTTAGATCTTCTTGAACAAAATTGAACAAGGCTAAATGAAAATAAAGCAAGTGGCCATCAAAAGGAAGAAATAGTTGTGTTTCAATGAAGAATGAGCATGGCCCATTGAAAAAGACTCATTTCATATTGAAACTCAAGAGCGATTCCAAATACCCACGAGGTCACTCTAACATTGGTTCTAGATATGTTATGTAGGCAATGCACTGATTAGAATTGGAAATACCAATTCCGGTTTCTTGGTATCTTGTCTAACATAGAAGATGTGTTGCCGTTGTGCAGACCCTCGATAACATTAAGAATAAACCACTCTCTTTCACAAACGGCGCAGGAGAAATGTCGCTTGCTGTAGCGAAACTCCTAGGTAGAATCCATGTGGTGCGGGGTCGAAGAGCAGTCAACAAAGAGGTGCCTTTATTTATCCACTCTATTCATTAAGAGTGTGCAAAGAGCATGGAACTGTATGCGCGATGAAGCCCTAATTCTACAACCCTCCAGTGTTTTTTTAGGATCTACGTACAGAACTCGGGAATTGTTCTGAATTGATTTGTTATTGGGATCTGAATATGCAAAGAGTATTATGACTAAGAGTTTTGTTGCTTTCGTGGGTACAGGAATATCCTAGTCTCATACAGCACCGCACTTACAAATCGGGGATGGCACTCAAAGGAACATATCAAGTTAACCATCAGGTAATTCTCTTCATGTGTCACCTTTCGCTACGTTTATCTGTTCCTCTGTTATGGTAGTTAAAGAGTTTTACTTTTGCACACCCGAATTGCTTAATTTTGATTTTGCGTGATTGAAGACTCTTTGAGCTTGCAGGTTAGAATGGTAACTTGTTTTTGAAGCTTTGCATACTAACCTCTGCATTTTATGCTTTTTGATATTTTGAGGTGGAATAATTCAGTTAATTTTCCTGAATGCTAATTCCCTTTCTATGCATTGCAGCTGGAAGGGCTTAAGATTCGGTATCGACCTTCAATGGTGAAGGTGGACGACAAAAATCGTCTTTTCTTACCTATTATTGATGACGCCTTAGATATCTTGAATACAAGGTATGTGATTATTCCTTCAAATTAGTGTAAGAGTATTACAGTGCGGAAATTAATAGATTCGATGATATCTTTCATGTAATCAAGCTCGACTCAGAACGTTAATAGTGTCCATATCCTTGCAAGAATTTTAGCTGGATACTTTGCATAGCAATTTCTTTCACGCGTGGATGTCATTCTCTAGAGAGAGAATCGATTTGTTACGATTTTCTCATTCGTTTTGCTACTTGCGGTGTATGTATGTAATTAGTCATATCTGGCATCTTTGTTTGAACTGACAGCCGCAAACCAAGAGAGGGAAGTTTGTGTCAGGATTTGATTATCCTTCTCTCCCTAGGAGGCGTTCCAGCGGAGTTTTTTGAGCAACTTGTACAGAATGCTCTTGAAAAAATCAAGAATGTCTTTACAGATTGGGATCTTGCCTATGAAGGTACCCGACCAACTTCTTTCAAAATATTCATACCTAGGTGCGACTGCTTTGGTTATACCTACCTGCTCCAAAATGAGATTGGGGTGTTGGGGCATTTTTCAATATGCTAAGTTTTCAGCAAATTTGTTTTGATGCTGAAATTTGAGCTAGACCAATTAATGAGGTTTTTTCTGGCTTGATTTACAGAGGTACAGAACAGTGATCCAGAATATGATACTTATCGTGATGAGACGTTCCGGATGCTGGAAGCAGGATTCCCCATGAACCATCCTTATTTGCAACGCAACCTGAGATATCATATGGCAGATAAGCTGAAAAGCCTCTGCAGAGGTTGTGTTCCCCTTGAACATAGCTTCTATTTGATGGGCACTGCAGATCCTACTCCGGAGCGAATCTTGAAACCCAACCAAGTTGCAATAGCTATGTGAGTCATCTTCCCCTTTCTCATATTTTTTTCAAGTTGTGGAAAAGAAACATAATACTTGCTTCAATTCTCCTTTGAATATATCTGGCTAACAATAGGATATGAGGTGCAGGGAAAGCGGAAAGAAGATTTGGGGGAAGGTTCTTGTCTATAAAAACCCTGGAAAGCATTGGGGAGATATCCACGTTTTTGAGGCAATATGGAATAAAGAATTTGACAAGTACGTTGGTCAAGCCGAACACACTATCTTCTTTTCCACTCAGGGCGACCGGCCTATTGTGGATGAAATTGCAAAAGCTGATCTTGATGGTGACCTGTTTTGGATATGCACTAACGCTGAGGTAAAGGAGACATGATCACATGGTCGCTGATTCAAGGAATTTTGAAATTTCATGCTTCTTCTCTTTTCTGTCTCTTTGAAATGTTAACCTCCTCTGGCAAAATCTCTTTAGGTTGTGACTTCTCGACTTAGATTCCTACTTGATAGGCTTGTTTGTGTTATGCATGCAGCTCATTTCGCAATTCACACCAAGCAACCCATGGACACGACCTACTGCAGGAAGTGGTCGGATGAAGAAGGATCAGTTGACACCTTCAAGATTATCACCTGAAGCTCGTGAGAACATTATGTTCACCAAATTTCTAAAGGCTTGCATGGAGTCGGCAAGGTCACCTCTTAAATCAACTCGTTTTATGCTCCAAATTCATGTCTTCAATCTGTGGTCTTATGACGATGATTGGAGTTTCATTTCAATTTAGGTAATGTGGGGTGGTGGTGAATTTGTTTGCAGTGCGTCTACCTTGAAATTGGCAGCTACTTACTGGAAGTCGCACATGGATCGTCTCCTCATGATGAAGGATGAAGAGATGATTCATGGCATTGTGCACGAGGATCAGGATTCAGTGTACCAAAAGCTTGAACAGCTGATAAATTTGTTTTACAGAGCTGTTGATGCAGAAAAGAATGATGATGAGGTCTGTATTTGCACTTCATCCCTTCAGTGGTGCTCATCATCTTAATTTTGGCTTTCAACCTCCACATTCTGATAGGGCTTTGCCATTTTAGTTGTAACTAATTGTACATCCCTCTAGCTTGGCATCGATCAGTGACCTTTCTTCTTTTAATCTCGGCAGGTGTGGATACCTGAAGATCTGATGCCAGAGAAGCGGCCACATCATATGAGAAAAGCTTATCACAAAGTTGACGAGGACTTTTACACATCCACCAGCGTACTTGGGCGGCTTTTTGATATGACTAACATAAATATTGACAATCTTGCCTGCCCTTGGGAAGGTAGTCTAATCTGAAAAAGGAATCATCTTTTTTACAATCCTCTTTCTTTCCACGTATTTCCCTCACCTGTCACAGAAACTGATATCTACCTAGTTTTGTACTGTTTCTAACGATTTGGGCACTGTTATGACTTGGATTGCAGACACATTGGACTACGACCCCAACTTCGAATATGGGGAGTTTCGCAAACACCTTGAAGATTGGAAAATTCTGCTGAAACGCTACAATGAGGAAATGAAAAGCAAGAAAACCAAGGAAGAAAGAGAAGAAGTCTTGCATAAATACCAGCAGGTAAAGTCCAAAGTAGACTCTTGCATTTCAAAGGCAGAACGTGACAACTACTGCAATCAAATCTTGCAACTAGGTTTGATCGCATCCTCTGTATTTGCCTCAACATGTGATTTCAAGACTGATGAATATGCAGGAAACCTTTTGTCTTCTCTTTGACTTTGAGTTGTATATTATACTTTCTCTTCTGTTGAGGTATTTATCTGTCTGTGTGAGACTTATGTAATTTGCTTGTGCACTTTCTCTGCAGATTTACATGTCTTCCAGCCATGACGAGTTGGAAGAAGCTTCTGCTATATATTATGCCAATTACGAGCACATCAGGGAAAAATTCACGGGAAAGTATCCTCCATCTCTTTACTTCGCAATGCAGATTGCTGGTCCTCCGCTTTGCAGGATCTACGCCGAAAATTCGAGTGAAGGAATCTACCCTTACGTTATCGCATATCCTGTAAGACGGAGAATGCTGAGACCACGTCGCGGTGACATATTCCAGTGAACCCCAAGGTGGGAGAATCATCTCTTTGCGTTTGTCAAATTCTGTGAGGTTTGCAAGTTTCTAGGGCAATATACAGATGTAGCTCTTCAAAAAGCTGCCTCGTATTTCGTATTAGTTGCAACCATACAAGTTTGTCGATTGCAATAAGCACTTCATATTTGTTTTTATGTACTGTACAGTCAAATGTAAAAACTCACGGTTTAACATTTGTTTTCTTTCCGCGTATCTCCCTCGTCAATCACTAGAATTTCATATAGTGAAATGGAATATTCTGAATCCACGATTCTGACACCAAGATTCCCATCCAACACTGACGCAGGTTTTCCTCAGCACCACGCAAACCAAACGCCACTTGGGAGCCCCTTCCACAAGCCATTTGGAGCCCACACACCCTCCCTTCTCTCCTTCCTCCACCTATCAGCCGACGTGTTGGTCGAAATAAAGAGGTCCAAAATAAAACATCATCTACAGCTCGCATACATTGAACGACGAAAGTCAATGAGACCCAATATACTGTCGCTCCTGAAAAGAGTGATGGTTCTGTGTCCACTCCTAAAGGTGAAGTTTCAACTCAGATCTCTGATTTTCATCTACTTTTCAGAGAATTCCGTAATTTGATCCAATTTTGTTCTCGAAAGCTATGATCTGAAATTATTCTCCTGATTTTCAGAGATGGTCGTTCCTTTGGAACAATGGTCGGTGGCAGCTTGGATGACGGAGCGAATAGTTGACGAGTTCATCAGTAAACTTCCTGGACTTCAGCCCCAGAGGCTCTCGTGTATAAATTCACGCCAGTGTTGTCCCCTTTGTTATTCTATGTGAAGTGTACTTGTAACTCTGTGCAGATCAGGGTTTGCTCCTAGTCAAGGTTTGTTGCTAGACAACTTCGAGGAGCTAGACGGCCAGTTTTGCAGCAGGATGGCGGGGTTATTGGACAAAGCGAAGGAGCTGGTGGCGGACAAGATTGCGCACATGCCGAAGCCAACGGCCGACTTGACGGACATCGACCTCCGGAACGTGACCCGCGACTCGGTGGGGCTCAAGAGCGATGTGTTGATCAACAACCCGTATGACCACGAGTTGCCCATTCTGGAGATCACCTACCGCCTCCGTTGCGGTGATCGGTAAGCCTCGCTTGCCATCCTGTTCCGAGTTCTCTAAACTTGTGCTAGTGTTGGTTTGCAACTTCCGCCACTCCGGAGCTCTGGCTTCGCTTCGTGTAGTGTTTCTGTTTTCACACATGACCTTCACAGGTATTAGAATAATATCAATCGAATACTGGAATGGTGTCAGGCGAGTGTCACCCGAGTATCCCACACGTCTTGTGTTCGACGCTTAATTTAGATTTTGCTTTGTTCGTGTAAGTGTGGGAGAGTTTTTGTTTTGGTGAATCTGGGGGAATTTACTTTACTTCTTTGTCAATTGCAGCGAGATTACGTCTGGAAACGTTGGTAGTGCGGGAGCTGTGGCTGCGAACTCCAACACCTCCATCGAAGTGGGCTCGAACGTGGCGTACAGTTTCCTGATCAACTTGATGCGTGACATCGGCGCTGACTGGGACATCGACTACGACTTCGACGTCGGCGTGAAGCTGAAGGTGCCGATCATCCACTCTTTCACCATCCCGCTCCACAAGAAGGGAACTTTCAAGCTGCCAACGTTGTCCGACTTGTTTTAAGAGTATCTAGTGATCATTGTACAGGCTGAGTAGTATTTTCAAAGAACGAGAGATTTTCATACAGCATTTTCTTTGTAGTGAATGGTGATGATCTGGAATGTCCTTCCGTTACGTGAAGATTATGTTCTTCTCCCTTAAAGCAAATGCCAAGATACATAATTCACCATTCATCTTCGTGATTCATCTCGCTGCAGTGGTTGAAGTGATGAATACCGGAAACTACTCACAATGCAAACAGATTTACAATCGTACACATATTCACTAGTATACGAATCTCTCCACACTGCGACGAGTGTGGAGTACTCATCATCCTGCCAAGCGAAATTACAGCAGACCATGTAATCTTAGATAGACTACACTGTTTCTTTCTGTCTGTAACGATTCCATCCCAAAGTGGCATGCTCCCTGCTCACAAGTGACCAACCAAGTTCAGTAAGTTGGAGGTGGAGAAGGAACGAAGCTCTCCGGCGCGGCTTCCACAGGAGCAGGTTGGCCATAGCCAGGGCTGGAAGGCGGAGCAGGGGGAGGAGGTGACCTCTTCCTCTCCACAGGTGACTGCTGCGACGTTGGTGGCGCTGCCGGAGCTGGAGAACAGGTGCAAGTGCAAGTCAGGGGCGCACTGTCGGAGCTCCAGTCCTCGTTGAAGCTCGTCTTCCCAGGCTCGGAGGCACCCCGGAGTGAGTGGTCTTCCGCGTACACCGAGAGACCGCTCATCGCCATGAGCATGAAGAGCATGAGAGCAAGGCTCGCAGTTGTTGCTGCCATGGTGTACGATGGAACGGGACTTGTGGGAATGCAGGGCAGGTATAATATACTCGCGAATGCGGACGAGAATCATCATGGCGATCACGGTGAAGGTTTAGAGATGCACATCAGTTTCTTGCCTGGTTTGATGAAATCGTTCACGGGCTTCTCTAAGTGGCGTCAATTCCATGTGTTTATGGTGAATCAGGGGAGACTGCAATGAAGGAGGCTCAGCATGTCCATTTCTTCGATGTGTCTCTCGTGCTATAATCACGATCAGATCTGTAATGTTGTGCCGTCACGGGTCATCAAAGAAACACCACAAAACACTTGAGATCGTGGCATTTAGGGTTCAGGGCTCAAAGATTTCTCAGACCCGATTTGCGAAACTCAACTGGAATTAGAAGACTGGAAAATGCAGTCAACTGGAAAGAAAACCGCGTTTCATGCGGAGATTACGATGCTGCCGTTGCAGGTGAGCAATTCCCAACGGAAATTTCTAATCCACGGCGGAATCTCGATGGAATTATCTTTGACTAGACCCCACCATCCGTCCTCGAAGAAAGTACCGGAGGGGCGATGGCGCGATCATGAGGTGTCTGGGGCACATGGAGGAATGCGCACGCCAGCAGAGGACGGTCATGCAGATTGCAAGCCAGCGCACTGCGAGGAGGACGTGGTGCGCGGAGGACGTGGAGTGAAGTGGACGTCTCAGGGATCCCTGTTCATTGTAAAGTGAGCTGGGCTTCTGGTGTCGCGGCTGATTTCACATCGGTGCCATGGGGGTGAGGGTTGCAGCCATGGCGTCGCTGCTGTTGTGTGCTCTTCTTTCTCTTGCGTTTGTGCCGTGGAGCGTTCTTGGGGCTCCTGCGAGCGCGGCGGTGGACGCGGTTCCGGGCTTCTCCGGCTCTCTGCCGTCCAAGCAGTATGCTGGGTAAGCTGCATTCTCCCATTTAATTTCGTCCGGCGTGTGTGGATGCTTTTTTCTGAGCAGATTAGGGGTTTCATTCTTCTCAGGTACGTGTCGGTGAACGAGGCACATGGAAGGGAGCTCTTCTACTATTTTGTGGAGTCGGAAGGCAACCCGGCGACTGATCCGGTGGTGCTGTGGCTCAACGGCGGCCCTGGTTGCTCCAGTATGGATGGCTTCATTTACGAACACGGTGATTGATCAGCCTAACCCTCTTCGTGACCTAAATTTTCTGTCAAATCTGAGTCCCATTTTGAGTTTGGAAGCTTGACATTTTGGCGTTTCAGGGCCTTTCAAGTTCGAGCCTGCTGCGGAATCCGACAGCTTGCCGAAGCTCACGTTAAACCCATACTCGTGGAATAAGGTGAGCACTCACATTTTCAGGCTCGACCAGGCTCTTCATTACAGCACTTTTGACTGATGGATTGAATCGGACATCTTCAGGCTGCAAACGTTTTGTATTTAGATTCACCAGCAGGAGTTGGGTTCTCTTATTCTAAGACACGCGCTGACTACATCACCGGTGACCTGCAAACCGCATTAGATACACACGCCTTCCTGCTCAAGGTCAGCCTCTTTCTCAATCTATCATTTCCATCTCGAAGAGTCTATCCAATATGAGATTGTGTAGCTTCTGAGAAGCTATTAGGTCATGTCTCTTCTTAAGGACTTAGGCTTACTTCACTTTCACTTTCAGGATCATATGGAATTTCTTGTCCCGGATGTGAAACAATGAACTCAAGATTATTTTACTGTAATGAAAGCCTGAGTCGTGCTGTTCTTTTTCCAGTGGTTCCAAGAGTATCCAGAATATTTGGCAAATCCGTTCTTCATCTCGGGTGAATCTTATGCTGGCATTTACGTGCCAACTCTTAGTCGTAACGTTGCACATGGTATGTCGTGATTCTTCCATTCAGATGTCGTTGCCAATTTGTGATTTGATCAAGGACAGTACAGTCTCACTTTTTCATTGTAAGCTCTGTTGCAATAACTAACGTTTAAAGAATCTCCTATCCCACGGCAGGAATCAAAGCTGGAGTGAAACCTGTGATTAATTTCAAGGTATGTCGCAAGTGGATTATTAATCTTTCTTTCATCTGCCCCTTTGATCAGTTGAGCCTTATGCACGTAGTAGTCATGAATGTAACATCTTCTAGTTGACGTTTGCAGGGCTATTTGGTGGGTAACGGTTGCACAGACGACCAGTTTGATGGCGATGCGATTGTCCCGTTCATTTACGGCATGGGTCTCATCTCTATGGACATGTATAAGGTGAGTCTTGTTATCAAAGTATACCATTCACAGGCAGTGGCGCATGAAACATCCTGAATCTTAAATCTGACTTTGTGTTCGATGATATGAGTTTGTCGTGAAGGGTCGACGTACCTAATACTGCTTTCGGCTGGATGTGCGTGATTCATACCGATTCATAAACGGCATTGTTGGTTTTGTAGAACGTACAAAAAGCCTGCAATGGATCCTACTGGAATGCCACTGAGAAAACTTGCCTTCAAAATCTCAACGACATCTATGCGGTACCTGTCATCGTCCTCGCTCTGAATCTTGAAATTTGGCACTTTGTTGGTATTGATATATTCAGCTTTCAGTGTAATTTCTCCAGTGAAAGTCTACTATCTCGGTTGCACCGTTCATGTTTTCTGAGTATAGTTTCGACAATACTGCCCAAATGACAGGATGTCGACTCTGTCAACGTATATGACATTTTGGAGCCCTGTTACTACCCTGATAGCAGCTCTCTGCGAAGCAACTCCAGGTTGCCTGAAAGTTTCCGCAGGTTGGGTGAAACCAAGGGGCCTCAGAAAATAAGGAAACGTCAGTTTGGTCGCGCATACCCGCTGCGACAACCTCTCAGAGCAGGGCGAGTTCCCACTTGGCCCAGCCTCTCCCATGCCTTATTTGATTCCGAGTATGTGCCGTGCACGGTACGGTTTCCTCAAATTCTCTCCCTAGTTTATAAGATTGATGGTTACTCACAGATCACCTCTTCTTCAGTTCAATAATAACTAGTTTTTTTTACACACATTGATGTGTGACATCTATCTCTCTATGTATTCCTTGTTACAAAACCATGTGCAGATGGCATGTAAGTGATTTATTTCACATGTTCAAAGTGGGGATTGATCGTTTTCTCGTGTACTGGTCAGCTATTTAATTCGTGTGGCCTGTCTGAGCAGGATGATCGCATTGCTGACTCGTGGCTGAACCATGCATCGGTTCGAGCTGCTCTTCATGCCAAACCGGTCAGTGCATTTCCAAATCTCACCTTGACGCATTTCAATCTGAAAAATGTGTCATTGTTGCATACACTAAGTTTGTGATAGTTCATTTGAAGCTTAATACATTGTGTTCCACGTTGCACATTGAGGAGGTTGCCCTTAGTATGCCTGGATCTGTGGATCTGTGGGATCTACGAACCTCACCTGTGGAATGTGATGTTGTGAAGTCCTTCTATGGCATTGGAGAAGACCTAATTACGTTATGTGTACCAGGCGGCGGACATCGGTCCTTGGGAACTCTGCACGAACAACATCATATTCTATCACGATGCTAGTAGCATGATACCAATTCACCGTGAGCTTACAATGAGCGGCTACCGAGCTCTAATCTACAGGTAAATTTCTCCTATCCACTCTCGTGAATTAGCCGCCCGTCGTTTACTCTCCTTCAATATGAATTAGTGTCAACGCCCTCTCAGTTGTGAATCTGAAATGTTGGCATTATGAAATATGTCTGCAGTGGTGATCACGACATGTGTGTGCCTTACACCGGCTCTGAGGCGTGGACGTCGTCACTAGGTTATGAAGTCACTGACCAATGGAGGGCGTGGTTTGTCGGACGTCAAGTTGCTGGGTGAGTGCTTCGCTTTTTCGTAGCAGGTGCCTTGTGAGCATAACATCCGTAATTCCAACATGTTGATACAATGGTTGTGCTTGTCGTTTCCTAAGCTTGGAGATCATGTATGTTGTGCAGGTACACCCAGGGATATGCCAACAACCTGACGTTCGCAACTATTAAGGTGACCCATCTTTCCATCCTTTTATTTCTCATCAAAATTCCAGGTGCAATTAACCATGGGAAACCAGTTCAATCTCAGCATGTCCTCGTCCATTGTGAATGTAGCTCTGTTTAGAACCGGGTATAATTTCCAATCTACATTCAAGCTGATAGGTTTCCTCCGTGTGTCGTGTTGTGCAGGGGTCAGGCCACACTGTGCCGGAGTACAAACCAGAGGAAGCGCTGGCTTTCTTCCAGCGTTTCCTTTCAGCTAAGCCATTGTAAATATCAATCGTGGAAATAGTGTTCAAACCGCCTCCTGTATCCCAAGTAGTGACATTATAGTATCCTTCCTGCCAGCATTTTCACATGTGTGCCTCTATTGAGCACAACCTCTTCAAGTGAAGATGAAAGGACGAAGCTCCTTGGCTTGTTTCAGCTTGCCCCACGAGGGCTGTGCTGACAAACATGGCCATTGAAGCGATTCTTTTCAGATGTGTTATAAATGTTTCTTATCAGATGAACAGGGTACCTTGCGATCAAGACTCAACATTCAGCACAAATTCTCAAATTCTAATTTCTATCAGAAGCACAATTTTCCATAATTGACAAACTGCACTTCCCATATTACAGTATTTCCAAGTGCTCATAACTATATTTGATAGCTTTACCGGTGCTAAATCAAGAGGAAAACACCTCCTGCCCATGGCATTGTACAAACTACCGCACAGTCTTGACACGAGACACCAACCACTGAGTTATGAGGCACTGGGTGTTCTCACAATGAGAAGCTTCATAGCATAGCTACTGAAGGGACAGAGCTCATGCCTGAACTTGAAAAATCCTTGTTAAGTTTTATATCCTTGATCCATGCTCATCCCACGGCTGGGGGTTCAATTATTATGAACACTATCACCTAAGCTTACGACGTACATACCAAAGTGAGCACATGCAGGATAATCCCCTGTGATTCCAGAAACTCTGTTCTCAGACTCCTTCGACAGTAAGATGTTGAAGCTCGTTATGAAGGAAAGAATGTGGGCTCGACAAATAAGAAGTCCTACGAATCTAGTATCAGCTGGTCAACGTGGGAACAAATGCACCCACAGCAGCGAACACCAAAGCCAGCCCAACCGCCTTCCGAATGAAGTCCGGTTGCGTGGCTTCATCGATCTGAAACCAATCGTCCATAAACCCGGGAGTGGTGCCAACAACCCACGCGACCACCAACCACGGCTCCTTCACAGCCAACGAAACCGCCACGAGGAAGAACGTGACCGTCGTTACAACATGCTGCACATCTCGGCCGAACACCCCAGTCACAATGCGGCCTCCGTCAAATATGCCCACCGGGAGCAACCCCAAGGCTGTGGAATGCAGACCAAGGACGCCAGCTAACGCAAGCGGGTTCAGCACCAGATTCAAATCCTCCCCGACTTCGCCGCTCAGAGTCGCAATGGAAAGCCTGTGCACCAGCCATGAGAAGGCGCTGGAATACGAAAATAGCTGCTCCGGCACCAACAACAGGCCTTGGAAATCCGCCACTGATGAGTTCGATGAACCCCAGGATGTGAAACTTGCGGCTATGAGAGCTCCGGAGATGGCCAGAGAGGCGAAGGCGCTCGACAACGATAAATCTAACAGAGTTTTCCGATCCGGCAGACAGCCCTTGTAAAAGACGACGGTGCCAAACGAACCCTGATGCGGAACTGGCAACGAGAACGGCAACCTAACCATGTGCGACACTTTATACAACGCTGCCACCGCCTTCCTAGCTAACCATCCCCCAGCAGTGACTCCGAGCAATCCCAGCGCCACAAGAGTCCCCTGCAAGTACACCTCGTCGAACGCCACATCCGCATTCGCGAATTGCAGGCTGGCAACCAAGACGCCAAACAGAAGGCCACTCGCAAGGATCGCATCGCCCTTCTCCGACAACGTGAAGGACAAGAGCTCGTTCTTGTGAGCAATTATCACTCCACTCTCGTCAGTCCCTGGAACTTTATCTAACAAAATCGCAACGAGTCCTTGATACTTCTCATCTAAAATTCTCTGCATCTCTTGGCGAGCCAGAGCCGGCGTCTTGGTCCAATTCCCCGAGAACATGAGCCCCTGTCGACACCGCACCGCCTTCCCTGCTGCGTCAAAACCACTCCCGTTCAAAACCTGCTCCTTAAGCTCCTTCTCCTCCAGCGGAACAGTCAAGGTCTCCTTGTGTTTGTACTTATAATACATGTTATATAACAAATCCGCTTCCGTGACTAAACTCTCGTCTGTATTGAGCAGCTCTCCATCCGGCCCGGCAAACAACGAGGAGATGTAAAAAGAGAGCGATTGCACGTTCACGAGGATATTGTCCAGCGACCTCCGCAGCTGAGTGTCCTCCGGGAAACCTTTCAAAGCGGACGAGCTCTTCAGCACGGGAATGCGCGACGCGCGCAACAAGGCCTGCGTGGAGAAAAACTCTCCGTCGCCGAGCAATTTCATCAAATCCCCGAGCTCAAGCAACGTATCCGTCAAGAGAATTATAAACGCAGGGTAGAAATCGTCTAACGTGTTGATCTCCAGCGTCTCCTCGCCGAGCTCCTCCAGACGGGCGAAGTACGCGCCGTCGAACCGACTGTCATTGTTCCGCGCATCCACATCGAACGATAGCGGCACCGCCGGCTTCTCTTCGCTCCCAAACCTTTCGCGCCGTTTCTTCATGTTCTGCTCTATCAAGCTCAAGCCGCCGCCCTTCTGCTGCTCCTCTCCGGCCTTCACAACCTGCTCAAAAAGCTCCATCACGCTCATCTCCTTCTTCTTCCCGGCCTCCAACTGTTTCATTACAGCCGGCGAGACCTCCACCTCCACTCGCTCCTTCCGCTCCTGCTTCTTCTCCTCCTCTCCATCGCCATCGCCGCCACTCCTCACACACAACCGCCGCCTGAAACCTCCACCTCTCCTCCCTAAACCCTGACCACACGCAACCCGGCCTGTCCGAGTCCACTTCCTCCCTGCTACGCTCCAATCCGAGACCTGCAACGACAGAACCGCACCGCACCGCGACGACGACGACGACGACGACGACGCTGCAGCTGTGGCTATGGCGCAGGGTAGCACCTCCATTTGGCCACCACACTGGACCAAAAAGCGACGGAAAAAACCAGTAAATAACAGGACTAGAAGAAAGCTTGCATCGCCATCGCCGCGGACTCAAATCGCAGGAATTTGTGACTGAAATTGGAGGATTGCGAGCGAGACGCGAAGAGGAACCACAGGCAACCTTCACAGGATTACAACAAAGAAGTCGAGGAAGCGACGGAGTAGCACACTAGTATCATCCGGGTATAACATCAGTATTACAAGAGTATATAACGGATATCAGCCGTGCCCAGATAGCCTTACAACGAAGTTCAGGATGACGACCTAAAGGCGTTACTGGTCCTAAAGCTGGCCTAATCTATAAAATCCAGTACATTTTATCATTCAAATCTCTGATTTTCGGCGAGGATGAAGTGCCGCATTTTCGTAGGGTGTGGGTTTTGGATAAGGTGTGTTTCAGATGTGCGTCGAGGTATCAACCGGGTATCGTGGTGGTATTGTGTTTTGCCAATATGGGAAGTGAAGGTGAACTTGTTCGTTCAACTTTGTAAGAGCATCCTCAATGCATACCCAGGACCCGACCTTGAACCGCAACTTCCGGGGAATATTCGGTAACCCTGCCTCAACCCACCCGTGAACAAACCCTCAACATTTTAGGGCTTGCGAAGTCAGGCCTCCCCACACGCCACATTTGCCATCCTTCAAAGCCCTCAACATCTCCCTCTACATGACCTTCCGCGTTGACTACGATCCGTGTTGCGTGGTCGCGTTGCTGCGTCGGATGTGAGGTGGATGTTCAGGTTGTAAAGCGACTGTATAGGGCATGTTGGGTTGAGGCATGATTCCCTCCACCCTTCCCTCCATTCTTCTCAAGCTTGTTACACATCACTGACTTTTGCAATTCAGGGTGCATATTGCGTGGATGCATTGAGAATGCCTCAAGAACTCCAATCTTCAAGGGATTGAAGATTTGAAATTGTTTCAAAAGAAATATCTAGATACTGGATGATTTTGAATTTTTTTAATGATACATACAACCATAGTTGCACATAAGCCTATGGTTGTATGTTTTAATGATACATAGGCTTATGTGCAACTATGGTAGTATTGGAGAGAGCTCAAAGATGAAGGGGGTGAAGTGTTTTGGAATACAAAATAAATGGATTCATTAAGCCTAGAAGTTTTTTTTTTTTCTATTTATTTAACCCCTAAAGTTTCTTAACTATTTTCACCAAAAATAGTTTAAATTTGCTCATTCTAGTGTAAAGATCAAAAAGAAAATTGTCATCTTAGTTTCTAGTTAATCTAGTTTTTAAGATCTATGTATGAACTAATAAGGGAATAGTTATATATAAAGATCTTAAAAACCGCACAGGTTGGAAGATTAGAGTGTTTGAAGTGAAGAGAGGGGATTCGTTTCCTCTTTGAGTAAAAAGGATCTTTGACATTCTATGGTGTTAGTTTTTTACACTGCAAAATATTTGATTATATTACATGATCATGTTATACATTTTCATCCACACCAATTTTTAGAAATAATGGGGGCCCAATGCAACACTTTCAAAAAAATTGTACGAGTTAAAATGTTTCAACAATCAATTATATCTTTTAATTATTTAAATGTAAAATGAAATTCTTTACTAAATGGTCAAAACTAAGGTTTATACTACATCTTGAGAAGATTTTTTTTTCTAAAATCTAACAAAATATCTCCAAGTTTTATGTAGCAAAGAAAAAGGTTTTTTCCCTACCTAACTTATAGGGTATAAAAACTGTTAACTTGCCTTCAAATAAATTTGTGTACTAAATTTGCATGTTTTTACTGCTACACTAATTGTCCCTAAATAAGAGGGGTTTCTTATGAGGAAGAGAATTTGATAAGGGTGATACAAAAAAATTCTCTATTGTAAAATTAATGTCATGTTCAACTTACACTCAACCTTCAAATTAGTTATAATCAATTAAATTATACTTATTGGGAGCTTAAAACCTCTACCAACTTAAACCTTTCCTAACTTGTAACCCTTGTAACATCTGTTGACGTGTAACCTTTGCTAAGTTATAAACTTTATTAAGTTTTAGACCTTATAAAATTTTACCGCCCTCATCCACCTCCGTCATACTTAGCTATAAGTTATACGAGGGATGAGTGTACGTACAAGAGGTCAAAGGGTTTGAGTGTCATGACATCTATGCTCATTTCAGCTGCTCCATTTGCAAAGGGCTTGCAACAATCACCATGTGACAACTCAGATACCATCAACTTGAAATTAATACTATTTATCCTTTAAATGTCAGAAGGTGCCACCAATAAAATGTATTCATATATTAGCAAGACTTACATCTTTGGGCTGAAGATTCTTCAACTAACATCTTTCATTTGGAGGTCATTTCTAACAATTTGATGAAGACTCCAACCTTCACTAATTTTGAGAATATGCAGAAGAGAGAATGCGTTGGGATAATTCACCGCCGCGAACGTGCAATACGTCCCTCTCACCGCCACATGCCACCCAACTCCACAAAAATCTCCGCCTCTCCCACTTTTATCCCACACTTTCCCGACGTCACGCCCACTGAATTCTTCCAAAATCACACAAAGACGCATTCCACGACAGCCAAATCCAAAAGCGAATTCCACCGTCGTGGAAAGCAGCGCCGACCATGGCACCCTCGATGCCAATGTCGCCAACACTTGAACAGTCAAGTGGCGATGATCAAGCGTAGCCATCTTGGACATGCACCAGGCGTATCAGCCGCACAGTTGTCGCCGTGGAGCCATCGTCGGAGCTGATATATCTCCAACCTCGGAGAGCAGACGGCGCGAGTAGAGATGGAGGGGGGCGGTGGTGATGAGGTGAAGGCGCTGGACGGCGTGGACGGGGGCGGCAAGGCGGAGTGCGAGGACGAGGTGTGGGTGCCGAGTGCGGACTTCGCGCACGAGCCGCCCATGCTGGAGGTGACGCAGCCCAAGGGGAGCTTCTGCCAGATTGACGCGCGCTTCTCGGTGGCGCTGGATCCCGAGCGCGTCTACGATATCATCACGGACCCCAACAACCGCCGCGTGTTCAAGAACATCAAGGTGGGTGAGAGTCGAGTTGGTGAACGATCCCGGGGAAGCTTTGGATTTACTGTGGCTGTCACTGGCAGGAGGTCGTGTTCCGGAAAGTGTTGGAGGACGACGGCAACCGGCAGCTCGTGGAGGTGGAGCAGCTGGGGCGGTGGCGCTTCCTCATGCTGTCCGGGACGTTCGCGTCGCGCGTGATTGTGGAGCAGAACCGCAGCGAGAAATCGGTACGTGGGTCGCCTTTCTTTCTTTCTTTTGGGGGAGATTTTGGTTTAGGGTTCTTGAACTCGTTGTCTCTCTGCAGATGGTTTTCGATCTGTCTCGGCAAGGCATGATGAAGAAGTTTTCGGGCTCCTGGAAGATTGAGCCCGTGCTGGCGAGCGAGATGTCGGCGCCGGGGTCGTGGGTCAATTTTCACCAGGTTTTGGAGCCCGTCGTTGTTCCGCCCTGGCCGCTGAACGGATACGTGCGCGGCGTCACGGAACGCATCATTCGGGAAATGCTTGCCGATCTGCAACGTGAGTGCTTGCGTGTGTCGCAGGAGGCTAGCTCTTGAACCTATTTGTTATACCTGCATCCGGCGGTAATGCCAGAGATCGTGCTTAGGTATCTGATTGCGTAGACAGACATGGTGCACGTACGATTGATGCTCCTAATTTTTTCCAAGGAAATGTGCGGAGGATTTCGTTGCAGTGATTTATTTGATGAGACATTACTCCGGTTGTTTCTGGTCGTCTACGAGAGTGAAGAAAGTGTTTGCATGAGATACCGAAAATATCAGACGCTTTTCTCACCTTTAGGCTGATTCTCGATATTAAGAACTATTCTGAGCTACTTTTTTATTAGTCAAAATCATAAGAGCATATATGTCTAAACTTCGATATATAACTCTTGTGAACTATTTTAGTACCTGTAACTGAAATAGATCCTCAGCGATGTAGTACTCAGACAATGGACTGCAGAGGGAAGGGCCAACTACTGGAACTCTGTAGAGCTCTGTATTCTGAGTTATTTAAAACTACGCGACACAAGTTGGCGGACATGCGCAGAAATAAAAAGGTATATTAATGCCTGCTTGTGATCCCTTCTGGAGTTGTCGATCTTCAACACCACATTCCAAGTCTACTGTACACCAGCACGATACAGTCTCTAGTAAAAGGATGGTGAGGATCGTGGAACCTAAAATCTATGGCAGACGTCAACTCGAAGGTAGGGACAAAGAATGATGGAAAAAAAAAAAAAAAAACTAAAATGGCTACACCTTTGACAGCAAACTGTGATCTACTCTTTTTCGAGCACTTTGATCCGTCTCACCCACTTCCCATTTCAAATAGTGTCAGAAGTCGAAACTCCAGGTCTTCTCAGCTACAAACCTTGGAGCCTTCGAGGTGTTCATGGGAACTGTGGCCGTAACCTGCAACGTTCCAACGTAAAAGGACATTTGTAATTAATGGAAATACTAAGACAAGTCAGGTAACACAAATGAAAGGCTAAGTAATGATTTTCTTCCGTGCTAGAAGACAAGTCAGGTAACATGGATGATGCGCTACGGAGCCATCATTTCAGGCTGCCAGCAACAACCACGATCCATGTAGAACGATGACTCTCAATCTAAGACACTGGACCAATGCTGTGTGGCACGTTCCACACAACAATGCTTAATGCTGAGACCAATGCTGAGTGGCACGTTGTGATGTGGATCGTGAAGGATGAGTTTCAATCTACGACACTGGACCAATGCTGAGACAGAGAAAGAGATGGTACCTTGAATTGGCCATACTCCTTAGAGTCCCGAGTCCACTCCATTCCAAGAGTGCTTTGATGAGCATCGTAACAGACGCGAGTACTGTCGTGCGCGCCGACATTGCGTGAAGCGGCAAAATGCCACGCTTCAGTCTGGAAGTCATACGAAGGCTCAAATGTAGCTCCACTGGTGTGCACGTAAGTGTATTTCAGGGACCCTTTGTTTGTGTTGAAGCTGTACTTTCCGACGACCTTATTCCGTGGATCGATTGCGACATTTGCTTCCACCATTGTCACGTTGGGCTTCTGAGCGTGAATGTAGACCAATTTCACTGGCTTCTGAGCAACATTTGCCCCAACCATAAACTGAAACCTGGGAGCCTGCACTTCGAAGCCACTATAAGTTCACAGATATTTACGTTATGCTCCAGAGATTAGATGACTGCTCACAAGAAAGGGGAAAAACAGAAAAATCCGAATTCGCAGATTCCCACCTTGACAACCAGCTAAGGTCGTGTGAAATTAAATCTGCACCTGGATCATAATCAGCGAATTGACAGTAGAAACTCTTCCACAAATTACATAAACCATTCACAACCCAGTTCATAGTATTAACAAGTTGCACTCCAGGATTTGATGAAGTTCAACTCCGAGCATTGGCACTTCCATACCCACACTCCTCGTGATGAGTAAATTTGCCTCGATCCACTAGTAACTATCACATATCATTGAAACACACACCGAGGCCTCACACGCAGTTGAAACATCAAAACTAGACTCCTATTCCTAAATCCGCGCATTGAGTAAATCATAATAGAATGCCAAGCCTTCGAACTCATCAAGGCAAATATAGAAATTCCCGCAGCGCCATAATTCACAATATTTCGCGATTCCCAAAACCCTAGAACGAAACATAAAAAGAAAAAGCCCTCGATCCTGCGCAATCACGAAATTCGCTAGATCGCGATCACCAGCGTAAGCACAACAGATGCCATACGGAGACTAAAAACAGAGGATATCAACCTGAGGTTGCATGTCGTAGTCGATCATGAAGGAGCCCGGCTTCTCCACTCCGAGCGAGACGCCGTTGAAGATGCCGGCTCCCCCGAGGAACGTGCTGTCCGCGCAGGTAGCCTTGAGCTTCAAGTCGCCCACGGGGAGCACCAAAGTGGCGGTGGCCGCATTGGCGCCCGCGTCGTACTTGGTCTTCACCTGCAGGTTCGTCATGGTCGCGAATTCGCCCGGAGCACCAAGACGCTCCTCCGCTCTCTCCGCTCTCCTCTGCTGTCGCAACGCGTGCACCACAAATCCTAACCCACAAACCTAACCCCGCAAGCAGACGAGGTCTGTCCCTGGTCTCTCCGAGATGCACGACGGGCTGCTGAAGCGTTGGCCGTTGGATGCGCGGACCGGCTCCTCACTGGATGCCGATCCCCTGCGTTGGGGATGCCAGGGTGGAGAGAGGGCCTTTAAGGCCATTGCAGGGGTCCATGACTTCCGGCTCAAGGACGGACAGAATACGGTTTCGAGTCGAGAGATGGACAGAGATCGACGGAACAGTTGGGTTTTGTGAAAATCTCTTCTGTCTTCTCTTATAATAAGTCCACACAGACCCAAAGCCGCCGAAGGCCGGCTGGCGACTAGCGATGACGACTGGCGATGGCGGCTGGCGGCTGGCGATGACGACTGGCGGCTGGCGATGACCTGTACCGTTGACGCTTTGGTGCACAATTTTCTCGACGAGGAGCAGTTTCGAGAACTGCGGAGCATTCAACTTGGAGGTGCTGATGACGGCGACGCAGCCGCCGAAGTTGCAGTAAGTTTGAGGGATGGTTCTGGAATTATCTTCCGAGTCTGAGTCTGAGTCTGGGTGGTTTCTTAGTAATGGTAATGTAGGGTCTAGTGTTGAGCGTTGAATTTTTGGTTGTGCAGGGGCGCGAGGAGGGCGCGACGAGGGCAGGCGTTTCCACATCCTCGGCGATAACATGGTAAGCACACGCACCTCAAATCTCTTGCGCAAATTCCACTCCAGTCGAGTTTTATTTGAAGCGATCGTAATTTGAGTGAGTCCCGATTATCGCAAATGTATGGCGAGACTCTGCCGTGCTTGCGATAAGGGCAATTGAGAAGTCGCAGGGTCTGTTCCGGAGCATGTTGCAGGATCCTATTCCTCTCAAGGCGCAGGTGTGGGAGGTTGTAGGCCTCGGTTGTGCTCTTTTGTTGATGTTTGAAAAGATGCGAGTGATTTTAATTCCAGTGCAGGATATCCATGTTTGCAATCCTCAGATTGTGAATGGTATTTCCTTTTTCCCACTGAATGTTGACTTGAGGTAGTTCGATTTGGATAAAAGCAATATTCTCATCTGCTATGAACGGGAGGGTTAAGTATTTATTCGCTTTGTGTGCAATTGTCAGATCGGACGTTAGGTTTAGGGTTTCTAGGTCCGCATCATGTTCAGATTGTGAAAAATATGAGCCTTTTGTGGATCTCTCTAGATAAGGCCTTTTGTGAATATGAGCAATGGTTTTATAAAATCTCATCCTTTACACAGTTGGGAGGGTTAAGTTTTTGCCTGGTTAGGTTTAGGGTTTGCCTAGGTTTTTCCAACATTATACTGAGTTTACGTTGCATTGCAGGCTGGTAAGACATTGAGCCCCAGAGCATAGCATGGAGCCTTCAACGAGCAAGGGCAGCTGAAGCTGGACAGGGTGCTCAAGCGTATACGAAGACGGGTGAGCATGTTTTCCATCATTTGTAAACTTATCTAAAGTTTCAATTAGATACCCCCTCATTTCATTTATAATATCACTCTTTCCTCACTCGAGATCAATGGAAGAGCTTCGTGGTGTCTCAACTAGAGTCCTTAGTAAATATGAAAGAACTTAATGGTCTCAAACTCAAGTGAATGTAGGAGAGGTCATGAATCTTAGTTCCCTTTTTGTTCACCTCATTCAGCGGACTGTTAAAAACCAGAGTTTCCAAGACTCATGAACTGAGATAAGAGGTCAAAACTCATAAGTATCTTGCGTCACAACTAAACAGGAATGCGATATGTTGTGCGCATATCAACACTTACTTTTTTGGTTGCATAATGGTGAACCCAGGCTGTGGATCCAGCAATCAGAGTTTCTCTTGTTTCCATCTGCATTGCACAAGAACGAGACACCATTAGAGCATCTCGCAGGTATCAACATGTGCTCTTACATCACTATGTCACCCAATTAGAGTTATTTCGTAAAGTGACCCACCCCTCTTTTTCCAGTTCAAAATCAGCTCAAAGGAGCTGATTTTCATACTTGATCACATGCCAACTCAAGCTAAATTACTTTGACTTGAGTTTAGAGGCCACTGACAAGCTCTTCCATTGACTGAATTGAAAGAAGAACACCACCAAGCTCTTTCTATGGATCTGATAACTTACTAGGATGAGGAAAGAGTAGTCAAAAGAGGGGGTATCTTGTTGAACTTTGGGTGGCTTCAAAAAGAATTGTATTGCCACTGTGTCTTTTCACATAGAGGCCACGAAGCTCTTCAATTGGTATTGATTTATTTGATACTTTGGTTAATTTGAGATCATGTTTTTAAGGATACCCTTTAGACTTAGGATTCTTTAGACTTAGGATTCTGTTATATCATAGAAGGTGACGCACAACATCAAACATCAAAAGTGGTTTTACTGTAATCATGGGGCATCCCTGTCCTCTGGACACAATATTGTTTTGTGTTAAGTCCCAATTTCCCTCACAATGATAACGTCGATTTAGAAAGACTTCAAGTTGATATTTGGTATTTGATATCTACACCAAACACTGCATATATTGTGGACCAGACTATCTCAAAATACTTGCACTAATTCCATTACATGCAAATTACAGTGGCCCACCTCAATTCTCAATTCACATCAAATCATGTACCATAGAAAATAGTGTGGGATGATTCAAGATTGTTGACACAAAGATTAATGTGGATTAATGGAGAGGTGGCGGTAAGCAGCCGGGAGTGGAAGATATTTGGTAGCGAGAGGGGTGAGGTGGGAATGAGCGACGTGACACATGCTGAATTGTGACCACATTAATTTTATCACAAAACCAAATTGGATGTGGTCCACATTATTTTTCACTCACATTACCACACTATATTCAGTGTTTAGTGTAGTGTACTTACCTGTTGTCCCCAACGTCGTACAACATGCTTATGTTGTTGCGGTTTTTATACTCAACATGCTTAAGTTGTTGGTAGTCCACTCTGTCTTTGAGAAGCATTGGATGCAGCAATGTCCACAGTCAATGCTCTCAACTAGACTCTGTGTCTGATCAAAATGTTGCAAAATGGTTGCATTGTTTACACGTTCGGGTAATACGTGAGTTGATCGCGTCAACAATTGCAGAGAGGATGCAGAGTGCGGAGTGTCCAACTTTTTTTTTGGTAGCACATGACTACAACATCAAGGGAGGATTAGTATTGCGCTCACTCTGGAGAAGTGGTATCCCTTGCCCCCATTGGGAACAACGTATGAATCAGTATACTAGTTAACCCTTACAACGTCAGAAGGTGCCACAATATTCTACATGTATAATGTTGTATTAAGATAATGAAATGACCTCCAAATGAAAGATGTTAGTTGAATTCTCAATCCAAAGGTGTAATTCTTGCTAGTATAATACGTGCCCATATATGTGGTTCCCGACTGACGTTGAAGGGATTATCATAAGTCGTTACCTCCCTCACCACTGCTGTGGCTCAGTAGGTCCTGGCCTACAGTTATGTCCCATAATCTTTACCTGTTATGCACCATAATCTTTGTCCACGGAGATGTGGGGGATGTGGGCAAGCGATCCTGTCGGTATTCTATTATGTTATTCATTGCGTTACGATATCAGTTCACCATAAGTCAGTCCATGATTGTTTGCTCATTGGTTCGGTACAAACCAAGGATCACGAGGATGACTTCGGTCACTCGTTGCGTGTTGGGTGGTATATCACCTCCGACTGTCCTTTGCACCAACATTAGATGGGAAGCCTCGTGTTGTCAGGCATGGATCGCAAGTTGAGCATGTGAGGAGCTCGTCGTTTCTGCTGTCGGTACAGCTTCGGAGTCGGCCAGATTTTGGTGATCAGAAGAGTAGAGCACAACAGATCATGGCTCTTGTGCAGGATGAGGTTCTGGAAGGCTCCTACTCGAAGCTCCCCGCATCCAGGACGAAGCAGGTGTCGTCCAGCTTCGTCGGCATCACCCTCTGGAGCTTGGTCTTTCTGATGTGCTTAGAAGTGATCATCTTTTCCAAGTTTCTGCTGCCGCTTACGACGGCGAGAACTGAATATCTCAGTACCGACGTTTCAGTTATCGAACCAGAAGTGCTTTTCCGCACCTCGTTTCATTTCCAGCCCCCGAAGAACTGGATGAACGGTAAGCAACTCGCAGATTTTGAGGTCAGAGTTGAATGATTCCCTTCAACCCTAATTTGTGGGTGTTTTTCACATGGCTGCCTGCGAAATTGGTCATCTTCGAATCGCGCAGATCCTAATGGTGCGTGCTCTTCCATTCCACTTGACGATTTTCAGCATGGTTCTTCGGGGGTGTAGGTTGCATGATTGAGCTGAGCCCCAGTGTGTGTCGGTGAGCAGGACCCATGTACTACAACGGATTCTACCATCTGTTCTACCAGTATAATTCGTGGGGACCTGTGTGGGGCAACATCACATGGGGTCATGCGGTCTCCGAGGATCTCCTTCACTGGCTCGACTTGGAACCTGCTCTTACGAGCGACCAGTGGTACGACGTCGGAGGCGTGTGGTCAGGCTCAGCAAGTTTCCGGCCGGATGGCACACCCGTAATCCTCTACACAGGCAAGTTTTCCTCATCACTACACTAATTTATGATCTCAAATTTCCTTCTAATTAGGGGCATTGAGAACAGGTTTGACAGAGGACAAGGAACAGACCCAGAACATGGCGGTGCCTGAAGACGCCAACGACCCCTACCTTCGCAAATGGGTGAAGAGCCGTGAGAATCCGGTTCTGAGGCACCCTCTCGGGGTGTGCAAGGAAGATTTTCGGGACCCTTCCACAGCCTGGCAGGTGGAGGATGGCTCCTGGAGGATCGCCATAGGAGCTAAGTTCGGAGCAGACGGAGTGGCGTTGGTGTACAGGAGCGGCGACCTTGTGCACTGGGAGCTGGAGGAGAATGCGCTCTACACAGTTCCTGCGTCAGGGATGTGGGAGTGCGTGGACTTCTATCCTGTGGCCGCAACGGGGCACAACACATCCGCTCGCGGGCCCCATGTCTTGAAGGTGAGCTCCTACGATGACCAGCGTGACTACTACGCCGTTGGCTCGTACGACGTCAGGGGGAGCTTCAGTCCTGTCAACCCGGAGCTCGGTGTGCTCTATGGGTTGCAGTATGATTACGGCAGGTTCTACGCTTCCAAGTCGTTCTACGACCCGGTGAAGAAGCGCCGCGTGGTGTGGGGGTGGTCGAAAGAGTCCGACTCTCAAGCTCAGGATATTGCGAAAGGATGGGCGTCTCTGCAGGTAACATTGTCAAGCCCGCCTTCCTATTCACATCAGACGAGGATACTCACCGCGATCTCGTCTTCGCAGGCAGTACCAAGGGCCGTGTGGCTGGACAGCAAGCTGGGTGATAACCTCATTCAGGCTCCGATCGAAGAACTGAAATCCCTGAGAGCCGCTAAAACATCAAAGAGACAGGTGGAGTTGGAGGCAGGCAGTGTGGTCAAAATCGAAGGGGCTCATGGAGGGCAGGTGAGAATGTTTTCCGAACAATATAACTTAGTTGATTTAGTTGCTGGGGAGCCTTTCAACCGATCATGGATTGAATATGTCCGTAGCACTGAACAACTCTAGTTGAAGGCTCAAGCTGCTTTTCATGCTAGAGAGGATACAATTTCTCTTCGTTGGACCGGCCAGGATACAGTTTACTCTCAATAACATGCGTTGTGGTCATGGCTTCTACAGCTGGATATAGAGGCGACGTTCGAGTATCCTGACGTATCCAAAGTGAGCTTTGACGATGGTAACGACCAATTCGACTGCAGCGAAGGAGGATCTGCCCAGAGAGGTGTATTTGGACCGTTCGGGCTCCTGGTCATGGCAGACCATGCCTTGCAGGAGCAGACTGCTCTCTTCTTTTACGTTTCTCAGTCCACGAACCGACGGTGGACCACGCACTTTTGCAGCGACCAGAGCAGGTAAGACAGGCCTTGAATTTGCTTTTTCTAAGAGCTTCCACGGATTTTTTATGAGTTTTCACTCTGCAGATCTTCTCTTTTGGATGGCGTTGATGGCACTGCGTATTGGAGCAGCGTCCGCGTCTTACCTTCAGAGAATCTTTTATCTCTGCGTGTCCTGGTAAGTCTCTCTCCTGATTCTTCCATTGCTTTTCCTGTAAGGCTCTATGTTTGCGGCCATTCTGATTCGAGAGCAAGTTGGTACTAGTTTAGAAACGGAAAAGAACTCGTTTTAGTTTTAGTGGTTTACAGGAACCTTTCGAAGCTCTGATTGATTTATGGTTGCATCAGGTGGATCACTCTATTATTGAGAGCTTTGTGCAAGGAGGTCGCACGGTGATCACATCTCGCGTTTATCCGATCGAGGCGGTGGAAGAACGAGCTCATGTTTTCCTCTTCAACAATGGCAGTACTCACGTCACTGTGAGGAAAGTTGATGTTTGGCAAATGAATGATGTTCACGCATCCAAGTAGACGTCTCAGATCGGCTTCATGGCTCTCCCCTGGATCAATATATAAATAGGACCTCCTCATCCTGGAATTTGTTCCTTTCTCAAAGGAAGAGTTCCCTCAACCCAAAACTGAACAGGGTTTCGTCCTGCTTACTTTTCACGTACTGTACTGTACAGTACAGTTGTTCAGGCCGATAAAGTTGATGAAATAACATAGACTCTCAAGAGTCTGCCCATGCTGAAAATTTGAAAAATGCCTCATGTTGCTGAAATTCTAAAAATAAAAACCATATATTAGTCACCGTTTGAAGAAAAAATAAATATTTGGAAGAGGTCTGCCGAATCTGACCCCTATTTACGGTGGTGTTGTTGCAACAGTGTACATGGTTGTAGAAGGTTGATACTTTACTTTGATGTGTTTATGCAGAGTTTTACAATGGATATGGAATGTTTCGTAGCTGGTGTGTATGAGATATTTTTCCTACGTGATGAAGTGGTAATGGTCCATCTTCTACAAGTTGAGAATTTCCCTGTTTGGACGAAACATACCATGTAATTGTAATATGTTTGTCCGGGTGAAAAGATTACTTGTCCACCTTGTGCGAATGAAGGTATTATAGGATCTCTAGTAGGTTTGACCTAGATTAGCCCTTTAATGATGAAGTGGTGCACAAGGCCCTATGAGTATCTACAACTATAATAGAACATGCACGATAGCACCTATACAAAGGGTAAATTTCACTGTTCACTTTTTTCACATAAATCATTGTAATGTCTCAACGGATTGGAGTTCAGGAAGATGGAATTGATGGAGGAAAGCCAAATGCATCGCCGCTCCAACTAGTGCAACTCGATCCTTCTGACCAATCAGCCATACTTCCCGAAAACTTGTCTCGGGCGACCACTTTTTGGTCGCCTCATCTTTAACCCTTCAACGATGAAGGAACCAGAATGTGGTCGGTGAGACCATTTTTTGGAGAGCCAAGGCTGACTAAATCGTTGGATTGATTTGCACTTGTCAGAGCGGTTGTGCGCTATGCTCTCGTCCATCTAACTCATCTTTTCGATCTCCAATCGGTTGAGGCAGTAGCAACTACAATGGTTTTTGTGAAAAAAAGTGATCATTGACAGATTCAAGAATATTGCAAACAATACCGTGCTTTACAAGATAGATACTGGAACAGTAGGATACATGTGGTGAAGGCCAAAATTATACATAATTCATATCAGGAGCAGTATTCTTGCATATATATTCAGATCATGTTCTCGGAGTCCTTAGATCTGGCTTTCCCACACGTGACTCCTGAAATCGAATAGTCTGGAAAAAATGCTCAACTTTTTGGACTTTCAAGAATTTTTTATATCATTTCGAGGATTTTCATAATTCACAGTTTCAAAAAGATTCCCAACTATTCTAGACAACTTTAAGAAAAAACCTTGAAATACCTAATTCTATATACGGATTTAATTATCCAATCGTTTAAAAAGAAATCCACCACCACGACTACACTAATTACAATTTACTTACTACAATACCCAAATCGTCACATGGAACGTAGCATCACTCAACACTACGCTACTACAAATGTAAAGATTGTATATTAGATAAATATATTTACAAGAATATTGGTTTTGCCAAATAAATATTTTAATAAACATTTATACATCCGGCATTATAGTGCCAAACTTGACCCTCGAGTATGTATTGAACTTTTGATTCTATGAAACTTGCCATTGGATGATGTTGATTTGACAATATATTTTGCAAAAAATATTCAATATTATGAAGTTGTGATCACCCCAATTTTAAAAATTATATTAATGATTTTTATGAGAATCCTATGAAAAGTGGCCAAGAGTTCTGGATGTGATTTTGCTATTACTTAATAATTTTGATGGTTTCAATTTAGTGAGATTACATAATACCTATGAATTTGTTGATATCTATGCGAGCTTTTGTAATACTCAATTTATAATATTCACCTTCTATTTGTAACTCATGGCCAAACTCATACTTCTTATAAGATATCTCCAAACCATTAAGGTTCACTTGAAAACATGAAAGTTGTACAGAAAAAGATGCAAAAAGTATCATAATTTGTTCATAAATCAGCCTAAATAGCTCTAATTTGATTGAAATAATCCAAAGAGGAAAAATACATTCAAGATTCATGGTACAAGATGACCTTTCCTTCTTTGTTCAGAAAGACAGCTAGAATCATTCTAACTTGACTTAAAGAACCACCAACTATTGGTTTTTTATACTTTGGCTACACCATTGTCAAGACCAAAAAAAATTGGTCTAACCCACGAAACAAAATATTGAGAGTAATGGCCCTATGCGGAATCCAAAGATTCCAAAGATCCTTAATAGATTTTTTTCAATTGTTGAGCGTTAAAGCCTTTGATTTGTAAAACAATTGTGAATTTAGGTGTTAGACCTTGACGCACATCAAGGATTTTGTATCCAAGTTTTGTTGAATAAGAGAAGAAGTTGCCACTTTTGAGATGATCGGCATTATCCCACTACTATTCCTGCTGGTTAAGATCAAGATCTATAGTTAACTCTATCATGGCAAACAACAAAAAGCTTCCAATCTAGTGGCGGTTTGTATTTACAATGTGCTACATCCCTTCTCTATTCCTAATCATTGGTGTACAAGGAATTAATATCATAATTAACATGATAGTATAAAACTCAGACCTTGTATAGTGCAAAAAATTGACACCAAGTGAAGTCAAAGTCTGTTAATCCACTCAAGGCAAGGAATAAAATGAATTCTTTTATTTACTTCAGACATTATAATATTTAATCCATGGAGTCACAGTTGATGAAACTCTGTAAGTATATAACTTAATAAGATATAATTGAAATACCATGGTCAAAACCAAAAACAAGAGTTTTTGTTTCTTTCCTTACTCATTGCAATAGGATCAACGATTTTAAAGTGTTTTTGGTGTGAAATTATCAAAGAAATTTAGATGGTACTCTCAATGTTGTACAAGTGCGTGTGGCTTGGAACATATTCTCAAATAAGGTCTTGAAAACTGCCAATGTGGAGGTTGTGTACAAACAATTGAAGAAAAATGCTAAGGAGAATTTGATGATTTTACGCTCTATGAAGTATTTTCAACCCAATTTCGCCAAACCCTATGTCTTAAAAAACAAAATATATTTTTAATTAATATGCTTAAATAGCATGACGTGAGATATAATTTTGAAGAGAAGAGATGTAATTTTTTACCCCTTGTTACATCGGAGACTAGTAACAGCCAACAAATTTTGCACGCTTGCCAACAGACCAAGATTTGATACTTGGTTTGGTCACGGAAAGTGACATCAAGAAGCTTGCCAACAAGACAAGCTTAAATATTGGTTTATAAAGAAGATTTTTGGTGTTGGGTGGCTTTGTATAAAAATACCAAAAAAACACTAAGAGATTATTCCATAGTATAATAAGATAAACATTAAGGAAATCCATGATAGTATGGAAGAAATTTGGTATTCTGGATTCATACAATGAAAAAGACATGGATAGGCAATGTCTTTTCTTACAATGTTTGTTTAATATAACAAGTGCTAGATTGACAAAAGACATATTAAGTGTGCTTTTTAATATGAAAATAAAGTTGCAATTTTTATATTTCATTTTAAAGGTTACTATGAGCAATGATTGTTAGATAGTATTGGATGACATATGTAATCCTATGATTTATGTTTCACATTTCACGAGGAAAAAGCACCAAAGGATGTGGAAGTGGATAAAGACAATGACAAAAGACAAAGAGTTTCAAACCAAGCAAAAGACCTCAAAAATTAATAAAATGGCTTAGACCGTTCCAAGGAACAAGTGTAAATGATTTCATCTTACAATGTCAAGGGGCCATTAGAAATGAAGGTATATTTGCTCAACAAAATTTATCTTGGAATTTTTCCCAAGTCTATACCAAAAACAAACATCCAAACTTTCCCTTTAAAATTGGACATGGCATACCTTGAAACCAACATCAATAATGCCATCAAGTGTTTAGATGTAGAGTACACCAATTTTAGAGATATAGAATGGATACAACATATTTAAGAAAATTGTGCAAGAAGGAGACCCATCCATGCTACCGAACCATAGATCCATCGCACTAGCCAATACCATCTATAAACTATTTACGAGCACATTCACATCAATACTATCATCATGTGGCGAAAAACATAAAATACTGCATGATAGTCAAGAAGGATTCCGCGCAGAAAGAAGCACCGCTAGACAAATCCAAACAATAATAGCCGCATTAGAAGATGCACGATTTACAAACCAAGACATATTTATACTGTATGTCGACTTTAAAAATGCTTTCGGCTCTATTGACCACGCTAGACTTTTAGCCATAATGACGGACCTTGGATACCCCAAAGACGCCACCGCACTAGTGGGAAATATATACTCCGAATCCTCAACTTCCTACATAGGAGAACACTTTGGTAAAACTAAACCCATAGCCATCCAAAGAGGAACAATACAAGGAGATACCCTAAGCCCATATTTATTTATTATATTCCTAGAACCACTACTTAGATGGCTAGATAGAGGCAACAATGGATACACATTCGGGACATCACAAACCACCATCAACTCCACGGCATACGCGGACGATCTTGCGGCCATAACCAACAAAATCAACGCCATAAAAATACAACTCAACAAAATAGACAGGTACTGTAAATGGACAGGTATGGATGTAGGGGTTCCAAAATGTGCCATCACTGGATGCCCAAATAAATCAAAAACAAACCCCACCACATTCAAAGCCCTAATACAAACCTCTAACATTAATTACCGAAACCAACAAATACCCGTTCTACACCAAAACGAACCATACACATATCTAGGAATAAGTCTCGTCCCCTCCCTAAAATGGAAAACCCAAATTCATGCCACCACCACAAAATTAATCAAACAATGCAAAGAACTAGTAGCTTGTCCGGCCACTATGAAACAAAAAATAAAAATGATCGACACAGTTTTAAGACCGGGTGTGGCATACAGCTTCTACGCGGTACCATACTCAATGTCCGCCATCAAAAAACTCGACCAAAAAATAACTACCACACAAAAAACCGTATGCGGCATGCCAAAATGTATGTCTAACATAATTACCCAACTACCACACAACCTCTTTGGACTAGAAGCCTTCTCACTAAAAAACGCATACCTTAGATGCATAGGAGAACAACTCCAGAACGCTCTAAATGACAGTGGCAGACTTGGGAAAATATACAAAGGCCTAACACATCACATCCTCGCACAATATGGGGGGGCAAAAAACATACCTAGAATAAAAAAGACAAATTGTACAAGATCACCAATAACACGTACCTTCTTCTTACTAAAACACGTAGCAAAAGTCCACCTAAAAAGCACTCTCCCCTACTTTCTTACAGAACCAACAACACTAGAAAAAACCTGGACTCTTGAAACACAAAACCATAATACACTCAACACACAATTATCTCAAAAGTTATTACAAAAATAATCAAAAAAACATTTAAATTCTTTGAGAGCTAACTTTGTTCTAGAATGAGAATCCAAAGGGTCAAAAATAATTCTAGAAATTTGGAAATCAAAACACAAACGTCGTATTGAACATTACAAGCACTATCTTCCTAGCAGACACAAAACGATGGCTGCTAAAATCTTGGAAAATGGAGAAGGACAATACAAGGTAAGTTATCCCCTAAAGACCAAGTGTCCATTTGGAGGACAATCCTTTTCACTTGTATTGTAATTATCTTTCAACCCGTACATTCAAAACTCACAAAAATCATACCACACCATCCCATATACTTTTAAGGTATTCCCCCATGACCACCACTTTCCTAACACGGCACTCTATATTTGATCTCAATTCCACCCGACATTCACCTCATTACCACCCAATCACTCTTTGTTAGCTCCAAATTAAGGCTTACTATTGGTCAAGGCCGTTGACTTTGGCTAGCGCTCATGAGGGTACCTAGTGGCAGAATTAGGCTAAAGTGGCAGCACACTTTGAAAGTTGGTAACTAATTCAATCATCATCGAAAAAATATGAAACCACTTGGGTTGAGATTGTAATTCTAATGTATGTCACCCAATAAGATATGTATAATTATTTGGGTTCTTCATATATGCACCATTGCTTAACCCCTAAAGGCCCAAGTGTATCTACGGGGTACGAATGTTTTCACTTTGACTGTAATTAATTTTCAATTCGTTTGATCAAAGTTCAAATAATTTAAACCACATCATCTCATACAAGACTTCTAGAAGAAGATCCTACGGTTACATTCTCAAAAAAGTTCATCTTGGCAAATTTTAATCAACGGAGTAGAGATTCTTTTAAATCACCTTGGACTTTTAGGAATTAAGCTGGCGGTCATAGGCTAGTATACCTCAGAAGAAGATCCTATGGTTACATTCTCAAAAAGTTCCAATGCGCAATTGAAGCCGGGCATCTGGTCCGGGTATCTGGTCCGGGTATCGAGAGGGGGGGGGGGTGGGTGGCTGATTGCCGGAGGAGCTCCGCCAAAACCAGCAACTGTAGCATGACTGTTTCAAGATGCTGAGCGTTGAAAATGTTGCACAGTTGTAAGTTTTCTCAAGCCTGAATTAGGTGCTAGGATGTCATCCATGTCAAGTGGGCAGCGTGTGGCACAAAATCTTCACAGCTGGTCTTTTTTCTACCATATAGTTTCAATGGTACCCGAGGGAATCGAACAGATTGCAGACTGACTCTTGGGTGCATAGTTCAGCTCATCTTGGAGTTGTGGGGAGCAACGTCTCAGAGTCTAGTGCAAGCTCATTTCTTTGATGCGACCGACTGCCACCTGATTGCGAAGGTAAACATCTGAACGAGCGTTGCGTGTTCTCATGTCTGGCCTCTTGAATTCTAAGAGCGGATTCTCCGTTTGTTGAGGGAAGGGTTTCTTGACCTTCTTTGGCGGTGAGCTTTGGGTTGGGTGCCTGACTTCTTATTTGACATGCACAATGGAGGTACTTCATCTTGCGATTGCCATGATTTATTGTGGTAGATTTGATGTTCCACGTGAGTTTGAAGGGAGAGAAACTCCAGAGGTTTTTTTTTGGGCCGTCTAACTCCTAACTCCTAACCTTTATAGATCCACTCTAATCTCTTATATGTCACTTTCTGTTATATCACAACAGTGAAGATCGTAAGCATGTTTTCATAGTTGTGATATTAGTATGGTGAGTTACATAGTTCAAAAGTGGTTCTCTGCTGTGACATCTTCATGCGATAGTGGAGTCCTTTGGTCTTGAGCGTTTGGTCTGATTTAGATTATTGTATTCCTTATTATTTTACCGAGTCATGCTCCATATGTGTTGGTTCCATGTTCATTCATTGATATTTGTATTTGAAGTTGGATGTGCAGTGTATGTAACTTGGTTTTGAACGTGACTAGACGGGCCGGTTTGCTTGAGATTTGTTTCTGGGTGGACTGGATTCGTTGTCTTTAGCAGAGGTTTCATCCTTGTGCTTGCCTTTCATTTCCCAGGTTTGTCTTTCCTAATGGAGCTACTCTTGTGTCTGTAACGCACTTCAGTGTGCGAATGCGGAGTTGCCATTTTCGGGGTCAATGGAGAGGACATAAGTTACTTTGAGAGCATGAGATGTGGTATGTGGTCAAAGTGGTCAGTCACAACATAAATCATCTTGTTTAGAGTCTTGTTGCTTTGCATTGCATGTCAAGGACTTAAATTACAAGTCCAATGTCTTTGACAGCCCATTTGGCATTGTGCATTCAGGCTCGGGGAGATTTGGGTGATGCGATATACACGAACTGCACTTTGGATGTGTTGGCGCATTTCAGAGTTATTTGTTGTCGGACACTATTATTGACTATCATCACAAAGCCTTGGAAGGGGCTCAGGAATTCACATACTTTGTGATTTATATTGTTCACTGAGGTTCGGGAGTTCTTCACCATGGAAACCCCTCAAGCTCCGAGGGTTAGAAAACCTCCGGACTATTCGAGAAGGCCATCAAAATTGCCCAGAGCTCCACATGTGATGATCACTCCTGAAGGCCATGCGTGGATTCTCCCTGACTACGAGGAGGGATTTAAGGGACTCCAGCTTTGCTTTGAAGCTTTCCATCTCGAAATGACATCATCGTGGGCGAATCTGGAGAGCATTTCTATTCACATGGAATCAGGGGATCATCTCCCAAACTTCTGCCACACATTGAAGACCATGGCATTGCTCAAGGACTTGAAACTGGAGGTTGGTGCAGATTGTCAATGGGCTGGATCAGTATCTGAGTTGCTCTCTGAAAGGACATCGCTGCTCAATTTCAACTTGGATGTTTGGAATATGACTGAAGCAAACGCAGAGTTATTGGTGGATGCTTTGCTCGAGAATCGAACTCTCCAGATGTTCAACTTAACAGTGGGAAAGGGAAACTCTCGTAGGGGTGATTCACTATCATTGAGGCAATTGTGTAGGTACCTCAAATCTCCAACCAACGTCCTCGCGCACTTGGAGATTAAGAAGGGTTTGAAGGATATGGAAGTGAAACGGCTGGCAGCTGTACTCGGCGGCAATACGCGTCTCACGTATTTGCGTTTCTATAGGATAGACAATTTTAGTAAGACCCATCATGGTGTGGGAGATATTGCCGATGCTTTGCATTCAAACAACTTCTTGAGAACGCTTGTCATCCGAGACACTTACATTGAGCACCAAGAGATGGAGAAGTTGGTGGGTGCCTTAGTCCCCAGTTCTAATCCAAAAGCATCCCTCTCGCACTTGGACTTGGAGGGTTGTGACTCGTCAGTGTCGTCTGGATTTACGCTATTGGCCACCATGGTGAAGAATAACACTTCGTTGGTGCAGCTGGGCCTCAAAAGCTTTGAAGATGGGGGACAACATGCGACTTTTTATTGCGCTCCGGATGAAGAATCGGTCCAACGCTTTCTCATTTCGCTCCAGTCAAACAAGACTTTGCGGTACTTGAACTTGAGCAATAACCGCTATATTTCTAGAGAGAGGATGTTGGGAACAATCATGGATACGTTGCTCCACAATCGTACCATTACGAGGATAGATCTTGACGCAACGCCTCTGCACTCTAATGGTGGCACTCAACTTGTCTATGCGGAGATGATGAAGAGGGAAAAAGACTATCAGCTGTGGTGTGATGTTGCAAATATGGCCCCCATTAGTCCAAATTCAGCACGGATATTTCTCTGTGGAAATGGAGAAGCTGGTGTGTAAACTCTAAATCCTAGATTATAGACCTTGTTTTTTCATACTTATTTTTTCATTGTATGTTTCCTTTGTTGGAATATAATGAATTATTCTCATCTTATATATGGTGTTACTACGTGATGTGCGTGAAGAGAAGCACAAAGCTTATGTCAAATAACATGTGAAGATATGCAACTTGAGTTGGATTCAAAATGTTGTAATTAGAACTTTGGAACTATACTCAACTTGAGGAGTACTTCACAAACAATGATTTTATTGAACGGACTACTCATGCTTACATATTAGGAGTTATTGACACTTGTTATGGTTAACCATGTTTTTGACATATTTATTGAATCGTTGATATTTTGTTGGATGTTGGCAATTAGGGAAAACTACCTTATGCCGAAAGTGGGAGAGAAAGAAGAAAAGGGGCATGATTGCCAAGATGTTCCAAAGAGGGAATTCCTTGGCCAATATGAGAACAAGAGGAATTGAAGTGAACAGATTGGTTTGGGGCAATATGATTATCAGTGTTTGGGACATGGCTGGTCAAGAGGAATATCACTCGTTTCATGATCTCGTGGTTCCAAATGACTCAGCAACAGGGAGTTGTTGCATGTATTTTATCGTGTGCAATCCATACAATCAACCACTGCACAAGATCAAAGGGGAGATTCACTATTGGTTGAAGTTTGTGAGTTCAAACACAAGAAGGTCAGAATCTTACCGCCCCCATGTGACGATACTGATGACGCATTTTGATCTATGGCCAAATAATCCTATTCTTACAAGACATCTTAAGGAAATCATTGTGGAGCTCAAGGAAATTTTCATTGACCACCTTGCTTTTGATGATGATAAGGAGTTTGTTGCCATGGACAATGGAATTGGGAAATCAAGCGACGCATTGGACTTAAAATTGCTTGCTAAAAATCATCTCAAGACCTTATCTACGAAAGTGCCAAAGGTCCTTAAAGCTAGCAGGGATTTACAATCTATGATAACAAAATGGAACACACAACATCCCCACCGATCAATTGTTGATTGGGAAACATTTTCAAAGATTTGTGAAGAAGTGGATGAGTTGAAACCCTCAATCTACATGGATGAAGCAACGTTGAAGAAAAAGAAGCAGTATGTGGCAACATCATTGCATGAAGGAGGTCATATCATGTATTATGAGGACTTGAGTACAATAATTATGAATCCTCGATGGTTTTGCCATGACATCATGGGCAACATTTTGTTCAAATGCTCGAATTTGAATCTCAATTATTCGATGATTTCAAATGGCATTATATCTCGAAAACATTTGGAAGAGGTTTTTCTCGAATCACTTGTTTCCAACATGTATAACAGATGCTTTGATGACTCCTTGAGCATCATGATGAAGCTACAAATCTGTTATGAAGATGCTGATGGCAATATAATGATTCCGTCTCTTTTCTCAATTGCAAAAGCCAATGTTTCTTATTGGCCGTCACGTATGGTAAACGATGGTTCAAGTTACCACTACATTGGTACAAGCCTAGCCTCGCAAGAACCAACAGCGACAATGTTGACAGCTGGGTTTTTTCCTCGTTTACAGGTATGAATCAAATGACTATTCATGCTATGGCACTCAATTTCAAAAAGGTTGCATTTATATCAAAGTAATGTTTTCAAAATTACACTAAAATAGGATAAATTCTGTCACAATTTCTAATTGTGTTGCTTATTTCTAATTGTCAACCAAGATATGAGTGTCACCAACACTATTGAATGTTGATCAGGTATTGGTTAGTCTATTGAGATACCATATGTGACTTTCATAACTACTATCACTTGTAGAGATGAATATTGGCGCTACTTGCGACCCTTAAGACTACGTGACAGTTTATACAAATTTTTGTGCTGTGCGAGATTTGGTAACTGAAATTCCATTTCTTTGATTGTTCAGGTTTACTTGGAGAAGTTTGTACCAGGAGTTGCAAAGCGGAGTTACAAGCTGTCAAAAGATACAATATCATTCACACATCGTGATAGTGATGTTCATATTGAATACAGGAATGACCGCATCGATATCATGTCCAGGTCATTGAGTGCAAAAGGCTACAAGTTGCACCAAGAGATCATCAAATCCATAAACAGTCTTCGATCTTCTTCAATGGTTGGCTGTTCTGGAGTAGAGTTTGAAGAGTCCATCTTGCGACCGTACTGTGTACAAGAATTGTGTCCGTATGAGGTTAGGTGGAATCAAGTTGTTTCGAGTCGAGAATTGAAGCGATTGGTCACAAATTCAGGCGACTTGAACTATCAGCATCATTGGGAAGAGAATGAAGCCAAGGGATTAACACAAGGATTTGATTGTGCGGAGTCTTTGTTGAGTCAGGATGATTGGCAGGACATTCTCAAAAGTCGCTTCCAAACCTTGGAGATGGTTGACAAGGTTGTGACTTCAAAACTAACCCAAGGGAGTTCTACATCGGAAGAGGATGATATCGTCTCTGATATTGGTTCGGGTGGACAATCGTTTGGCGATCCCTCTGACACTGCTGGTTTAAAGACATACCTTCAAAAGGAGTTTCACATGCTACACATGAAGTTGGACCAAAACCATGATGAAGTAAAGGGCATTCTTAGACGATTGAAGAAGGACATCATGGAGAGGCAGGAGGTGCTTTACGCTAAAGTTTGCTCTAACGTATGTGCGTTGATGGAATTCTCTGTACAGCTCATTCAATCAAGAGTTCCAAAATATCCGGTATTTGTTCCTGATGCTAAAAAAAGCAGGATCAAGCGAATGATACCAGGCCTTACGCCAGGTCGACTTCATTTTTATTGCGAGCACAGGAAAGGCTTTCATCTTGCTCCTCAACTTGGTCTGAGTGTTTCAAGGGGCACAAAAGTCACAAGACAGTTTGGTATTGTATTGTTTTGGGGGTTGACTATAACTGTCATGGTTTTAAAGATTGCAGCTCACTTGGGTGCGGGAATGGGTGACATGGTTCCAACACCCCACTTTGAAGCTTTCATGACAGTGATGGACACTCCTGGATTTCTTGACATGGCCAAACCAACTGGCCCAATGTTGGACTTTTTACCAGACGAGTTTCAAAATAACTCAACAATCACAAAAGAGGACAAGCAAGCCGCAGAAGATTGGCTGGTGGAATACTTGAAGGACAAGTGTGGTACAGGTTCCATGATTCATGAGAGACTAGGGCTGAACAGAGTGGTGTATGTGGACCACAGAGGTGAAACTTCTGATAGCAAGCGATTGGTAGCTTGGATTTGCGATGATCATCTCAAAGAGGGAGAGATGAACGGTACATTGAGATCGCTTGGGAATTCATTTTAAGGTGTTTAGGGTTATAACCCAATGTCCGTGGTTGGGTCTCAAATGCATCTTCCCTCTTTGACAATGAAAATGCAATCGTCCCTCTCTGACAATTCAAGACGGCAGAAACTGGCTGCTACGCACATCGATGCTGACGTGACAGACCAATTCGAGTTCGGCGTTACAGACGATCCAGTTCGACCAGTTCCATGCTCAGGATAGTTTTTGTTTGGGGTTAGGTACTAAGCGTATACTCTTAATTGTGATAGTATGGTGAGTAACATAGTTCGAATTGGTTCTCTGATGGTGATGGTGTGATGGGCTTGTTGAGAGAGACTCTGCTTCATATTCAGCCGTTTAAGTAGCGTAAAGTAGACTGAGCATCACCGAAGTAGACTACATTATACAGGTGTATGGATGTTTAGGTGAAGATCCAACAAGTATAACAACATCTGATCCCATCGTATAGGCAAGTTCGAAATGGAATGCTGATGTGGAAATAAACGTAAACACAACCTGGGCTGTTCAGGTCTGTGAATCACCTCTGTTTGTATGTTTATCAGATGTCCTAAGCTCACTTGGGATATAGTTCCTTCGCGGCGAATGTCTTTCTAGCCTTGTTCTTTGGTATTTCTTTTTGCAGGATGTGATTTCGAATGGCAAGCGGGGCTCCAAAGCCCAGTGTTTGAAACTGGCAGGCTCTGCACTCTCCACAGGACGCAGCGTTCTCATAGACCGTTGCAACATTGACATAACCCAGCGCCAGGAGTTTCTAGCAATAGCAGAGGAGAGAGGCGTGCAAGCCCACGCTCTGGTGATGAACCTACCATCAAGCGTGTGCATCCAGCGCGCCTCCCAGCGCACCGAACACGAAGGCGGCTTGGAAGGGTCCGGCGTCGGAGGAGTGGTGACGCGCGTCTCGCGGTCATGAATCCCACCCACTTTGGACGAAGGCTTTGCAAGGATCACTTACTGCAGATCAGACACAGAAATCGATGCAAGAGTAGCGCTCTACTCACAGCTGGACGTCAGGAGTCAGTTAGTTACCCTTGGGTGTGTTCGGTGCCAGTGTTCAGGAAGGGAAAGGAACGTTGCGCTCACTCCTCCAAAATGGCATGAAACTGAAATCTCCTACCGATCAACAGGAAATGCAGAGTGATGGCGCTAGATCCCTTGCGTTTCCTTCCATTTCAACAGCAGATTTTGAAGAGTTTCATCACGTTACCTCCTCTTTCTTTTAATCATATTACTGTTTGTTTACTTTAAATGTAGAAGAGCTCGGTGGTCTCTAAATCCAGGTCAACGTAGGTTTTAGCCGCCTTTGCGCGTGATCTTAGATTAATTGGCTTTTCTCTCCTTTGAGCTGATCTTAGATTAATTGGGAACTATTTAGAGGTGAAGAACTCATGAGTGTTATTGTTGAAGGGTTGTGATGGTAAGGTATGGAAGGATCACACGCAATTGTGCGCATTACCATTTGCCACACATTGGTGGCATGGTTCACCCTGGTCTTTCTCACATCTCTACTGGACTGCAATGTTGGTTGTGTGGTAGTGCCAAATGGGTTGCCACAATGGTCATTTGTGACTTGTATTCTAGGGGGTGACATCCAGAATCTCTAACCCCACCTCTTTTAGAATACCAGTGGAACAATGGTCGTGTCCACACTGTTTAGTACATTAAGAGTCTACGTTGACAAGGTCTGCCATTCAAAAGCATTGGAGGCAATTAACGATGGAGCTCGCATTCCCGGCGTATTCTTTGTCTGTACGGTCTGTTAGTGTTCTTTCTGTTGCTCGACTTGACTTCTCTGGACTTGATAGGCTTTTATGATCGGTCATTCCTCCATGTTATGTTAATTGTGTGGTTTGCCGATGCGAAAGGGGCTTCAGCACAAGCAAAGGGAGCGAGTAAGGGGGTCCTTGTAGACCAATTACTAATTGTTGTGGTCTGGGTATTTTTTCTTTCCCCCTACTAGCTTAGGTTGCTTAGTAGTTGATAGTTTCTTTCGTAAATTATTGTTTTCATTGTTTACGGAGGCAACATTGATAGTTTAATCACCGTTGCTCTGGGTTTGTTGCTACTTGTGCACTCCCACCTGTTGGCACGATGTTATCATTGCACAATGTGTTTGGGCATGACATAATTCTATTAAAATTTGGGCATTATTTTGCATGATTTTTGGCACTTTCACTACTATTTATCTCATTTTCATGAATTTTGTTTCATCCTACAGTTGTTTATTGTGTATTTCGACGTCCTTGTTTCAAATTTTCCAAAAAAATTGGCACCTATTTCTTTAATTATTTTATGCCGAACCTGCCCTTCACCCACCGTAGCACCATACTTGTTTAATTGGGAGATTATTAGTCTCCCAAAATAATACATATTGTGTATTATAGAGTTAAAGTTTACATCTAAACTCTACACTTTGTAGGAATATGATTTTTGTACAAAAGAGTTTCCATTAATGTGGGATGTATTGTTAACCTATAAATCCTTACATAACAAAGTAGAAGAGATGATAGTAGCTTTGTGTAGCATTTACAAGTAGGAGAGTGATGCGTGTCTTTTTTTTTTGCCATTCTATTTGTATAAAGTAATAAATAAAAGGATAGAATTTCATTTTGTTTCCAATCTTGGTGTTGTCTCGCTATTGGAGTGCTACCTTGTGATGAAATATAATATTATGAACATGCAATTAAGCAATTATGCACTCACCATTTAAAAGTGCACTTAGGAACCACGACGGCCATGGCGCACCAAAAATCCCACATTTGAAATTTTTTTGTCTATTTTGAAAAAAATTAGAGGTCTTGGATCAATATTGTGTGCAATTAAAAATGTCAATTTAACAAGATGTTAAATTGCTATTTCAACAATTTTTTGATGGAACGTCATTGAACTTTGATATATGTCTATTTAATATCATTGTACAAAATTTTGTGAATAGCTTAAAAGGATTGTAATGTAGAAAAGATGTAATCATCCAAACAGAATTTTGCCAATTGATATGAAGAAATTCCACATGGTACATGACACGTAAGAAGAAGACAAAAAAATGAAGGCATTTATACATGCACTTGGTGATGTAAATAATCAATAGTAAAAACTTATAGCATTTCTATCTACATAGTGTGCCTACACTATACATGATATTTAAAGTAGTAATAAAATTCCACTTCTTATATGTATAGAGGGAGGAGAGTAGGAAAGAAGAGAAGGGGTACGGGAGAGGAAAGAGGCCCCGGGTTTAGGTTTGGTGGTGTTAGGTTGAGGATGGCCGCGGGTTTAGGGTTTTGGAGGTTTAGGATTCCGTGGGTTTGGGGCAACGGCATCGAGTTTAGGACTCCAGGGGCCTCGTCACCAACCAGCCTTGAAATCGAGGACTGGTTGTGGCCAATCATGGCCGTCGATCTCATTTGAGATGATCATCGCCCTTGAATTCGAACACCATGGTATACGCAATATATCCAAAGGAAATGAGTGAACCCATATCAAGGTAGGAGACCATTAAACAATTGATTCATCAACCCTAAATGCCATGCAGGCGCAAGCGGCCATTTGGCCTACCAGCCAAGGGACAGGACCTTGGAACCTAGATCAACGGCCCTCAATCGGTGCAGGAGATCAACGGCCGCGATTGATCAGAGCTAGTCCTCAATTTCGAGGTTGGCTGGTCACTTGGCTCCAGGGGTGTGCGCGCGCACACCTATGTGTAGGTGAGAGGGGAGTAGTGTGAGGGAGGGGGTGTGAGCAACGGCGGATTAGGGTTCCGCAGGGGTGGAGTAGCGGCAAGGTTTAGAACTCCATGGATGTGTGTGCGCACACTCGTATGGGAGAGGCGACAGGGGAGTGTGTGAGGAGAGAGAAGGTATAAGGTGCGATGTAGGATTTGAGGTAGGGGGAGAGGACTTGAGCGGCGGAGGGGAGAGGCTATGAGCAGCGGATGAGAGAGGCTGTGAGCAGGGAGAGGGGTGAGCGGTGGTGTAGGGTTTGAGGTGGGGAGAGAGGGTTTGAGCGGCGACGGGGAGAGGGTGTAGGGTTTGAAGTGGAGGGAGAGAGCTTGAGCGGCGGTGGCGGGGAGAGGGTTTGAACGGCGGCAGGGAGGGTAGAGGGTTTGAGCAGCCGCAAGGAGAAGGGAGAGGGTTTGAGCGGCCGCGGGAAGAGTGTGTGAGTAGAGGGAGCGGCGGAGAAACATGCAAAGGAGAGCTGCAACTCAACGCTGCCCAAAACCACAACCGCCAGAACCTCCAGGGGTGTACGCGTGCACACCCGCGCGCACATATCCGCCCTAGATTTAAATTATTAAAAAAATAATTAATTTAAAATTAATGCTCATAGGCGAAAGGCTACCCGAGGCAAAGCCAAAAAGAGCTAGGAAATTCCAACCTAGTTTCCTTGGTCACCCATTTGAGTCCTATTCCTTCACCATCCTGCTTAACTTCAAGGTTGTTCAACTACCTCCAACCGGCTTCTACTAGTCTTGGTGATGTTCAAGGCTTGGAAGCTAATATCTTTACACTTAATGCTTTGTTTCACAACTGGTTTGTTGCACTCACATCAAGGTATGGTATTTCATTATATGATAGTACAAACACGTAAGAAAACAATGAATCACCAAAGTATTGGAAGTGATACACGACTAATATTGTCTTATGTTTCAAGATGTTTGTATAGATTTTAAGTACATTAACAATGTTGTTTCCAAAAAAATAAAAACCAATTTAGTAATCATGTATTCTACATAAGTTTAAAACAATAATTATCATATATTTTGCATATTATTCACGTACGTACACATATTTAACGCAATATGTAACGCAATATGTAACGCAACATGTAACGCAACATGTAACACAACAAACACAAAAATTTCATACAAAAGAGTTGGTAAGATTTTAGCATATTAAAAAAAAACAAATTTGAAGAAAAATCTTCTAGTTTTTGAGTCCTGATCACTGCACTTGGCCAAGTACATAATTGCTTAATTGCATGTTTATGGATGCATAAACTACATGCTTGGTCCCACAATTCACTACTGATATTGATATATCCAAGAGCATATACCTTTCAAAATCATGGAAATCTTCCAATATGGTATTTCATATTAATAAATATGGTGTTTCATACTTCACAAATTCATTTGGAAGAGCGCTAGGAACATGCACAAATCGTGAGGAAGTGCGGTTTATGGCACCGCTGTGGGCTTGAGAGTCTGCAGGAGCGCTACTCCATATGACGCTTAGATGATCAACCTCAAGTCGTGTAGGAGGGCTTCATTTTATTGAGAAAACGTAGTAAATTACACAATTTCTCGGACACGTTTCATAATTTTCTTCTATGTTTCAAACTTTTTTCAGTAGGAGCAATAGGCTCGAGAGAAAGTGTCAATTTCCCAGCTTTTAGGGCGAATCCCCATGTAATGCCCGACCCAAATTATGACTATAGCTTCCCTACTTGCAGAACGTAGGGAAGAAAATGTAGGGCCACTTCCATGCATCACACCCGTCAACTATTTTAATCAATCCAAGGTTTCAGGTACTTCCAAGTTGTACCCCAATTACCTATATTAAGAGAATCTGACAGGTCCCACCTTGAAGTTCCCCATGCGTCATTGCTCTGATTAGTATGTTGGGAGGAAGGGGAGGTTGACGGGCTTGTAAAGCGGCTCCACCATGCCCGAGATAATTAGCTACACCCGATGGTTCTTTTTTGGGTAGGGTGAAAAGTTGGCTACATGGAAGTGACTCGACCCCGTCAGAGATGACAGGTCGGACATTACATGGAACTAAGCTCTTAGTCGGGGAGAAGGTTCCCCGGGGTTTGGCGACTGAAACATGAACATGACTTCAAAATAATATTAAACTCTCAGCTCAACCATTGTATCACAAAATGTAGCTAGATTCTCCGAATGGGTGTACACCTTTCTTTACTCCTCTCTCTAACTAGAGTTGATCAATGTTCACTTGTAGAAGAAGAACTCCGGTCTCCGAAGAAAACCGGCGTGAATATAGTATTTGTTCATTCTCTTCACTAAGCATATGACCACGGGACATAGGCTAGTGTAATAGAACTACTCCCCCCTCTCGAGGGTAAACACTTTTCTACACTAAGTGCTTCCCTACACTAATTGCCTTAGAGACAACCGACATGTCATCTCCCCCAAGGGCTTTGTGGATCCCCATACAACGAGGCCTTGGGACCCCCACCATAATTGGGTGGACTATGGTGGTAGGCACCACGCCGGCAATAGGGCTTGAACTCACAACCACCTCACCCCTGTGCCATGACCCAAACCACTACACCAAGGCCGTGGTGCTTTGTTTGCTTGTACAGTGTGACTGCGAAATTTTGGGTCGGTGTGTCTTGGGCTCAATCGGTCATCACACGCAACACATTATTATAAAAGGTAAGCCCCCCTAAAACCGACAAGTTAAGGAATGTGCATACAAGGAGAGAGGAGATAATTATACTATTATTTTTCAGTGATAGCCAAGAAAATAACAATTTCAACCCAACTAATTTCATTTTTTTTCGATGAAAACTGAATTAGTTATGGATTTTCAAAGTGTGCAACCATGTTTAGTGGGTGGCCAGCAGTAGGTACCCCCCATTCCCAACGACCAAAAGTAAGGGTCTTGACTAAGAGAAATCCTGGATTCAGAGGTGAGTTGGTGGTAATGGGATGGAAGAGGGTTGGATATACCCTATTTTATTGGTGTTGGCTATGAGTTTTTGTTGGTTATGGAGGAGCTTACCTTATGTTTGTGTTTTGGATGAAATTTATAGACGACACACAGTTGCAGCTATACTCACGTACTTCATGGGGAACTAAGTCCACTCTCCAATTGGTTTGTGTTGGCCCTTTGTCTGATTGCAATATCCAATCGGGTTTTTTTCCTTCTTTCAACCCTGATAGATTTTTTTAATCATCAATTTTTTTACTTTATTTAATAATCCAATAAAGAGTTCCAAAATCTCAAAACCCTAAACCAAATTTTTGCCACCTCCCCGGTAGCGGCGCCAAATGTAGAATAGTATTTTTACCCAAGTTGGAATTCACACAATAGGGTTAAGTTCGCTTGCTGAGGAGGTAGATTATAGGTTGTTCAATAGGGTGTCACTTTTGAGTAATTGAACCGATTTGGTACGCACACACAAGTCACGATGCCATCTAATTTCCAATCGTCATATTATAATTTATATTCTTGACAGAATCTTATTATTTGACTAACCTTATATTTGATGTTCCATTAGGACTCTTAATAATTATTCAATAAGTTGTTCATAACTCCATATCCATAATATTCCGCCAATTGGTGGTTTTTTCAAACTTAGTTAACTCCAATTTGTCAATCTCCCATTGGGATTTGCTCAATCCTTGCCTTTATCACTTTTTCAATTGTAAATTCTTTCAATAATCGTCAGAAAGGTCTAGTCACAATTTCCCCAATTAGCTTCAATTACAATCGTCACCATTTCCAATCAAGTCTAAGCCAACTTAGATTCCAACGCCTGACTTCTCCAATGGTTGAACCTCCGTTAATCGTCTTCCATGCATGCTTTCCAATTAGTGATACATGATGATACTCCATTCATAGTCTTTAATTTCCACTACAAGGACACTCTTTTCTTTTATCTTCAATTGGTTCTCCTGTTCTTATTTTACTTTCTGATTTTCTCTTATTCTTTATCTACATTTACAATTTTTTCCTTTCATTATACTTATTTATTCCATTTATTTTATTCTTTGATCTTCTTGAGTAGCTACCAATTTAAACATTTCTCATTTAAGTCAATTTTCCAATTTGGTAAGTTTTTCCAACAACATCCAATTGGCTCGTTTCCCAATACAGCTCAATAGGTTCGGATCAATCAAGTCACATAGTACACCAATAATGTTTACAATTGGTACGTTATCCTATTGGTACAATCCCTATTTGTCACATGATTCAATTACAACCACACTCTCCATTGTTAACCCATTGTTCACAATTCATTCAATTTCTAGTTTCTCTAATTGGTAATATGAGAAAAATATATTTCAACACACCATGTCACAATTTCCAATTATAACTTTTTTAATTTCCATTTCACAATTTTACACTCCGAATCAAGCGGAAATCTGTTCAATCTCCAATAGCTCATTTCACCATCTTACTACAACACCAATTGGTTCTGTCCCCCAACGCTGGTTGTCTTCCAATCGGTCACATCACCATATTAACAACATGCTTACACCACCATACATGACATCAATTCTCCCAATTGCTATCAAATTATTCACAACACACATCTTTGTCCACAGTTTCCAAGTTCCAATTTATCACCCTCATGTATACTCACACAAATAAAACACAATTTCTGATCGGTTCACACAATTACACAATCAACATCTCAGATTCACCACAATAACAAACTCAAGACTTCCTGTAGGCGAGGAAGGAGCTCCAACATCACGCGCTTCGAGACTGAATTCCAATCGGTACTTTTCTCAACCTTGTACTTCCTCACATGCACCACATCGGTTCAAAGCTGACTTTCCATCTACCAATCGGGTCTAAGTCCTTAACTATGAGTTCGATTGGCTTTTAACTAACAACCACTACACTAAAGATGATATTTAGTGTAACCACACTTATGTTTTTGGTAATGCAATAAATTTTTACTTTAAAAAAAGATTTTTACTGAGGGCACAACTATCAATACTATCTAATAAGAGTGATCATCGTTAACATAGTTGGTAATAATATTCATCAAGAGTAAAAACTTATAGCACTTTCAAACAAATTAGTGTGGTTAACACTAAATATCATATGTAGTGTAGGTAGTTACCATAAAAAAAGTCATCCTGTTGGTAAATTTACACATTTAACTCAAAATTTCTACTTGTTGAAAAAACTAATTATTTATCCTACCACAAGACAACAAGGAACTTTGATAGGACAAGGAGCAAGGGACATTGGGTTTGAAGGAGGGCATGTATAGTGATATGGAGTTTTGGGACATGATAGAGCGAGGATACATGGTTTCGGGACACAGGGGTTTGGCAATGAGCCGGGCGAGTGCAACAAGCGGATTCAGGAGATGGGCGAGGGCCAACTCATGGGTGGACGGGCTATGAACAAGGTACGGCTCTAAACCATCCTGCGAGGTGAGCGTGCTAGTAGAGGCGAGGGCGGCATGGCCTGCCTAATTTTTAGCGACAAATTTTGTTGATTGTGCACAATACTGATCATTTTGTCGGTTGTGCAAAGTGCCGATCATTTTGTTATGGACCAAAGTCTTGGGCAATGCTTGGCAAGAGTTTGAGCTCAACAATCTAAGGGCGGCGGGACAGGTGATTGAGATGTCATTCATCTGATACTAATTAATTATCCATGCAACTTGTTATTGTTACACTTAAACTACAGATTTTGAAAAAAAAGTGATATTATCAAGGATAATAGGGATACTAACAAGGGAGTTTTGAACAAAGAAATTGGTTTTAAGGTTTAGGGTGACAATATCAAGGTGTTCTATTAACAAGTGTGATATTATCAAGGTTAGACTGTAGATTGTATTCAATCCAAGGCCAAGGCGTGTGGGGCCGTGGATGAAAAAGAGGTTTTAAAACTGAGAACCCCAATCTTATTGTTGCCAGAGCTGGAGTTGTTCTACCCGTTCAAACCTCTGGCCTCTTTAGACGTCCAGAATTCTTCTTCCTCTTCTTCTTTCGGTCACATAGAGAAAAAGTTATATTGCTTCAAACATCAAAAGCTTGAGTCTAGGGCAATTGGACAAGGTACCATTGACTTTAATACACTCTAACCTTGATAATATCACATCTTCGGTTTCACTAAAAAGTGTGATGTAAATAAAGTGTGACATATTTGATAATATCACTTACAGAGCTTTTATTTAAAATGTGATATTAACCATATAGAGGTTGAAAAAAAAAGAAAAATAAGATAATCGAAATAACAAAAGTAGAGGTTGAAACAAAATTTATTTTCAAAATTGACCACTGAAGGGAAATCCAAATTTTCTCCACTCTCTCCAATAAGATAAGGTGATACCGTGATCGAGTCAAAACATGGGCAAGTGATGGCCATCATCAGTGCTCATGCTGACCTCCGCTCCAGTTCTTCCTGAAAGGGACCTCCTCATTTACAAAACAGTTCTTCTCTACTTGACCTCCTCACTGCAAAATCCTAATATTAAAAACTCACAAACACGACTGGCTGTAAGGTAGAGGCACCCAATTCCTGTCGGCCACCCAATTCCGATCAGTAGAGTATGCATGGCATGGTGCATAAAAATGGTAAATGCATGAAATCGTGCATGTGCTATGAAGTGACCCAAAACCAATAACTCAAAATTTGAAAACTCTAGTCATTAAGGTAGAGGTTGATATTCCCGTGCGAATTTCAGGTTTGCATATTTAGACTTGTGAAAGAAAAAATTTATGATTTTTGGATGCTTCGCAAAGCTATTGCAAAGGCATCCCCAAAAAAAAAACATTTTTTGAGCATTTCTACAATTTTCTATGAATTTTTAAGAACGAAGGCCTAGAGTGGCCAATAACCGCTCATAGAGTCATGGTGTTCATGAGAGGTTGGATTCTGAAAATAGAGCACTTGTGCACCAATTCGAACCAATCAGAAGTTCTCAATTTTCCCAAGCATGGGCGGAATTAGAACAAGCTTGGACACTTTCTGAAGCCAGGCTGGTTGGTTTCTGACACACAGCCCTGGAGTGTAGGGTGCGACAATTGGAACTGCACGGAAATATCAACCTCTACCTTATAGGCATTGGGTCATGAAGTGTGCAATTTTGGGTTGCTCCACCTCAATTAAGCTCTCATTGGTGGCCTTGCCTCGAAAGTTGAACAAGGCCGATTGGCATTGGGTACCTCCATGGGTTGGTTATCCATGGCTTGTCTTCTCTCTTTTAACTCACTCTCACTTATTGGCATTGGGCAAAGGAGGGCACCAAATTTCACCTACTCTAGAGTTTGATTATGGGCTCCGGTGGTTTTTGGGCTTCTAAATTCCATATCAATTGTAAATCTTCAAGATTAAATTTGAAAAAACATTTGTTGAGTTTCATTCCTAATTCCGCATCTTTCTACAAAAATGTTTTTGACATACAATGTCATTTGAGTCCCGAACAAGCTTAACCCCTAAAAGCCCAAGGCATTTTCCCTCATAAAACACTCCAAAATTGCCATCATCAATAAGTGGCAACAAAATCTAACATTAAAGTCTAATTTTAGACTTTCAATTGTACAATCTTAAAATAGACATATATATGAACTTACGATACAAATTTGGTTGCAATACACCGCACGGATGTGAAGATTATAGCGTTTGAAGTGCAAGAAAAAGTATTTTTCCCCCCTTGCCTGGCAAGGTCAGCCTACTTTGACTAGGCATATCTTCTAGTTTTTACATTGAAATATGATCAAATCTTTTACCAATATGACTTATATGCTATTAGCTATTTGTGTGCAAAATTTGAGGTCAATTCAAGGGGTAATAGATGTAAAAATATATACTTTAGTAAAAGGGGGTACAAAATGAAGACAACTACTACATAAGTGATATGAAATTGTTTGTTTCATACATGTTGTTGCATTTGAGAATCCCAATGGTGGAAACTTTCAATTTATTTTTTCACTAATTTAAAAAAAAGAAATGACTAAAATTAGTAAAATCCATCATTTTCATGAATATATGGAATAAATAAAGCATTATGGGAAAGGGCAGTGCTGGAAATTGGGTGGCCAATTTGTCCCGCTATTGACAACCCTCGAGCTAGATGGGAAAAAAAAATTAAATTTTTTTATTTTTTTAATAATTTTTTTTCGGCGGGCTCGCTTTTGGAGCGGGACACTGGCGGGCCAGATGATGGCTAGTTGTTTGCTATTTTTAAAATTATTTTAATAACTTTTTAAATAATTTTCAAAGTTTTTTCCACTTGGACTTCGTGCATAGAAGTCTGGACTCCTTTCCTCGCCCTTTTTGTCCCAAAATTCTGCCCCATTTTTCTCCTCAAATTGCATTGGTTGACATGGCTGCCCCTATAGTCCAGACTCCCCATTTTGACCTTCGAAGACTAATAACTTTTGATCCAAAAGTCCAAAATCATATTTGAAAAGTTTCCCATATAGATTTCATCAAGGACAATGTAGTGTAAAATTTTCATAAGAATCGGAGTATTTTTTTCCACTCAAAGGTACATGCCCAAAATCCAAAATGTACGCCCCACGTACACTTGGGCTCTTAGAGGTTAAGTGATCAGAATTGGGTGCCTCTACCTTATTACTATCAACTAAAGAGCACAACCATTGTGTTTTGGTCTTAACTTTGAGAGCATCATGCCAACATCAAGTTCCTCATGTTGGAAACTCAAAGGGAAAGTGAACAAAAGACTCCTCTGTCCAGCACAATCAAAACATAAATGACAAATTCTAACAACTTACACACTCCATAACAAAGGCCAGACAACAAAAGGCGATAATATAGGCCTAGGGCAAATTGACCCCCTCGTTGGGAGCCTCCGACGAAAAGAGGTCAACTCCCTTAGGCAGCCTTCGTCTCCTACCTACCCGGTTACTTCCCCCCAGCTCGGCAACTTCCGCCCCCACCCACAGCCTCCCAAGCCCATCCACGGCACTAAAGGCTGCATGGAAACAGAGGGTCCGCCTCCCTACCCGCAAAGGGGCAACCTTCTCGTTCCAGCTGCCTTAGTGCCACACCTGTCCCCATGGGCTTAGCCCCCTCCTCGGCTCTCCATCTAAGCGACCACGAACCCGCAGCTCCTAGTTTCCCCTTGTGCGATACCCAACCAACCTCTACAATACCCGCCCATGTGAGGCATTCGGTTCTTGCAGTAGAAGCTCTTTGCAGGAAATCCAACCTAAATGCCTGAGATGCCTTTATGGCACTTTGGTACCTCCCAGACCTCCACCTTATAAGTGCACTTGTAGTCTTCAAAGTTAAGAGGAGTTAGTCCCATTTGAGTATAGAGTAGTTAGTTTCTTTGTTGATAAATGTGAGTTTTAATAGGTTCTAGTGTTTTATTTCATGTGCAATAATCATACATTTGAATGATGTGGTTGAAATTATTTTCTTTTCTCGTAAAATTAGTAAATTGATTAATATAACAATTACTCTTTGGCGTACTAGCCCTAAAACACCAAGGCATTTTAGTGGACTCTCTTCTCCATTGATTAATCCTAAATCAGGATTAATATTTTGAGAAAGTAACCATATAATATTCTTCTAAACTTGTATGAGATGACGTGAAAAAAATATTGTGAATTTTGACCGTACAGATTGAAAGATAATAGTACTCAAAGCAAGAAATCATTTAGAACTTCATTGGCTTGAGGTACTCAAGTGGTCTATTTTGGATTTTGGGAGTTGGTGATATTCTGGAGCGGCAGTTTTGGATTTGACAAAGGGCAAGAGGCGAGCCACGAGAATCGGCTACAGCCTACCATGCAAGGAGATATCCTAGTTGCGTGCGTATTGGAAGAGCAAGTATCCAACTGCGTGGGTACCTCAAGCACGGGAATGGGGGAAGAGGAGAGCCACGATCAGATATTGCACAAGGGGGGACTACAAGCTGCGGGTTCGTGGTCGCTGGGATGAATAGCCCAGGAGCGGGCTGAGCCCATGGAGATGGGTGTAGCACTAAGGCAGTTGGAACGGCGAGGCGGCCCCCCGTTTCCATGCGGCCCTTAGTGCCGAGGCAAGCCCACTCTACCTCCTTGCCTACTCCACCTCCCAACCCGCTCCACCTCTCCGCCCGCTCCAGCTCCTTGCTCCCGCGTAGAGGCCTCACCATTCCCCGCGCCGTACGCCTGCGAGAGCCCAATATTTTACAACGGCCCCAAGGTCAACACTATCACGTGGAGCACACTAAGTTGCATCATAATTTTTTTATTCTTCAAAAAATATATGGTAGCACTTGGTTCCTTGCATGTCTTGACTCTTCACTCACATGATTCCTTAGAGAGCATCATTCGGGATTACTTTGTGCCATTTTGGAGATATACGGCTTGAGATTGAAATGATTTGTTTGTGACATATTTTAAATTTAGGGTTTTGGTGGTCATTATTTCCGTGATGTAGAAGTTTAGGCTATGATACAAATGCTTGAGAAGTTGCAGAATGGTTATGTATTCTACATATATGGTGTTTGTATTTGAATACATGAAGGTTCATATCGATTGAAATGACATCCAAATGAAAGATGTTTGTTGAAGAACCTTCAATCCGAAGTTGTATGTCTTGCAAAATTTCAATGCATTTAGTGTATGTCAAGGGTAAAATTGATGAATGTATGCATGGTCCGCCTATGACCATTAAAAATTACCACTTGATTCATTATTGATTTGGATTTTAGGTTTATGTAAGATGATGTATTTTGAAGGCAATAATTTCAAAAGAGGATTGATGTCACATTCATGTTCATTGGACATAATGTAGGGTAATTTTTTCCTTGTGCAAGGTATTGACATTGTAGTCAAAATAGACTACACCCTTATAAATCCTAAACACGTCATTACGAAACCCTGTAGACAAATAGCAGTACCCCTCACAATGTCCCCACTAAAGCCAAAATACGTCATTGTCCTAGATTGTTTAAAAGCCTCAATATCTCAACACCACGACTTTTGGCCAAAGAAAACACTAGCTAATAATTCCTTACTACTTTCTCACTTCCTTGCTAGAAAAGTCACTTCCAATATGATGTTTCTCACTTTGAATACTTCACAATATGATGTTTGACACAATCAATCCTCAAAAAAAAATTATCTCACCTCCTAAACCTCCTTCAAGCATGCATGAAAGCGCTCTCCCTTTCACATTGCAATACCCTCATCAAGAACCTCTAAAAGAATCACTCACATTTTTTAAACCCTAATTACTACATTATATATCACTAATTTAAAATTTGGCAATTAAGAAATTAAACATGAACTAAAGGTTTAAGGTTTTACCTATGACGAGTATTAATGATGCAATGAACTGCAGCGTTAGTATTGGGCTGGAGGCAACAGGCGTACGGCGCGGGGAGCAGAGAAGCCTTTGCACGAAAGCGAGGAGCTAGAGCAAGCGGGGAGGTGGAGCGGGTTTGGGAGGCTGTCGGTAGCGGCGGAAGTTGCCTAGCAAGCAAGGGGTGATGGTTGCCCAAGGCGGTTGGCCTCCCTTCGTTAGGAGGCTCTCAACAAGGGGGTCAATTTGTGTTGGGTATAATATGGAGAAGGACAAACATGTCATTTTTAGAGAGGGGCGATAGAAGCAAGGGCAATTGGATAGGTCACCTTTGTCATTCATCTGGTCACTTATTCATCTATCCATCTTATTATAAAAATGTGACAATAATCAGTAGTAGGAACATTAATAAGAAGTTTTGAACTAGGAAATTGGTTTTAAGATTTTCGGTGATAATATCAAGGTGTTCTATTGACAAGGATGATATTATCAAGGTTAGACTATGGTACAATTTGTTTAGGCAAACATCACTGAAAGAACTCTTTTGGCAGCCCTTATTGAATTCGCATAAATTGCATGGTAATTAAGAATTTCATTATTTTTTAAAAAAAAATCTCTATCAGAAAAGTATGATAATTTCATCTACTATTTGGATTTTAGATTCAATAAATATTTATTGAAATAAAAAATTAAATTTCTTTGATAGCAAGACAAACTTGAATCTGAGGCCTTCTAAAAAGCTCTAGGCATACCATGGGAGCCACAATCAAAAGGCCACGACGCCCTTGTGATGGCATTGGTCTCGGAATCAAGATGATTGACTCATGGGCGTGGTTCTTTGGATCCAAGACAACTTGGCAAGGACAATCTATATTTTAGTTGCAGACATGCACAACTGGAACAATATCAAATGGAAAGAAATGCACCTCTTGCGAGAAACTTTGGGGTGTGATTCAAGTCCGCTATCAGCATGTCCTTTGTGAAAGTAGTTGACAACAACGCCTTCACAGCCTTCGCTACAACGTCTCTCAATTCCACCAAGGTTTGCTTTTTAGTTGGTGTAAGCTCGCGGTATGTTCAAGCAGCCTTGTTTTTTGCTTAGGCAAACTCGTCCTACGTACATATATGCATTCAATTGGATTACTATTCATCCAATGCTTGTAATTTATGCCGTGCTTCATCAATCTAGAATTGTCATACTTTGTAGAAAAACTTGAAAAACACGTTTTGGGTCATCTTTGATCACCTACCCTTCTTGTGATTTGTTTGGCACTCTTGGATCTGCTCTCCTATGAGAATTTTCTCAAGATCTTTGAGATTGTACAATAGGGTGACATTCAAATTGGTCGTTTAGTAGTTCCAGGGATAGTGTCCTACACTGCTTTCAACTTTGACACCCTCCCCAAAGCTGAGAAATTGTTATTTTACCATGAAAATTTGGGGACAGCATCATCTTTATGTTGAAAACATGCATACCAAATTTCAAGTCCAGGAGACTTATACAAAAAAACTTATGCAAGATCTACCAACATGGGATAGCTGTGAGAAAAGTGTCACAACTGCCAACTTTGACACCCTCCCAAGAATTGAGGAAATTTTTTTTGCCCATGAAATTTTTGGAGCAAAAACATTTTTATGTTGTTTGCATGTGTGGAAAATTTCAAGTCCAAAAGACCCATACAAAAAATAATATTCCAAATTTACCAACATGTGTAGTTTTGAGAAACAAAGGGGAAAACCATTTTACTACTTCCAACTTTGACGCCCTCCTTAGGATTGAGTTTTTGTTGATATATAGTGAAATTTTTGGCACAAGATCATCTCTACGCTTGTAACATGTGAGATAAATTTCAAAGCCAAAAGATGTACACAAAAAAGTTATTCCATATCTACCAACGTGTATGTCCTCCATTAGCGTCAATCACTGCTAGTAACCTAGAGGGCATAGAATGACATAGTTGAAGGAGCTTTGTACCATTGACTAACTTCCACTCTCTTTCAAGAACTACCTTCAACACATCTAAGCTTCTAGGGCATTGTTTGCCATGTTGCACAACATCTTTTAACATCCTCCAAACGTTCTTGATTGGATTGAGATCGGGAGAGTTTGCAGGCCAGTTGAGCTTTTCAAAAAGATGGCTTTGTCTCCATTCTTCACATATTTTGCTCCTATGGACGGGTGCCCCATCTTCCATAAGCACTCCTTGTGGAATTTGACCCATGAAATGAACCAATTTGGCATCGTAAACCACTTCTATAAAATCCTTAGTAGAACGTTGACCTTTAGGCATAAAGACAAGTTCTGACTTTTGTCCTCCGGCAAATGCGCCCCAAATCATTAAAGAAGTCCTTCCACTTTTAAAAGTAGGAGCTAGACAACTTGATGAATAACTCTCGTATGCACTTCTCCAAACATGAATTTGCCAAGAATTTTTTCCAATTTCAAAAGTAGATTCATCTGTCCAAACAACACGCTCCCACTCTTTTGCACTCCATCCACGGTACTTCTGAGCAAAAGCTAATCGTTGAGACATGTGACGAGGTGTCAAAAAAGGTTTTTTGACTGCAATTCGACTAAAAATGCCATTTTTATGTAAGACCCTCTGAATAGTACGTCTACACACTTGAGTAGGACATGCATTGGTAATCTCTGAGAGTAAAGAGCAACGATGAATTTTTGAGTAATGCACAATACTACGAACATCTCTATCACTAAGCTTTTTAGCGTGACTTCCACCGCAAGGTTTGCGCTTGTAGGTTCCATCTTCTCTAAATGTTTTTACTAACCTTGTAACTGTTCTAATATGAACTCCAATAGTAGCTGCAATTTGAACTCCTGTAAATCCTCCCTCACTCAAACCTATGATGCGAGCACGAATTTCATCTGAAATTGCCATCATAAACTTATAGAGTGCGTGATGCTAGCTACAGCAGTAGAGTAGGGGTTAGAGCAGAGCAAGGGAGAGAGAAGGGGGCCAAGGGGCTAGAGCAGAGCAAAGGGGGTTGCAGGATTGACACGTGACAATTCGCAGAGGGAGGAGAACAGGGCTGGAGCAGAGCAAGGGGGAGAGAAGGGAGCCAAGGCGCTGGAGCAGAGATGAGAGAGAAGGGTCGCCAAAACACAAGCCCATATGCATACATGAAAAATCGTTTTGCTCTTAATCACTCATCATATATGCCCAATGTGAATCAACACTCATGCATCCCACAATACAACACTCTCTGTTTTGAGGATTGTCTCAACATTCAGTCTATCACAAATCACACACACCATTCCTTTTACATAGTGTTCAATAGATATTTAGAAGAAAAAATTTGTCATGTGTCTAATGCACACTTTATGGCCAAGTGGATTCTTCTGCATGGAACACCTCTTCATTTCTTCATTTAGATGTTATTGATCTTTTTGAGAAGCATTTATGTTTGGTGGCTTACTCACATGATTGAGCTCAATGAAAAAGCATGAGGTGTCAAAGATATTTTGACATTTTCAATATGACCTTCAAATTGTTTATCATAGTTACACATGTTGATAGATATGGAATAACTTTTTTTATGTATGTCTTTTGGATTTGAAATTTATCCCACATGTTACCAGCGTAGAGATGATCTTGTGCCAAAAATTTCACTATATATCAACAAAAACTCAATCCTAAGGAGGGCGTCAAAGTTGGAAGTAGTAAAATGGTTTTCCCCTTTGTTTCTCAAAACTTCACATGTAGGTAGATTTGGAATATTATTTTTTGTATGGGTCTTTTGGACTTGAAATTTTCCACACATGCAAACAACATAAAAATGTTTTTGCTCCAAAAATTTCATGGGCAAAAAAAATTTCCTCAATTCTTGGGAGGGTGTCAAAGTTGGCAGTTGTGACACTTTTCTCACAGCTATCCCATGTTGGTAGATCTTGCATAAGTTTTTTTGTATAAGTCTCCTGGACTTGAAATTTGGTATGCATGTTTTCAACATAAAGATGATGCTGTCCCCAAATTTTCATGGTAAAATAACAGTTTCTCAGCTTTGGGGAGGGTGTCAAAGTTGAAGGCAGTATAGGACACTATCCCTGGAACTACTAAACGGCCAATTTGAATGTCACCCTATTGTACAAACCGTACTCCAATAGCTTGGATAATATATGCGGCCATGAAGTCTTCACATGGTCCTCGTGGTTCAACTTGTGCATTGCATCAATTTGGTCAAGCGCCATGGAATTTATATATCTATTAGGAAGACTCAACATATTAAACAAATAGAAACTATGACTCACATCTTAATGTCGTGCATTGCATTCAATATTTCGAGGGTCTCGTTGGCAACTTCAATAACAAAACAATCTGAGTTCTTATGCGTCTATTACCAAATCAGAGCGACCTTCTTTTTCACCTTGATATACTCTCGTCATACGAAGCAACAATGGTTGCCATCAAACGACGAATACAAATATCATCTTGTTCAAAAGTCCTCCAAGATTGGGATCTGCAAGCAACTGACTCTTAAATAGTTTGTCTTGCTCCTGCCACAAGGGCTTCCACCTATTCCTCATCTCCTCTGCTACTTTGATCTCCTCCCCTTGTTGTTTGTTTGTGCAACATATAACGCGACAGACCCAGTTTCGTAACCAAACATGAGCGCATTTATTAGTTAGATGATGTCAGGTAAAGTGCTGGCCAAATTATCTTCCAATCAGCACAATGGTATTTTTATCATGGACTTCTTGATGGGATGCCTTTGCATGTCATTTACCACAGCATATGAATCCTTTTGGAATGACTGCCGAACGTTGTGCTGCGTCGAGTTTAATAATGTATTACGTTGCGTCAACGGGCCTGGAGGTCCAAAGGCAAGGTCAAACTTGGAATTGCTTCCTTGGGCAATATTGCCATTATTGTCATCTTGAGAGTTCTCCATTGCACCGTCCTGGCCACTTTCATCGCCAGTACGACGCCATTATGCACCTCTAATGGCAACAACACCTATTGTGAGGAGGCTTTCTGTCTGTACCTCTCTTGCACTTCTGCTATCCTCTCCCTAACTCCATCCCTCAGTGACATTGTCGAGTCATTTTCTTTATTTCGGTTTTTTTCAGAACTTGTTTTGGATCAATGTTGGCCATGTAATGGATTTGGTCTCGGATGTCCTCCTATTGCATGAACACTTCATTATTATTTCTACACTTTTTTTTCCATATTGAGTTAAATATTTGTTCAAGTATTTTCCAATATAATAGCCTATTGTAGTGATAACTTTTTCAATTTGATGTAGTTTCTTTAGTTGCAGTGTAAATACGTATCATAAGTTAACTTGAATCTTTTTTGGTATGACAATGTGAATCAATTAGATGAACAATATAGTGTTGGTAGTTAGGATTCAAAGGATTGTTAGGATAAGGTAAAGATATGGAAAGGATTGAATTTGTCAAATTGTCACTACCTAGTAAGACTATAAAAGAGAAGTCGAAGAAGAGAGAAAACACTACACACTAGCAATTAGAAAACAGGGTAGAAGTCCACTAAGATTACGCACTTTTGGGCCAAAAATATATACTCCGTAGTATATTTGTTTTGGAGCCCTATGTTAAATCGTTGTTGAACGTAAACCGTCCATTGAAACCATCTAAAAAATTGTGGCCATCCAATTGTTAAGTGAACATTGTGTTGTCATAACGCATGTCATTCTATAGGTGGCCCGACCTTTTTCCAAGATGAGTATATTGCATATTGCATAGGCTAAAAACATACCAAAAATATATTACACAATATATATGTTGAATCAAGGCACCAAAATTTAGGTTTTGAAGAAAATAATGGAAAAAAAAGTTTTTTTTAAAACACCTTATGTATCAAGATATATATTTGTATGCTAGAGAAGTTGGGATAAGAATTTGGAGCAAAATCCAACATTAATCTCTAATTTTGGCTTCATAAAAAAATAGCATGTTTTTCACAAATTAAAGTCAAATTATGTTTCTGATCTAGAATTTTGAATCATAATGTATGAATACATTATGGTATGGATGTGTTCCAAAATTTTCAAAGTATTTTACCTCCTGAACCTCTCAATAGAAGGTTCGTGACTTGTTCTTACACCATTCGTGACATTTTTTTATACTAGTTTAATTGACATACACCCAACACATCATAAGTGTCAATCCTAGCTTAGAAGTGAATCAAGTTGATCATTGTAGTATCTACTATGTAATACAAAAACCTTGAATCACATAGTAATAGCAATAACCTTGAACATCACATTGTCAAATTGATTTTACTATCAATTTGATGTGAATCATTGTGCTGGATATGGTTGTTGACTCTTCTAACTATCAAATGGATTCACGATATACACATCACCACGTTTTCAATTAATTAGGTCAAAGTGTTATTGAGTTGATGTCTGATTGAGTTGTAGTTCACAGAGAATTCATACAAAGTTTGAGAAAGAGCGGACTAGAATGGAAGTCGAAGTAGAAGTTAGGTCCAATAGAGGTTCATGTCAGTCTGTGAGTTACAATCGTGACTATCTATTGGATAAAGTGAATTGGTTGCAGAGGTGACAATTCTGCAACAATTGAAACATGAACCAATATCAACTAGGTAAAGATATACCACTATTACATTGTGATCCAGAAGTGGGATGCATTCAGATAATCAAGTCAGTTGATTAGTAATGGTATCCTAGTCTATATGATAATTGTAGATAGTTAATTAGGTTATGATCTACTCAATGATATATGTTTGGCCAGTAATATCATATAGATGATTAATGAAAGGACAACATTAATGTGGTAACTAATATATGCTAGTAAACATTACACTTGAAGTAAATCTGATCAACCTTTGTCCAATAGAAGATTTCATATAGAGGTTATAGCCACATACAATAGAAATCACAATTGAGGTCATTGTTGTAAATTGACTTTTGGAAGTCTATAAGCTATACTTATTGCATGCTATTTGATGATAATGTGTTGTGTAATGGGAGTGATGTTGGAGTGAAGATAATTTGGGAGTATTGCATGAGCTAAGTGATTAAACCCTAATTTCAATTATACATCATAACACTATCCAATTAGCAATATAGATCAAAGGATTAATAAACATGCATTCATTGTGACTATCAAATTGATTATAGAAACAACAAGTGATCACTAATGATACTATCAATTTGATCGGACTAAGAGTATTTCCTATTCACCTAATTTCTTAAAGAACAATCCTTGGGTTAATTAATAAAAGAGTTCCATTTATTACCTTCATGTGACCTTGAGAAACACATAACACTAAACAAAAAGACCAATCTCCAACCACAAACTTTAGAATTGAGATTGCTTGGGATATTCTAGGTATAAGAGATTTTTATACTACACCTATAATTACAAATTGCTAAACATCATTTAAAGACCATGTTACATATTCTTACCAAAAAAATTACATGAAAAAATGTTGATATCTCCAAAATTGGTCTTTAAATTTTCAAAAAATAACCCCATGTCTAAAAAATAAAAGAGTCCAAACCTAGACCCCACATACTAAAATGTTTGCTAAATTTTTACAATATCTCAGATGGACTCTCTAAAACTTATGCATCACAATCTAGACTTAAACTGAAATCTAATTCAACACATTTCATTGAACGCAGCTTTAGGTGAAGAACAAACTCCTTGTTTGATTGTTCACAAATTTGGCACCTTTAGGATTAAGATGGGTATAAAATTTGGATCATCGTATGGAGCAAGTTGGAGAGCTTGTGGAGCATTTTGTACAACAAAAATTGAGTAAATATCATCGAGATGCAATTAATAACAGGCATTCCTTTAAAAAATACCTCGAGATAGGTTTATATGGATCATAATCTTCTCCAGAAGAACATGTTTATATATTTTGTATCACATGAATAGCACCAATATTGAATATATCCAATCTTGATAAAGCTACCAAAGACCCATGAATGATCCTCATTGAGAAAGTTTGATATAATCCAACCATCGGCATCTCATAATGTGCAAGTGGCCCTGATTACGGAAATAACCTGTCTGGACAAGGTTATTTCTCATAATTTGGGGCTGCTTGCACATTCCTTAATCCACAAGTGTCTGCACTTGAAAGAAGTGTGCAATGTCGTCGAAAGTGATTCAAAGCATACCGGTACAAGTTACAGATATTTCCATGTGGAGGTAGTTATTATCAGTGTAGCTTCCAGTGCAGTTGGTGAATTGTGGTTGCTACGTTACGGTTATAATCACAATGTACTCTACTATATTATTGTCGGGATTGGCCAAGTAAACTAATGGATCAATCCTTGAAAATGCCATGGACCAGCTTCGGACTTGGTGCGGCTCCAGGCACGGTACAAGCTGGTTATGACATATAATGTCCTTGTTGGTGATGAGCCACGGGTGTTGAGCCAGGTGAGCAATGTACAGACTGGCTCGACAAGATTATTTACATTAAAACCGAAAAATAATAATCACCAATAAGGAAGCGCAACACAGAAGCGCAACATAACTGAACAAGGCATTGAGAAACGACCATTTCCTTGAATCAGAACTAGCCAACTGTTGCTTGCCAGGTGAAGAGCATCACCACTTCATCGTCGCACCCATTCCTTGTTAGAAACAACCAAGTCTTTCCTAGTTATTGCTTGCTAGCCTGCCACCTTTACACCGATAGGTAGCATTGACATAATATGAATTAATTTCTTCTCTCAAAACTTGCATTTTTGACAGAGGTAGAATTCTAAATTCTAATTGATATTATTGAGGCTCTGAGCCAGGTTGTGGTAATCCGTTCAAGCCTGAAAGAAAGATCAGAAACGAAGATGTACTAAGCAATCTGTGCGCTTGGAACACAACTTTTATTCACATGATAATCAAGATTCAATCCCTATGATGATCCAGACACAAGAACGTTATTCTCAACTTTGCTGAGTATCTCTAATATGGTAGTACTCCAGCATCGATTCATCGAGATTCACAGTAGCCAGGGATGAACAAGAATGGGGGGTTGGCCCACCGAGTTGCGGTAGAAGCCGTCCCAGCGCACGCGCCACTCGCAGTGTTTGCAGGGGCGGCGCTTGGCGCCGTTCCAGCCGTGGTCCGTCCACACGTCGAAGTGCTGGTGGCGCGCGCCCCAGCGGAAGCTGCAGTGGAACAGCGTGGTGCCCCACAGGTTGGGCGTGAACCCCCACCCGAAGCGCTCCCCCGGGCCCAGCGCCGTCTCCTTGAGGTCGCGGTCGCCCGACTGGCAGTGTATCTGGATCCACTCCCCGACCTGGTTCCAGATGTTCACGTCCGCGGGGCTCGCCGCGCTGCAGCCCATCATCACCGCCGCCACCACAACTAGAAGTACCGCGACGTAGGTGCCGCGCTTCATCATCACAGGCTTCGTCAGCTTCAGAAACCGCTTCAAAAATGTGTAGGTTCGACTTCACCAAGCTCACAGCATCGTTCACCAAAGTTGGTTATTCATGCTCTATATTCTATCGCACGGCAGCAGAAAGATCAATCGCTGATGCCGCCATCACCATCATCACAACCTAGCTTTATCACCACACTAGGTTTTCTCATGATCTACCTGGTTGCAGCGAAGTGATCAAATGTTCAGCCCCGGGGATGAGTTCATGTTTGTGGCAGGGGATGAGGCTTCACGTGTACCTCCACTCCACCAGACTGGGATATTCTTTGCACGGCAGCGGAAGGTATCAAATCTGGAGAGAACCACTATCCACTGATGCCGTCATCATAGTGACAGTACTTCGTTTTCTGTGATCGAACTCTAGAGGATTATTCTGACTCTTGGATGCTGACATAAGAAGTGGCTTTCTCCCTGAAAATATCACCCTGAGAAGCTTAAATATTACTATTCACTTTATCTGGGAGTTTTAATTTCGGGTAACTTAGGGAGCCCCCTCTGAACATGAAAATGTTGTGTATTTTGGACTCTCATGAAACCTCCGAAGTAGTGACCTGATCTCCATTCAAGTTGATCTTTGCAGCACTGCCCTCGTGATAGTAATTAACTCAGAAACACTGAAAACTCTGCTAACGAACCAACAGAAGTACTGTTCAACGGTCCAGAATCATTGCAAGGTGAAGGAAACAGCATCGTCAACAGCTCCAACATGGGGCAGGTACTCATAATCAAACAGAGGTGTGATGCCTGACGCATCATGTGTCACGGATATCCTTTGAAGCTGGGTGAACCACGTGAATATTGGTGTACCATCCTCTCAAAAGTGCTAGCACGTCTAGTCCAATCTTGTACGAAAAACGTGCCTGCACGTATCCAGTCTCATAATTGCACAGGTGAAAACTGGTCACACCCGTTCTCACGTAAGAACTAGCTGAACTCCAGCTTCGATCTCACATGAAAAACTAGCTCACGGTGCCAATATTCGCAAACTGGCTGATATTGAACGACCTAGACATTGACTGATGAGAAAATTGAGAACAAACTCATAAATACAGAAGTGGTTATCAGCAAGCCTACCACGTACATTGGCAACTTCGAAGGGCTATTCCCATCTAATACAATAGATTAGCAAGTGAGAAAGACACTCACCTTGATTTTGAGTTGTACATTGGATTGTTCTTGATTCCTTTCGAGCCAGTCCCACTAAAGCATTTTATACACCTTTCGCCGAATCTATGATCTTATGAATAAAGTTTTAAAGTATTATTCTTTCCATATTAAAATTCTATCTGAATGTATGTTGGTTTCATGCGAATTGTATTTCTGAAGTTGTCTGTTTACTGTGACACAATATGTGTAGATCTCGGGCTTAGTGTGCTCTTGAAGGATCCCTCGACTGAAGGTGTGATCTCCTTCGATTGATGTGTACTGTACATGCCTTGTATGTTTATGACCATTCATAGATTTCTTCTTACATTACTTGTATTATTTTAAACAACTCCATGCAATATATTTGCACAAAGGTAACATTGAGGGATCTCCCATTTTAGTCATCATGCCATTAAATTTGCTAGTCTTGAGTTCCTCAAAAAGTTGAGATTTGGTTAAATATGGCGTAATGCATTAATCCATGTGAAATATTATTGTATGTACTCATCTTCGATAGTCTAATGGTACACAATTGCGAGATAGACCATAGACTTTGTTTAATCCCTATACTAATTCTTTGATACTAGTCTGATTGTACACAACCCGTGACCAAGTCAATGTTACTTTGATGCGTCTGTAATTGGCTTTTGAGCCGAGTCACTAATACTCTCCAAGCATCCTTGGACAAATTTCTATCAAAATCTAAGACCAAAATCATTCTGCAATGTGTATGAAATACAACATAGTTTGTGGCATGGTATTCATTATATTTTAGTGTATTTGATGTATTTTGCGATGTATTCCTAGCTTCTCTCGGAGTTCTATAGGTAATGTGTGTGCAAATCTAAACTTCAGACTTCAAAACCTAATTATTTGACATGGATTTTATACAAATTGAGATTTAACACATTCAGTGACCACATGTGGGTCTTGTGGGCTTTACAAGGTTAACCCCAAAAGGACCAACTTGGCATTTCAGAGGAATCTCTACTCCATTGATTGAAAATTGCCTAGATGAACTTTTTGAGAATCTAATAACAGTATGTAATTTTTTCTAAACTACATGAGAAGTTGTGGCAAAAGTTGTGAATTTTGCAGTTTGTGATCACCAACTATTGGGTGATGGAGGAGTGATACTCAAACCAAATAGAATGATTGCAAGTTCAATCCCTCCCAATGAAATCTTTTCTCTTCTTAATGGGAACACACCACAAGTTGCCAATATAGCAACTTGTGTGAGCCAAAAAATAAAAAATTTAATTGAATTCTGACTACACCAATTGAAAGATGATTGCAATTAACCCTTTAACGCCTACATGGACCACAAGAGTCAGAGACAATCTACAAGTGAAGTAGATTAGGCAAAAAAATCACCTATATAGTGGGTATATTTCAACACAAAAATCTACGACTCCATTTTATGGAAATCATTGTAATTTGTTGATGCCTGCATGGATCAAAGATTGAAATGATTTGTTGAAAAGTTATTGTGGAGCTCAAAATGTGTTCAAGAGACAATAGAGTATTGTAGAAAGAGTTACAAGAGAAAAAGCACAAAAAACAACCTTGCTAGGGCATCTTAGGCATTAAAGGATTAAAGTGAAAAAAATTGTCTTTAGAGGTTAAAGTGCAATACCTCCCCTGAGGATGGAATTCAGGATCTTTAGATTACAAAACTCTATTAGGAATGAAGGCATCTTCTTATATGGGAAACTGACACTTCTCTCCAAATTCAGACTCAGAAAGTGAAAAAGTAGGAAAAAGGCACATTATACCCCCTCCGAACCTAAAAAGCTCATGGAAATTTAACACAGAAGATAACTAAAAGCATGTATCTAACTAAGAAATAATTCTATTTCTTGACCATTTAACGCCTAAGTAGACCATGAGGGCCTGGAAGAATCTACAAGTGTAATAGGTTATACAAAGCATCATCTAAACAGTGAATACATTCATCACAACCCCCTTCACCGGAAACACTATACAGTGGGCTCTCTTAACAACAGCGTATGATACAACAACAAATTCATTATCACAGGTGGCATGGGTCTAGAACAAAAAATTGCTCTCTACAATAGCCACTTGGTATTATAACAACATCCATCAATCTAAATTGTCACCCCACATTACATCCATTCATAATAAAGTATGTCAGAACTAGATGAGTAATTTCATCCTTAATTGAACCACTTGTCCAACATTCTCATGTATCAACCTTCACCCCTTTCCATTATAACAGCTGCTCAATATAGCAGCTCTATGTATAACAGACAAATCCAAGAGGGTTGTTGTAAAGGGAACTAATTGAGTTCATCAATACCTGCATTGATTAGAGATAAGGGAGATCTGTTGGAAAGCTAACAACTCACCCAAAGTGCATTCTGAAGGCTGCAACGACAACAGCCAATTGTGAAAGAAGTTAAAACACCAAGAACACCAAAATCAGGTGTTAAAGATTTAAAAGTAGCAGATTCTGACCCTGAGCTAGATAGCTTGCAAAACGAACTAGGATCACCACTTGAACCATGCAAGATTGCACAACTCCACACATTCATATGTTAGGACAAACCACATTCAAAAACCCAAAGAATCTGCATTGCAAAGCAGGAAGCTAGATTCAACAAATGGGCGTCCAGCTTCAACAAAGATCACAAGTTTTCCGAAAACAAACCTCAGCTAGCTATCATATGAAACCATGCCTATCTTCGCCATCGTTAGAGAGAGTCTCACATGTGAGTATGTTTGCTCACTTCCAGATATTTGCACTACCTCTTGTTCACCCCAGACAGGGTGGCTTGTACAAAAATACACCGAGAAAACCGCTTGCAAACCGAGAATGTGTGAATCATGGCCGATTCACAGGAGGCTTCACTTTGTATATACGCACAATCCAGTTTGCCGTCGTAAAAGCCTCCTCTACATGCTTCAATTCAATGTCCTTGTTCCCAATCTCAACACCTCGGGCGCGATCAAATCTGCAATAATGTATTTGCAGCATGAGGAAAAATCTGGTGTGGAAAACATGTAAGAGACATCAATAGCAGGCACAGAGGGCCAAAGTTGCAAGGTTGCAGAATACAAATGTAACATGAAAAGTAGAGGACGTACCCGGTGGGTCTGTTATGGTCAGTGTGCAATTCTCCAAACCTGTAGTAACAAAGCTTGTACCTGTCCAGAAACCACCAAAAAAACACATTCTTTCAATGGAATGTCTCCCAATAAGTTGACTATTGAAAGTTAGACAATAAAATAATTAACCACACTGGATATGGGAGCTTGGTAGATGTCTTTCCAGAAGAATCTAAAATCATTGAACATCTTGAGCACAGAAGTATAAGCATTTAGAGAACGTCACTTACATTAAAGTTTGGAGCATTTTGGGCGCCGCGTCCTTGTCTATGCGGTATTCGCCATTGTTGAGGTAGTCGGCCTCTTGTATCACGGGAAACACACCAGATCCAATCCGAACCATCCAGAGAAATCTGAAGAAAAATCAATATAAACACAAGAAGATTACCTCACCCTGACATCCTGATGTACTCCATCGTTACCATATAGAAATCACAATAATGAGAACGAATTACACCTACACGAAAAACTATGCAGGTGTTGCAAAAAAAGGTGTACAGATTACAGGTTTAGGTTTTAGGGATTATGTACGCTAAACCCTAAACCCTAAACCTAAGGCAGAGAGATTCCAGGTTGCATACTTGTTGATGTCATCTGATGAATAGCCTGTGACGCCTCCAAACACCACTAGCACGTAGTCAACATCCAGCTCCCTCATGATTCCATACGCATCCTCCTCATTGGAAGCCATAGCACGCCCAACAGTTGCGATATGAGTGTTGTTCCACGTGTTGTTGTCTACAATCACTGTTCGGTTGCCCATGGCGGTAATCTGATATCCATAATCCCACCAGGACATCACCTTGGCATCTGGAGCTGTGTTGTGCTGCAGCCAAAAGTAAGCCTCCCGGAAGTCATCGAAGATAACACGTTCACCGTTGGACTGACGTGCTGCCAGCACGATTGATGGTGAGGAGTAGGCCTCTGAAGTCACCCATGTACAGTGAAATCCAAAGTTGATCAGTAGATATAGTGCACCCAGCAGCAAAAGAAGGGCCCCTTCTTTCTGGAACGGTAAGGGCTGGTCAGCACCCGTCTGCATTCCAAACAAAGCATGAGAACGAAAGAAGATCGCAACCCATACCGACACTGATACTAGACAACTCACTGTAAAATTTACTTCACTGTTCAAGCAATAACCCTCCCTATTAACGAAACCATTGATATCGAAATGCAACACATCTGCCGAATCTACTTGCTAGCAAACACGATACCAACACTGATACTAGACAACTCACTGTTGAATGTACTTCACTGTTGAAGCAATAACCCTCCCTCTTCACGAAACCATTAACATCGAACGATGCAACACATCTGCCGAATCTACTTCCTAGAAAACACGAATTCGCCACAGTTTCTGCAAAAAAGGAAATGAAGTCCAGATGTAGCACCTTCGCGGAAGCCTTTTGCTTGGCTGTGATCTTGGTGGAAGTGTAGACAGGGGGCTTCTCCCTGACTAGCACGGACAAATTCTTCAGAGTAGCCGACACTGCAACCGCACTAATCAAGCAGACAGCCGGAGTGGCCACGAGAATGAGGCGCACCATGACGCTCGCAAAGTACATGCTCGTCATGCCGTAGATGATGATGAAAATGGTCCCATCAGTCAAGTTCTTGAAACAGAAGTACAGACCAGCTGGGAAGAGGATCAAGAGAATGTGGAAGTCGAACATGAAAGAGGACCATGCAGTCGGCTGGTGCTCTGACACGGAAGCGATGATGGGAATGTGGATCTTGGCGTATGTGGGATCCAGAAGCGAGTAGAACCGCCCTGTCCATGGTGAAATGTACCCTGTCGCCAATCCCACACTCAAAGCCAACGCCCCCAAGCCGGCTGCCACAGTCACGGTCACCCTGAGAAAGGCCTTGAACAGCTTCGGATCACCCAGCTGTTTCTTCACGTATTCAACAAGGTAAAACACCTGTAGAAACACACAACTTTCAGTAATCAAGCCGCAAGCGCTACTTCATGAAAGCATTTGAGCAGAACGCAAAACCTTAACCCTTAAACGTCAGAAGGTCCCACTGGTGGTCACATGTATGGTGTCGTGGTTGAACATGATAAGGTTCAGATATTGAAATGGCCTCCAAATGAAAGATGTTGGTTGAAGAATCTTCAATCCAAAGGTGTAAGGTGCTTGCTAAACTTCAATACATGTTTTGTATTCTACAGAGTAAAACACAAAACATTCTTTTAGGGTTTAAGAAGGCCTTGCCTGCATTAAGAAGAAAACGCCCATCGCTGCCATGTGTTCCCCGGACTGGACGTGTTGGTAGCCAACGAAGCGAATTTGCATCGCCAGCAGCATGCCAATGATATACACAGAGTTGTATGCGATGTACAAACGGAGGGAGTACCGGCCCGTGACCAACAGCACCAACACATAGATTGGCAGAAGATTGATGATGAAAATGTAGCCTCCCCAGGCGGATACCATGTAGAAGTAGCCGAACGCGGACGCAAGGGACCACGCCAACGAGCCCGTGTTGACCGCCTTGACGAACAGATAGAAGGTGAGCAACAGGGCGAAGATGGCAACCGCCTCGTTATCATACGAGCCCGCCACGGAGCGGGAGATGTAGCCCGGGCAGATAGCCAGCAAGATGGCGGCCACGAGCCCCGTGCCGCGGTCCCGGAGCTCCGTCCCGAAGAAGTACGCCACCATAGCCGTGTTGGACGCAAAGAAAGGCGCCGTGAGCACGCACACGTCCTTGATGTGCACCACGACCGAGAAGAAGCGCATTACCCAGTAGATGATCGCCGCCGTGACCATCAACCCGGGATACAACGTCCCGCCCACAATGCGCCCCAACGGATACCAGCTCTCGTAGTCGAACCAGTTCCAGAACTCGTAAAACCCCTTCTCCGTCAAGTACAGCGTCGTGCGGTAGTTGAAGTAGGGATCGAACTCGTGGATGACGCTCTCGTACCGCAGCACGCTGAAGAGACGCGTCGCGAACGCCAGGATGTACACCAGCACCAGCACCGCAATGCGAAGCAGAAGCTCCTGCTGCTTCGTCTTCAGCTTGAAATTCTTCACGGACGCCACGAACGAGTCCCAGCTCGCAACGCCACTCGACGCTGCTGCTGGCGCCCCTGTCGTCTTCCTGGACACAGCCCCGCCGGCCGTCGACGTCTCCTCCGCCGTCGACGCCATCGCCATCTGTGTCCACAAGCAAGGCAAGCCACCGATGAACTTACACTCCAACAAATTGGTTGGCAACAGAAAACAACGCTGCTTGCGATGGAACTCAACATGCATTTGCTCTAAACCCTTAAAAGGACGGAGCCTATGACCGTGGAATCAATCCCAATTTCCATTCTATTGTGTGCTCTCATTTTTCATCAGATATGGGTGGAAGTTTTTTTATTTCATTTTTCAGAGATGAGATCACATGTTTTGTTTGTGTCACAAAAATTCACAAAAAAAATTGGGAAAATTTGAATTTATTGTGATTTTTTTGAAGAAAACGTGAAGAAATTTTATATCAAAAATACATAATATTCTACAAATAACACCAAAGGTGTACATAATAGGGACAAAACTTGTGGTGTAAATGAAACTTCCGTGTTCAGCTAAAATTTGGAAATTGGTTGTAGGCTTAGAGTTCAAATCGCAATGACTTATTTAGTTTTGAGTATTTTTTTCAAATTTTCAAATTGGTATGGAAAGTAGACTTCATTTCACTAGTTGGACTCAAAATTTTAAAATACCATTTCAGTGACCCAAATTCATATTTAGAGCTAAGGTGAGAAGTTTCTAAAATTCACTACATTGAGATCCATGTCACAAACTTTTTCTTCTTGAGATATAACATGATCATTACCTAAATGAGGCAAGTTTCATCAACATTTAATACTTACACATTCAATGAACTCTCCACAAAAAGAATTGGATGGAAAATGACCGTTTACGTCAATAATCATCTTCAAAATTTCATCCAAGAATCCACTTTTTGGTTGCCTTGGCGGTTAAGGAGTAGACGTCAGAAGGAGCCATTGGTGGCTACAATATTCTACATGTATAGTGTTGTATTTGAACATCATAAGGTTCACATTTTGAAATGACCTCCAAATGAGAGATGCTAGTTGAAGAATCTTTAATCCAAAGGTGGAAGTCTTGCTAAACATCAATACATTTTTAGTATTTTACGTAGTAAAATAAGCGCATGTATATATTTGGTTCCTAACTAACGTTTAAAGGATAACCCTATAACGACTCTAGGAAAACCGTATGTATGGTCACGTAAACTCATCCCATAAATCAACAAGGTTTGCACACAAACACTCAGATGATTGTAAAACAATGAAAGAACATTTGTTGATGTCACGGTTTAGGATTAGAATTCTGCATGTGAAATCGGATTCTTATACAACAATAGGGTTTAGGGTTTAGGTACATCAATCCCCCATTCCCAAGGCAAATCTTGAAGATTAATCATAAAAGGATACAATGGCCTTCAAATATCAAAAGTAGCTCACAAAAGGCAGAACAAGGACGAGGTGTCAGTGATTGCACAGTTTGACAAATCCTAAACATTGCCTAAGCATTTTAAGCCATTCAATAGTAATGTCATTGTTGTAATGTAACTGCTTGGATCTAATTTAAATTTTAGATATTTAATCTTCAATTCTAATTTGTTCTCTAGCACATCCGTTTCCTTTGGTTATCAATATGTGATTGCCTTCTTATCTCATTTTAACCAGTTGTACATTATATTTTTCTAGACAAAATGGTTTTAGATCATTCTTTACATCAAGAATTCTTCAAGGATAAAAGAGTGTCGTCTAAATGAAACAAAATTGAAAAAATCACCTCAAATAGGCTCTTCGGTGCCAAAGGAGGCCACACATGTATAGATTCTATTGCACACCAACAAGACTACAAAATTAATGAAACAAAGAACTTAAGAAACAATCTCAAGCACAGGTTTCATATTGGTGCACTCAAAAGATATGAGAAGTGTGCAAAATGAACGTCGAACGTAAATTAAGTGGAAATAAAAAATGTTATGCCCTTTTAGTCTCACTATATTCACTATTACAAACCTAGGATTGTGGAAGTAAGCTAAGGTGTATCCTAGAGGTTCAACCTCTACTCGGTCCAGCTCTTGAATCTCATTATCTGTAGAACTTATGACGATTTTAGCTCTTTCCCATGGGCCTCAACTCCCCAATTGATTTTCGAGAGAACCAATGACGTCATGTCGTTTTCCATAATTTGTGTGGAGGATAGAAAGAGGCAACAAATTTTACCATAATTTAGAACCGCATTTGCCACGTGTTTCTTTGTAGAGAATTTTCACAGCATAGTTTAGCATGGATCCTCCTTTCTTTTACTGAAGTATCTTCTTTGCCATACGTGGTAGCCCTCCTTCTCTGCAGTGTTTTGGACTGTGCCTACGACATCTTAACTAATTGCCTAATGTGGTATTTGCAAGGATGATGTGAACCAACGTCAACTAATATGTTGAACGTGATATGAGAAATTTGACAAGTTGTGAATTGAAAAAATTAAAAACGGCCATGTCTGGCAAGTACAGAATCATTTTCCAACATCTTGGAGTCCAGCTATTAAAGTGCCTACTAAATGAACTAAATTCCTCATAATTCTTGGAAGACGACAAAACTTCCTCAACGTAATGTTTGGGTGTCAAAGTTGGCAGCAGTGTGGACACTATCCCTGGAATTGCATAAGGCGCCAATTGGGTGTCACCCCATTGTACAATCAAAACAAAAGATTTAATGCAATACTGATAGCTCTACAAGAAATCCTAGATGTCTATCTGTGTGGGTCAGGGAATTATACCTCTCTGAGGATGGCAACGGCCACTTCTATCACAAAAAAAATGGACCTCTGCAATAGGGAGTCAAAGCAAAAATGATGAACACAGTATGACCTCATTGGACAACAACATTACCTCCCACTACGACATCAATTTGCATTAGAAAAATAAAGAGATCTTGCAATTCACACTGCAAAATAAAGTTGTATGAAAAACAGCGTACCTACGAGTGACCTATGATACTTAACTCTCGTGAGGGACCAAAGTATTATACAGAACAACTAAGGACTTAACATGCACGCAACCTGACAAATTCATTATAAAAAGAAACATGCACATCTCCTTTGATTTCAACGCCTCACCAATCCAACGTTGACTGAAAATCTATTGCCCAGTTTCACCTTGAAAACTACTACCTCGCCAATTGACTCTTTGCTCCTCACAGAAGTTCCTCAATGCTCCACACAGAAGTTCCTCAATGCTCCAATCTCCCTCGAAGCACAATATATAACCTTAGTGATGACGCCTCTTCAGATTTTGATCAATAAAATGTAATTTGCAAAATAATACAACGACAATCCAAATATGAGCAAAATCTTTAAGAATGTAAAAGCTGCAAATATAATGATTACTGCGTTATTACTCCATAATTCAACCAAATAGAGTCACCAATTCACAACTCATAAAGCTAGATATAAACAGATTAGTATTCCTTGACGCTTATACTTGCCTCCAAGCACATGTTAGATAACATCTCCACAACAATTCAGTTAAATACTAGCTAGGACATTCACCAAAATCCCCAACATATACGATTTGTAAAATATGTTTTATCATGTACCTTTGTTATCGTTCCACTATCTCTATCATCTTGCAGACATTAGATACAACTAAGTCAACCACACATGCGAACCAAATTTCTACAAACTGATGAATACTATTAAGCAGATAAAAAAAATGTATCTACACTAGATGACAAGAATCACAATTATCTTCCATGAATATGCTTCATGCAATTACACAAAGTGTTTGGAATATATACACTACAGATAACCTAACAACACATATGTGATTTGGAATCTACACGCACCACATAGGTATACAAAAATTCCCCAATTTTAATAAGAGCGTGCTCTTCTTAACCTTCTATATAAACACTTATGTCTTAATGGTTACAAACATTACATCCCACTGTTTTTGCTTTTCTTGCTACTCGTCCTCACATACAACAATTAGAACATGACATTATAAAATTTAATTTCCAAAAACTAGTGTCTTCCACGCCAAATCTCTCACTATCTAGACTCCGGTGATTACCTACTCTACACAAACATGATCATATACGCACTAATGAGCGGGATGTTCAACAATTAATTGTAAAGTCCTAAACTGCACCTTCTCTGTAAACAATACCCTCATCAAATCACTTGGTATTGTTTTGATAAAATGATAGGATAACCCATTAGAGACAACCTTTACTTACCATCCTACTTCAGTAATTACTTTCTAACACCTTGAAGAAGAATTACAAAACCATATACAGACTTAAAAAGGCCAAAACATTTCAAATCTTCTTGCATCCACAACATTGCCGTGCCCAATCCTCCTGTGGTTTTTCTCACTCTACGTCCAAATTTTCTACTTCTAGATACAATAGGGTGCTACAATGTCTTGCTCTCTTTAGATGCCCACTTCCTCGCACCCTCTTTTGCACCATCTTCATACTTTTATTCAAATGGACATCTAGAAAATGATTACATCTCAAGCATAGACGATTTGACAAGTCTAGTATCCACGTGCTAAACCGTCACAGAAGCTCCTAACTATTATAGATATCATCATTGGAGTTCTAAATAAAATTGCGAATGACATATTCATTGCCATTAAGTGTTTTCTCATCAAGTGTAAACCATGCTAAATGAATGGATTCATTTAACTTTTACCTAAGAAATTGCCTTGAGTACCTAAATTATTATCTTGTAGACACCACCATCAGTTTAAAGGGTTAACTTCAAAGGGTCAACTTTTCACCTTTTAAAGACAATAAGGATGATCAGGCTTGGGAGATGCCACGACTGGGTACATTTCATCGCGATTAGTCACTACAAACATCATGGAAGTTCGCCCATTAGACTCCAACACACATTCTCATTGCATTCGTTGGAAGCGCATGGATCCAAGGAACTTAGATTAGGCCGCGAATCAAACAAAGATGAAATATTGATCCACTAATTCGCAAATTACTCCAGAAATGACCACCTATGAGCCTCTCGTCCTCAAAGGGATAGTGCTGCTAAATAATAAAATTGCTACCTTTTTAGAACCATTTTACCAAACCGGACAAATACACCAAAGGCTCACATAAAACCAGGATAAACAGAGGATGAAAAACATCCGTCATCCACCGAACCACGGAAAATCATTTGCCGGATCCCCTTCAACAAATCCGGACGGAATCATCCAATACCAGCAAATAAACGGACGAGATCCCGGTTCCCTGCACTTCATTCATCGGTCTTCATCCAAAGCAGTCCAAGTTAGAACGGCCCGTTCCCACGAATCTATGGATGAGAATCATGGATGAAAACTCTGTTCTCAGGCTCATCGCAACCCTTGTGGCGGAAGAACGGGTTTGTGCAGAGCGAAAGCCCGAAGCGCCATCGCCACTCGAGCTTCCTTCCGTCCTCGATCGCTGCAATGCGCTACTGCTCGCAGTTCGCCGCCGCCGTCATCACCTTCGCCTCGCTGTTCCGGTGACGGCGCTCTTTGCCGCGTCTCAATTGGTGATCTGTGCGCGTTTTGCGCCTCGGGAGACTGTCGGAGTGCAAGCACTGGATGTGAAGCTTACTCGTTGCGGCGATAAGCGCTATGGACGGGTAAGTGAACTAGAACTCATCTCTATTGCTTGTTCCACTTGGTGTCGCATTGCCGGAGATCGTCCCTCACTCTTTGATGGAGACATTGCGGTTTTTGTCACTCAGTGGCGATAGTTTTTGTTAGATTTGTTCGTTGCTGAGGGAGAGAGGTTCAGTGGATGAGGTTGTGGAATGGAGATGTTAGTTTTAGGGAGAGGAGTAATCAGAGGAGCTGAAGCGGATGGTTATGGGAGCGTTCGTTAGTTTTGCTCCGTGTCGTCATTCTGAAGTTTGGCGTGATGGCTTCGGTTTTTACGGCTGCGATGATCCTTTGAATGGATAGGAGGTTTTGATGATTTGATCAGAATGCCTGCATTTCTTTGTTTTGTTTGTTCAAGTGATGGATTTGTTAAAATTCAGGAGTACGGACTTGGAATTACTACAACGGTACCGCCGGGACCGGCGGGAGCTTCTGAACTTCCTTCTGGCCGCGAGTGTGATCAAGAAAGTTGTTATGCCGCCTGGAGCTGTCTCGTACGATGACATCGATCTAGATCAAATAAGCGTGGATTATATTCTTGAATGTGCCCGTAAAAGTACGTGGCATCTGAAATTTCGTACTTCATCATTTGAATTGGATGGATAGCATTGTAAAAAAAAGTTTTCATTTCTATTGATTTAATTTCCTGTGTGTTAGCCTAATTTTTCTCTTCTTTATGATTCTATGGTGTGGTTAATACTTGATTCGGTAATTGTGCAATTAAGGCCTGATCTGTTGTTTTTGACTGGCGCTTATCTCATCTTGTGGAGCATGAAATGTGTGCAGATTCTGCGTTAGACCTTTCTGAGGCCATTAAACGGTATCACGATGATCTGAACTTGCCACCTTCGGTTAGTCCATCGCTTCCTCTCCCTGACTTTGAGCCAGATGCTCCGTGCACTGAACTTCTGAATCTTCTTGTGTTACCCTTGCGGACCGACGCCTTTAATGTTCATGGATCACTACTCAATCCTGTTAATGTTTCAGAATGATCATTGTTTGATGATTCCAGTCTGAGCTTCATTACGTTTCTGTTTTCGGTTGGATTTTTGCATGCATTCATCAGTGCGTTTCTGATACTTTTCGTTGGGATTTGCAGACAGAAACTAAATTGGGAGAGATTTACTACTTGGTTACAAATCCTGAATTATCTGGTCCTATCCCCTCGCGACCGCCCCCTCGTAAGGGTTCTGAACCCGCGACACCTCCAACGTACAAAAAGAGCTTCTCCCTGCAATCCACCCCGTCAAAACGCGCAGATATGGATGACGAGTTGGATGACGACGAAGACGATGATGAACTTCCTCAGAAGTCCCAGCGAGCGCTGAATGACATCAGTAATTTTGTGTTGGATTTGCCACCTTTTGTAACAGGTAAAGTTGTCGTAGCCCATGATGACCAAGGCTATGAGGTTCCATTTGGAGTTGATAAGCTCTTAATGACAGTCTGTCCAGGTGCTCGTTAGATAAATCGTATGCATAAGTTTTATGTTATATGCTGAAAATCTTGCTTTGGAGTTGAAATCAATGAGTTGGATGGGACTTGAGAGTCGAGTTATTCAAACACAATTCACGAACTCATACCTGAGGTCTGAACGTTAGACCCTTAGTTTTAAAAAAGAAGTCTAAGTATTTGTTCACGAGTCCCATATTTATGTCCGGGTATAGAATCAAGTTATAGCATTCTGTAAATTGACGTGAGCTGGATGATACCTATTGCAGATTATTGTGCACTTAGGACGTATAATTTAGCATGCAAAGTTTACTAGTTGGAAATTCTTGAACTACGAGCACAAATTTACCTGTCGGCGGTTCTTTTTACGTGCCTGTTGGAGTACTTTTAAAACGTTATGTACTCATGTCTTGCTACCATCACCAAGTTGTTTCTCGGGGTGCTGCAGGTCTATCAGATGACGATTTGAGGGAAACGGCGTATGAAGTCTTACTCGTATCAGTTGGCGCTGCTGGGTATAGTTTCCACATGCATTCCATATGTGTAAATCTTAGATGACTGGGGTTTTTGTCCTAACCTACATGAAGTCATCATTGTTTTTCTATATGATTTTTTTTCCTATTTCGTGCAAATAATTGCCAACAACAAGCACATTGTCTGCTTGCGATGCAGAGGTCTTGTTTCTCCAGCTAAAGAAAAAAAGGAGGAGAAGAAGTCAAAGCTGGTTAGGAAATTCACAAGAAACAAGACAGACAAGTATGTACCAGCTCCCACACGGGCAACAGGTCTCGCGGGGCTTATGGAAACCATGCGCACACAAATGGAGGTCAGACTTATTTGTGCCTTGTTGTGGTCTTGGCGTCAGCGCACTTCTATCCTCGTTTAGTGGCCACAAATAGAATTCTCACCCTTTCCCTACTCTACATTTTTTTCCAACACTCGAGGCTCAGAATAACATCCTGCAATTAACATGATGGTTCCAGCTTTGGGACTATTTAAAAGCTGGTCACCTTTGGAGCAACTGTTTGGTTTTTTGCCTTTATTAATAATATTATTAATGATATTATTAATATGAATATGATTAATGATAGTATTAATATTGAATATTAATATTAGTAATATTATTGAATTTTAACAGTTTTATGTGAAATAGTTTTAAGATTTCTCCACCATTGGAACTCAAGAGCTGCATTATGGTCCAGGTTTCAGGAGCTACTGATCGACGCACAAGAGAGGCAATTCTACACGCGTCTGCAGGAAGGGTCGGGAAAAGGATGGATACACTTCTCGTTCCTTTGGAGCTGCTAAGTGCTGTACCTCATTCTGCTTTCCCTGACAAAATACAGTACATTCGTTGGTCAAAACGGCAGGTTAGCATAAACTGTTGCCGTTGTTGTAGTACAGTTTCTTTGTGAAGATTAACTGAGTTTGCATGCCGTGAGATTTTGCATACAAGATCGAGGAAGAAAAGACTTCTTGTGAATAACCTCTCCGAATATGCTTGTAAAGCGTGCAGCGAGTCAGTGGTAGGCAATGCGTTCCTTGTCGGAAAATAAATTTGAAATACTATGTCTGTGTACAGATGAATCTGTTATTAGAAGGCTTGCTGAACCACCCTTTCGTTGGAATTGAACCATCGGATCGTTCAGCATTGGAATTGAGAGGGCTGATCGCTAAACTGGAAGAAGCAGAGGTAAGGGCTTGTAACATGGCTCCGTGTGACTGCCTTGCAGTATGTTCACGAATGATGCAATAGTATAAATTCAATATCATTTCTCTAAGGTGGGTGTACTGATGTGTGCACTGTTTCTTCATGGGCTTTAGATATATCGCATCCCACCAAATTTGTAGAGTAATTTTGTTAGTGATTGTTTGTTTTATCTGGCGTGATTGCCTGCAGACTTTGCCGTCACCGGCTGGGCCTGCCCAACACGCCGAGAGCATCAGAGGCATAAGGGGGGTTGCTATTGCATTGGCAGAAAGAGTTGGGAGAGGAGATACTGGAGAAGTTTGCCATTGGGCAGATGGTTATCATTTGAATGTTCGCATCTACGAGAAGCTTCTGATGAGTGTGTTTGATATTTTGGATGAAGGCCAACTTGTTGAGGTAAGTAATCGCACTGATTACTTCCTGGTGATTTTTTACTTCTTTTTTTGGTCCTCTGTTTTCTCTCAGCTGCTTTATGGTGCAATTGACTTCCTTCTAAGGTCCAAGGTGTATAAATGCTGCTGTCACTTGTTTCAGGATCACACCGTGTAAATTGAGCCGGTCCTAGACGAGGGAGTTTGGGCTTGACCGTTACTTCTGTTCCTCTAGTTTGTCATACATGTTGAATATCATTTTCATTCTTTTTTTTGTGGACAAACTACGGCAGGAAGCTGAAGAGATTCTGGAGATGCTGAAGTCTACCTGGCGAGTTTTGGGAATTACACAGACAATTCATGATACTTGTTATACATGGGTTCTTTTCCGTCAGGTAAAATAGTTAGCCAATATGTATCCAGCAGCCACTATGGTTAGAGGTGGTTAGCTTCTAGAATTACAATTGTTGTGCAAGTAATTTGTCAGAGAGACCTGGAAAGATTTGTTTTTCTAGTCAGCTATTGCATTGTAACTTGTTGCTGATTCTTTTTCTTGGCTACAGCATGTCTTGACAGGTGAGCCAGCGTTGCTGCAACTTGCAGCACAGCAGATGAAGAGAATTCCGTCTGATAGCCAGCGCAGTACCCAGGAGAGGTTCTATGTGAAGGGACTGAAAGCTGTTGTGGTAGGACCTGATGGACCTCAGGAACTTTCATACATTCAATCAGTACTCATGCCCATCAAACAATGGGCTGACAAACAACTTCAGGACTACCATCTACATTTTGAAGATGTAAGAACATCACCAGATACTTGTTTTGATTTTCATCTCTCCAGAATATTATATATTAGCTTTAGGATAAGTGAAGCATATTGGGTTTTGCGGGAGTTGTTCAGACTGGGTCACTATTTCAACCCTTCTTGTGTCGTGGTCTTATAATAGTTCTGCACGGATGTGACGACTGTTTTTATAATTTCAAATACAGCATTTTAACGAGCTGAGTGTGTTTAGTGCGACTGCCATTTTTGCTACCAGTTAGCTCATGTGGTCATATTCTTTGGTGTACAGGCTCCTAGCAAAATGGAGGTTCTAGTAACGGTAGCAATGATTACTGGCCGGCTCATCGCTGATGAGAAGGAACAAGCAGGGGTATGTACAACATCCATAAGCATGTGAATGTATTTGGGTTTTCATGCTTTTCTGTGTTCATTTCTAAACAATTTATCTGATAGGGTTGGTATTACTACATAGTGCCCCATTTGGACAGGTAGGAAACCTCAGGCTATGTTTTATTTCTTTAGAAGATTTTTTTTACACTCACTGGGTGGAGAATCGATGACATGGCATTGATGTTATAGATAACTTTAGTATTCATAATCACAAGGTTCGTATCATTATTTAATGTATCAATTGGAATAAGTTGAGTTTCTTTTATTTGAGATCGTAGACATATTTGTGGTATGATTTAAGATATCTAATGGAACGATGCTGCACCCAGGTAGCGAGAATGACATCTGCTGCAGAAATGGCAGCTGTTGCCAAGCAGGCTGAAGATTACATCTGTTCATCTGTGAAGTTGGCTTATGATAGGGTATTCCTTGACGCTTTGGAGATTATGCAATTCAATTGGTTGAATTCTTCTATTCTATTTCAAGTGTACCTCAACGTTTGATTTAACCCCTAAAAGCCCAAGAGTCTCCCGAGGGGACTCTTACAGTCTCCGGAGGGACTCTTGGGCCTTTAGGGGTTAATGCAGGATCAGGCTGTTTCTGGCATAACTCTTTTTCGTTCCTTCGCTGTTGCAATATTCTTTTTGCTGCTTCTTCTCCCGCCAGTTACTTTAATGCAGCGACCTCATTATATTTGCAGATTGTGGAGGAAGTGGAAGCAAAGCAAGGGTACGACGATAAACATCCGCTAGCAAAACTTGCAGAGGATGTCCAAAAGCTGGCTAAGAAGGATGCCGACGTGTTTTCACCTATTCTATCAAAATGGCACCCTCAGGCTATTGCCATTAGTGCATGTTTATTGCACACACTTTATCAGAAAGAACTGGTAATATTCTAATCAAGTTTATTCTGGAGCTTGCAGGATGTCATTTATTGCCCATGTGCATTTAATCCATATGGTAGCTAATCTATGTGAATGTCGCTTCTGGTCGTGCTGCAGAAACCCTTCTTGGATGAGGTCTCACAACTTACAGACGATGTCGCGTCTGTGTTACCGGCAGCAGACAGTCTTGAACAATTTTTGATGGAGCTTATTTCCTCAGTTACTGACGACGAGGATGCTAGACGTGTTTTTGAGCAGCAGATGACACCATATCAGGTGAGAAGTGCGTGAGTGTTGCAATACATGATCTGACTTGCATTAGTAAGACTTATGCACATAGACTACTCCTACGTCTCACTCTTTTACTCTATGGTGCACGATTTTGTCTGAATTCTAATGTTGGTTACGTCCTCTGCCTTAATACATTTTGAACACTGTTTCGACAGGTGGAAGTTGTTTCAGGAACAATAATAATGAGATGGGTTAACACTCAACTTGCACAGTTGACGGAGTGGGTTGACCGATCAGCACAGCAGGAAGTATGTCTCTGCCCTTCTCTGTGCTCAACCCTAGTGAGGCTTTACTGCAGATTGTGCTGGAGTAGGTACTTGGTTGTCAGAGTTTCAGCTGTCTATGAATTTCACAGATATCGACGTGATGTTTACTTCGAGTTATTTCATTCTTGAAAATAGTTGTATCATTGGTAATCTGATATCTCCTTTTTTTGTCGGGGAATTATGTCTCTGGACTTGGTTCACTTTCGCTAGTAAAACCTCTGGACTCACTTATTTATGTGGGCTGCAGAAATGGCAATCTTTGTCCGCTCAGCAACGACATGGAGGGTCAATTGTGGAGGTCTTTAGAATTGTGGAGGAGGTATGAAGTTTCTTATTTAATGTTACGACTTGTATGGCATGTATTCTTCTGAGGTTGAAATTCTGTCTAAATGATTATTAGTGAAGCTTAGTACTCCAATATTACCCAAAATTTGTCATGATTGTTGTTTGATTACACTAATTTGGACTGCGCTTCTGGACCTGAACAGACGATAGATCAGTTCTTCAAATTGAATCTTCCAATGAGACTACCTCAATTGAAGGGCCTCACCAATGGATTTGATAACGCACTGCAGCAGTACACTAACAGAGTGGTTGCCCAACTTGGTAACATTTATCTTTTCCTGTCCACCTATTGGCCCAATATTGGAATGGAACTTGTCATGGTAGTTTTCTCCAAGTTTCCCAGGTTGAAGGCTTTTTGTGGCTGGTTTTGAAGGGCCATATGGAATCATTTCAATATTTGGATTTCTTAAATTGGTATTTTCAACTCTATTTAGGAATGCTTGCTGAATACATGTTTAAACAATTCCATGCGTGCTGTGTACGTGCTTTTACAGGTGACAAGAGAGATCTTGTTCCACCACCTCCAAGCTTGACCCGCTACAAAAAAGAGGTTGCTCTGAAGTCTGTAAGCAACAAGAAAAAAGTTGCAGATCCCCGTCTACCAGATGAGAGACGCTCCAGTGAAATCAACCTGCTGTCTACTGCTTCGCTTTGTGTTCGTCTCAATACGCTTCATGTAAGTTGTTTTGGTCATCCTCTAAAAGGTTAACCTCTAATCTGAAAGATATGAGTTGAACCTGTATCCAAGAGCTGACAAAGTAATGCACCTTACCATCTGTCTGAACGGTTTTCCATGATACTATCTGAGATTCCTGCTAGAATTTGTGAAGTATTTATTATTTCAATAATCTAAGGAATTCGGCTGTACTTAACATATAGTTATAAACCTTGAATATAGAATGTAACATGTGTGCAAAGTGGATATTAGAAGCTAATAGTGTTTCCGTTGTGCCCTTCATGGTGACTTATATATCCTATCGCCAGTATATCCTATCGCATGCCGACTTACTTGAAGACAACATACGGGACCGCTGGGCTGTGAAAAGACCACAGGATGACTTTTCTCGTGCCAATGGCTCACACTCAAGTATGTCGCTTACAATCTCAGACTTCTGTATGTCGAATATCTGCGAGTAGTATGCTTAAGTATAAACTATTTGTCTTGCTGTGGTTGTAAATTAGATTGGTCTCTCCTTTGTCTTCCAATCGCCAGTGACAGTAGTTTCGGCGGTTTGAAAGGGATATTCCCAAGATTGCTGTCATGTAGTGATGAAATTCAAATTCGAATGTTCAGAGCGCCTATCAGGCGATTCAGATATGAGGAGAATGCGGGAGTCTGGTACGAGACCAATGGATGATCTTTCCATGGCATTTGAAGGGTCAAGAAAAGCTGTTAATACTGCAGTTGATAAGATCTGTGATTTTACAGGTACGAATCTTGGTCGATCTTTGGACTGCTGTTTTAGAAGTCATGTACAGTAACTCAAGTTACCGCAATGTTGCGCTTGTATGACCGGGATCCTAATCTTTAGACTATTAATTGTTTTTTTAATTATTTATCCTTGGTGCTTTTCATTCCCAGGCACCAAACTGATCTTTTGGGACATGAGGGAGACCTTTATTGACGGTTTGTACAAAGTTTCTGTTTCACAAGCACGTATGCAAATGGTGGTCGATGGTCTTGACCCTGTGAGTACACGTCTGCAATATTCACGGTTCAAGTTCAAGTTCAAGTTATGTTCCAGATTTATGCATGAAGATGTTTACGGAACTATTTGGTTTAGAACGCGACGTCAAAAGATTACATCAGAAGTGTTGACTTACTGGAGCTCTTTTGTTCTTGGAACTGCATTACGTACAATTTCAGGTGCTTGGGGAGCTTTGTGAAGTAATTGTGGAGCCTCTTCGAGATCGTGTTGTGCTTGGACTCTTGCATGCTGCTTTGGTACGATACTCTCATGATGCCGCTTTTACAGCTTACAAGTTAGAGCATCTTGAAGTGAGATTAGTCTTTTTGTGGAAGACTTGAAATATGTTTGCCTATCTTGTCAAGCATCAGCAGTTCATTGACGTCGTACATCGTGTTTAGAGCGTTTTTGTAGCTCATGGATTTAAAAGAATGTCTTTGGTAATGTCAGGATGGTTTGCTTCGTGTGCTTCTTGATGGAGGACCAACGAGAGGCTTTTCTGCAAGCGACTCAACAATGTTGGAGGATGACGTGACTGTGCTAAAAGTAAGTGTCTTACGAATTTCGACCTATTTCTTGTGCAGCTTGTGTTACTATATGATATTTCAACATCGGATTTTATAATTTACTAACACTTGTTTCCCTCTTTATGTTTGTCTTGGCAGGAATTCTTCATAGCAGAAGGAGACGGGCTACCGAAGGGCGTGGTGGAAAATGCAGCATCCTCTGTTCAACAGATACTGAATTTGTACAGTCTTGATGTAAGTTTCTCAATCGAGCGTATGCTTCTGATACCGTGTTTTCTCACAGCTCAGGGCGTCCTTTATATATTAAATGAGGACCTCATTAAAAACCGGCGATTTTCTTTTTGCAGACCAACCAGGTCATTGAAACTTTCAAACGATCAAGTGAGCAAATGGCAGCAGGGGCCAACCCAATAAGATCAGGATCGACACGGTTTGCATCTGACGCCGACACTCTACTGCGCGTTTTGTGTCATAGAATCGATCCAGTTGCCTCCAAATTCCTGAAGACGAAAATGAAGTTATCCTCCACTTGATGGCTCTAGGAACTTGTGCTGAGTTCTTGTAGACCTTCAGCTAACTATTTCTTTGCAGAGAAATTGTTACATGCTGCTTTACATTCATCCATAAGGAGTTGGAGCCTGTGACAGGATCCAAGCCTGTGAGTTAGCTGCCGCCGCACAGCGTATTCATCAGCTTTTGTATAAATGTCTATTTATATATTTATTATATTGGGCTTGCTGCAGTTATTTATGAGCACGGTTCAGACCTGAACATAGTTTGGCGCGGTAGGCTGCTTCATCCCATCTAGCAAAATGGTCCCGATCCCTTTTCATCACTATGGCGGCTACCTCCGATTCTCACAGCACTTTATTTTCAGTAATCTACTCATCCTTGTCGAGAAGTAATTCACTTTTCAGGATGCCTTGTCTTCATATGCAAGCTCTGAACGCTTTAGAAACAGTGCTTACGGAAAGCATAAAAAGCTAGTAATTTATTATGAAAAGCATAAATTATTTAGATTATTATAGAAAGCATGCTACGGATCTCAGAATTTCAGACCTTTATTCTTCAGAGACTGCATCATCGTTGTGCAGTTTCACATCACATTATGTTCCGGAATCCTTCTGTCTTCACAGAACTACTTGGGAAGTTCGTAGAAGCTCGGTGGAATTTTGATTGATCGCAGGAAAGTGGGTTCTATTCGCTTGCCCATGATCTGTTCTTTTTCGAGAAGTTTGTTTTCAGTTGATTCTTCTCCGGCACTTGAGTATCCGAGGTCTTCGATTACTTGATTTCAGGTGGTTCATTTGAGAAGAGAACAAATCGAAGCAGAGGAAGAGATGAAGGAGCTATGGAGCAAGTTGCAGCAGCTGCTTCCCCAGATGAAGATGCGGCTTCGGGCATCGGTTCGCCGCCGTCTCGCACTTGGTTAGCGTCACGTGCAAAGACTTGCATTAGAACGAATTTGTACGAATTTTAGGGTTTAGTAAGGGTTGTTGGCATGCTGGTGAATTTTGTTTGCAGCTCTTATCGAGGAATTGTTCGCATTTCATGCAGACATCATGGCGTTGAGCACGGGAGTGCGTGCTGCGGTGATGCTCGATTATGTGCCAAGTACGCCCGCAATGCTGCAACAATTGTGCCAGCTTCTATTTCTTTTATCCCAGGTTTGGTCTGATTATGAGCTTCTGATTGAACTTCGCATCTGAAACCCTTAATCATCGTAAGTATTAGGGCTTGCCTATGGATATATCCAGGTGGATGTGGTTCTTGAAGGATTCTCAGAGCATGTTTTCATGTTCCACTGAACCCGACATTTGGAGCATGGTTTCACTGGAGCTGTTGAGCCTCTTTGAACATCATAAATAGTTTGTAAGGTGAATGTGGAAAAGATATAATATTTATTAATATGGGGTAGATCATTTTGTTCAGTTTAGAAGCATGTATAAGATGGGTTGGGTCATAGTGCACAACTATGGAAACATGGTTGATGGGATTTTTCCTTTAATGTGATCTGACTGAGAAAACCGTTCAGGAAGTACATGAGGCAGCGGCCTTGCGGGTGCTTCACATGGAAGGTTGTGGATACCTGATTCATCCTTCTTATCTACTAGAGCATATGAACCGAAGCCTAAGTTTCCCGTCACCGCTCTTGTTTGTTGTCCTCGACGACGACAGTCCTCGGGTAAGTTCTGTCCAGAGCACGTGCTTGATTCTAACATCACGTTTGGATTAGGGTATTGAATTCATTTGTTGGAATCGTTGACAGAAAGCATCGCAGACGGAGCAGGAAGCAATTGTGAAGAACCTCTCTGAAATTCAGCGACAACTCGCTTCGCTTGTGCAATCATGTTCTGGTAGGGCTCAAGAATCCAATGGGGTCTCCAATGTACTAGCAGCAGGGGACCCTACCAGCAGCTCTGGAATTCTGTTGCCAACACTTAACGGGTGCGTGTTAGCACTTCCAGTCTTGCTTGGAAGTTTATTGGCGTCTTTACAGTACTGCCTCTCATTATTCGGCATTTGGATTTGGTCTGGTCTGTTTTACAGGTGGTTGCTCGGCTACCCAATCGTGTACTTCTTCATGGAAGAGAATGCTTCGCGGGCTGGGCGCTGTGTGGGAAGTGGTCCTTTACAGCTGCACCAAGTCCTGATAAGCAGGTTTGTCCAGTTCTCATTTCCTTAGTAATTTCAGATGCTCCTTTTCTCAATTGTATGTTGATGAAGTGACATTCTCTTCGCACGGGATGCAGCACGCTTCTGAATCCCTCCAACTTCCAAAAAGATGCCGAGTTGACATATGACGAAGACGAGCTCTTGAGGTCGTAGTTCTTGCCCATTTGCTTCATTGGTGATGCATCAGTTCTAGAAAAAACATGTGTCAACTGTGGAGTGGGCCGTGCAGTTTCACTGTGCCGAGTGATTTGAGCCCCTTGGAGCTCTCTGAGGATTGGGCTCACCTCTTTTTCCAGAAGGTGACCGCAGCTGTTCAGAGAGCATCCGATGTGTGGACATCTGTTCGAGTGGAAGTCACCACGCGCAAAATGGATTTCATTGTGCTGTAAAGCCATCAACTCGAATATTTCCATCCTCTGGACGACATATTCCCAAAGTTTCTTCAATGTGCAAGTATGATATGCTTACCTTCGGTGTGTTCTAATTTTGTAGGCTGTTGCACTGCACGGACTGGTTAGTGGGGTGTCTCTTTTTCACACCTCAAGGCTGTAGTAGCACTGTCACATCTTCAATTTCTTTTATCTTGGAATCTTTTTATGACAGGATTAGCGCAAGGTTTTTTGTGATATCACAGTAGGCGTATAAGCTCCTGGAAAGGTGGTTCGATGAAGAGCGTCACGACATCTGTTTCAAATTTTTTGGATGCAGAACGAAGATGCAAAAACTAAACGGGTAAGCTGACCTTGCATTACTTTGTCATCGGCCTGGCTTTCCAGAAAATAAATCAAGCTTACTTTGGGGTGGGCATTTATTGAAAGAACTGGCTTGCTTCGTTCATTCTTTCTGAGGAACTGCCTCGTCGCTTTACTTTTCAAATTGTACCGTCTGTTTGGTTCCTCTCTTGCTGCATAAAACTACTCTGTTCAGAATTCAAGCTTCCTCAAATCGTTGTTATAACACTGTCAAGCATATGCTGAAGCCGCTTTCGTTAGCTACAAGAATTGGATGAGACTGTTTCAGTGAAGGTCATACTTGAGGGTTTGTTGTATATATGGTATATATACTGTGTATGCTACTCGTGGTATACTGAGCATGTTATCTAAGTTTTTAACTTCAACTTCTTAACTTGTCTCCATCACCTACTGATTTTATCTTGCATGACACCCTCTACTTTTCGGTCTTATATTAGTAACTGGGATTGGACAGGGTGACTTGCCTTGGGAAAGGTGTGGGAGAATTGTTGGTTAACTCTTTGAGAACTTAGGGTAATATTGTTGGTTCTTTTTAAATGTTAATGGTCGGGAGCTGAAAAAAGCGTAACACATATTGAAAATAACACCTATTGAGTCTTCCACCAATTTTTTCAACTAGTTTGCATCCAATATTTTCATCCAGTGGGACAATTTCTATCCAAAATATTCACCCTGGATTTTTTAAATGTGACTTACCAGCCACCTTTTCTACCCTGCATTATGTTTTATTGCCCTTGCTCCTATCTATAGCTCTGCATATTTCTCCACTTTTATTCAACTTTAACACTTATAGAAGTGAAATTATCATAGGAGGGAGCGAAGCATGTCATAAAACTTAGTAGTGCAAATTTTTAGGGCGACAATTTTACAAAAATATATATGGAATTATAGCATATAAGGAGGTAACATTTAAAGAGGGTGGGATGTATCAGGGAGCTTTAGCTTGTATTGGATAGGGGCCAAGAGCATTGATTGCCATGCGAGAAAGGGGAGCTCTAGCTTGTATTGGGTAGGACCTAAGAGCATCAATTGCCATGTAGGAAAGGGGAGCAATAGCTTGTACTGGGTAGGGCCCAAGAGCATTGATTGCCATGCAGGAATAGAGAGCATGAAGTTTCTCATGCTCTCTTTCTTTCCGCATTTAAATCTCACTATGTTCTTTTTTCTCTATGAATGACTTTTAAGAAAACACTACACTAAACATTACATTTAGTGTATGGTCGCAAATAGTGTACTTACTTTTGTACACTATTTGTGAATAAGCTTACAATTAGTGTAAGCCGCCAATGTCATTTATGAAACCCTTAATCAATCACTACTGGCTCTCAAAGCCTTTATTCTCCCTGTTGATACCTCTTTATTCCCAAGTCTAGAATCTTTGATTGACCATATCCTGCTCCAATTCTATCCAAATCAAATATATGAGCTGCTTTTAGATATCTACAGAAAATGTAGATGTCAAAAAACACCTCATATGCCCAATTCAAAGATGTAATGAGTGAGATACAGCCTCCAGAAGTTTCTAGGGAAGATACTTAGCAGTTTGTAGTAGCACGCTTTTCATACACTGAATGTGCACATGTACGAAAAATGTCCTAATCTTTTCCAGGAATTTGCATCTAGTGTATTATTTTAGATTTAGTCTATTGTTTATGTCACTACACTAATTGTAATGTTTACATTTAGTGTGTGGGTTCGTATTTAGCGTGCAACACACTAAATGCGATGTTTAGTTTAATGGAAGAGGGGTTGCATTCTGAAGAGGGTCTGCCTACTCATGGAGGTATCGAGAGGCAACTGGCGGCGGCCAACTAATCGCCATCATGTCACACAGAAGCCGGAGTGAGTGTATGGACTACGGCTCTTTGGCCGGCGCTAGGTTTGATCCCCTAGCAATCGGGTTGACCCAACCCATTATGCAGGATATCGGTCTACGTCTGACGGGAGCAATGTTTTAGGCCCAAATATGTAAATAGTCCAAAAAAGGCCTCAAAGCATTAACCCCTAAAGGCCCAAGGCATTTTCGCACCAAAAACACTTCAAAATTCCTCGTTCTAGTGCAATGAATAATGAGGTAGTCAAAACGTTTCATTTCTACATCTAATTGTAGGATCTAAATTAAGACTTATTCATTGACGCCCTCACAAAATTTCACAAACTCTGACCGCACAAATTGAAAGATTATGATGTTTGAAGTAGAAAAAGTCGTTTTATTTCTTCCGTGTATAGAGTGGATCAACAGACTTTGTCAAATTTTTGTACTACACATGGTCTGAAAACATGACAATCGTGTTAATCATGATGTTATTTCCTTGAACACTAATTTTTAGAAGTAGAAAACGGGTGTAGCGTAATCAAAATAAATGTGCAAGGAGTGGAGGTTCAAAAATTTCCAATTCACGTAATATTTTTTTGTGAACTAATATGTTGTAGAATGATAATCCGAATGGTCAATATGAAGGTTTAAACCACGTCTTGTAGTTAAAAAAATAAATCGTAAGAAATATGTAGATCTCATAGTTTTATGTGAAAAGAAGAAGTTTTTTTTGTACCTTGCCCGACAAAGTGTGCCAGTGTGAAAATGTTTGGCTTAGATTATTATGCTATTTTTTACTTAAAACAAGAGATTTTTCTTGACAATATGAAAGGAAATAAAATTATTTTCTAGTATTTAAAATCTCACATTCAATAGAGTGCCGTAGCAAAAGTTATTGGAGGTGTCCGACGTGCCCGCTCTCCTTGTTTGAAATTCAAAACCCTATAACTTTTGCATAGAATGTCGGATTTTGGAAAAAATTGGACTCACACAAAGCTTTTAGCAATGTCCTTCTACAATAGAAATTTCAAAAAGGAATGTTACAGATTGACACCATAGGAACCTGCCCAAACCTTCAAGTGTCTCCCGAGGGGACTCTTGGACCTTTAGGGGTTAAAATAGCAATTTTCATGCACTACATTCTTTGACGTTCATTATGTCAATCATGATGTTCATATTAATTACATCTTATGCGACCCAAATGAATAAAGGTTTGATGCCAATACTTTAACGCAATCCTTAATCTCTTAAAGACCTACTATTGGACCCCCGTTGTCCCCAACGCGCCAATGATAATCCTCAATAAAGTAAACATATGCCCATTATTTAGATACCCAAATTTCCTACGTATATAGACTAAAAGTTACCCAAATATCGCCACATGGTGCATTTCGGGATGCCTAGGTATTGGTCCGGCTATTGGCCTTGCTCTATTATAACATAGAGTAGAAGAGAATTCTGCAATGTAGATATTGGCATTCAAAATAATATATTTGAATGTGCATGAAATATACAAGAGACATCAAGAGACATCCAAAATGCTATACTAAATTTTATTTCTAAGAGCATTGTAATCAAAAAAGATGTTCCAAGTGCAATAGGTCACCAAAGTTGGTAGCAAATTCCATCACCTTTCTAAGATTTCCATAATATGAGAAGTTATTCATTTTTAAAACATTCATGAGGTTAATCATGACCTCTTAGTCTTAGAAAGATTAAAATATATAATTTTGTAATCCAAAATATTATTATTGAAAATGATACACTAACTACTTGGCTTCTTCTATGTACTCTATTTTTAATATAATGGTGAAGCAAACTATTGTGGGACTCAAGGGTTAGATTTAGCACTGTACAGTGAAAGCACACTTCGCTTGTACAAATTTTTGTCCTAGGCACAATACATGGCAGGGTGCAAGTTTGGACTCAATTTTAGACTAGATTATTTTATATTTTGGAGGAAAAATTATTAGTTATATTTCTATATCTTGCATATATTGAAGATTAAGAATCAAAATATTTATTGCATTAAAAAACCTTATAATGAATACAAATATAAAATGTTTGTATTGTCCCAATGTAGAATTCACATGTTTGTACTCATTATGTGAACTTATTGATAGCAATTTTACATTTTAAAGAGCTACATATGATCTTCTACTCTTTGGCTACTATATTCCACTATTTAAATATGTTAATTAATAGCCAATTGACCAAAAATGTAACAAATGTGATTTTTTTGAAAAGTCCCAAAACATGAGTTTAAAGTTATTTTTTTCTAAATTTTTTTTGGAATTAAATACAAGGACTATTGGTGCAGATGGGCCAACAATTGAATTTTGACAAAAACAAATTCTTTCTCCTCATTTCTTGCATTGAAGATTATACTCCCTATTTTGCCATAGTTTTTTTTAAATCCTCAATGTGTGAATTGTAATTGGATGTCAATAGATACGACAAATCCACCATGTGGACCATTGGAAAGATACCCATAAATCCGCCGGGAATTTGGAGATTCCAAATATTGTACAAGTTGTACTTGTCGTACAGTTTGTACAACGGCCAGGGGGGGTGACCGTAGTGTGCGATCACATAGTGTTGAATACTTATTTATTTCAATAAAGAGATGTTTGGGAAAATAAAATTAAAAAAAACACTCATAGAGTAAATCAATAATTTTACAAATATTATTTTTTTGATAATTTTGGTAGTTATTTCAAGAATTATTTTTTGCCGAACTCGACCTTCGGATACACTCCACTACATAGTTAGTTTATCCAAAAGAGATTGGATCACAACATAAGAGATTGGACCTCTCACTATACTTTTTCCTCTTCATGTTTCATTTCCTAATGGTTAGAGTTTCAACCGGTCAAGTTATCATTTTGTTTAGATGATTATGACTATTTGCTAGTTCTCCTCCTTCAATGACATCTTTAACCCTTGAATGACCACACAACCACTTTTTGGTCTTTACTTGTTTCCAAAATCTCAATTCGTGAAGAAGTAATTGTAAACTCCAAAGTTCAAATTTGCACAACCCATCATACACGCACTTTTCAAAAATTCATCGTGATTTTGAAGTTGTGGGACTCTTGAAATACCTTGGAATACATTTCCAAATATACCAATACACTAAAATTCAATGAATACCTACAAATACAATCCCACATATTGCGTTAAATTTTGCACATTTAGGACGATTTTGGTAGACTAAAGCTTTGGTTAAAATTTGTCTGTAAGAGACTCTCACCTGTTTTTTGAATGTTGATCTTCCTCATCACACATATAACTTATGATCTCATTTTTATAGTGTTGGACCATCTTTATGTACAATCAAGTAGCCAAGAGATGTAAATTCATGAGAATCATGTATAATTCTTTACTTCACGTGTTGTATGCCAATGCAAGGCTGCCAATGCAAGGCTATCAACAAAGTACACATTTGAACCTTGTCCAACCAAAATGTGTATTTTGTGCAAGATTGTGCTGATGGATAAAACAATACACCTTCCAAAATCCACAGAATTTACTACCAATATATGTTGACTTCAAACATCATAATTTCTTTATTAATCATTAAAAGTTGTCCAAATTTCCCCCAAAGTTTAGATCATATTTAACTTATGAAGGCTAGACATTAAAATTAGATATTCTATTACCAATAGAAGCAGCTAAAAAATTAACTCAATTCTTGCGATTGTGAGAAAAATCTCTTGTCACTATTAAAAGGGTTAATGATATGTCCATAACAGCTTGTGTGAGCAAAAACAAGTTTTTGGAGAATGAAAATTGTTCATGAATTGGTGGAAGAGACCAAATTTCTAACAGTGACAATCAACATAAAAAATGAGGGGAACACTTGATGCCTTAAACTTAGAATAAAATCATCCTGGAATGATATAAATCAAATATAGCACAAATGACTATAAATTTGATTTGAAGAACATAATGGTGGCCATTGCATTTTGCACAATATGCTAATGTATGCTTCTTATGAGAATTCATCTTTGGCATTGGTCCGTTTACCTTTGTCATTCCTAAGTTGATTTTTTTCCATCATTGAAGCTAATCCATTCAAGGTTATCTCTCTTGATCTCAACAATTTTTTAAGTGTTTTTGTAAAAAATTGGAATATTAATTTAATGTTGAAATAGTGTCCAAAACGTAGTTTCAATACTTTGATCTTCAATGTTTCAGACAAGTTTTTTCCAATTTCAACAAATAATTTTGTTCTAAATAGCTAAAGAGAATCTACAAGATCAAGGCTTTGGATCTTGAAAAAAATCACCTTTTGGAAATTTCAAAACAATTCCTAATTTGAATAGAATGGAGTATAAATAATATAAACCATGCCAAGAATGAACAAATAATAGTATTAAAAACAAGTGTAGATTCTCGTTGTCTTCAACAGGGCAATGAGAATCCCAAGTTAAATTTAAGTACATAAGTGGAAAACCCAAATATATACATTACATACCCATTATACCGGTTGTGCCCTTTAAACTTTATATATGGCCGATATACGGTATACCTGGATACCCTAGGTTTCAGTTCCTCATAGTATCACCTATTTCATTTACATACTAGTCATCTACATTACATACCAATTACTTACTTTATATACATGTTAATACTAACATGTATTCTATTATATAATACTACTATCGATAACCATTAACTCGTAAAGACACAAAAAATATATGATAAACTATTTTCTATGTAAAAAAGGCTTTTACGTATCAAGTAAGAGTCGTGAAGTAAATCTTTAAAAATAAAATATTAAAAAGAAGAATATAAAAACTTCCAAAAGTGAAAGGACATCAAGTACCAATTTTAGAGGGAGGAGAGAGAGAGGTACCTTATTGCGACGAGTTGCAAACATGTGGCTGATGATGGCGGCTTTAGGTTCAGCGGCGGTTTAGGGGGTAGGCCTTCCTCCTTAGGGTTTCGTGTACCCACAACGGGATCGCGGCCAGGATCGTGTTCCCAGGCGCGGGGTGGATAGAAAGGCTCGTGTTCCCCAAGTTCCCGACCGGGGAGCGGGCAGGAGGATGTTTAATAGAATAATAACCGTGAGTGTTGCACGCGGCCTACGACGTCTTGCTTTCTGCCTTCTTGTTGCTATGTCCCGGCCGTCTCTCCGCCATAGCCACTGCTCGCTCGCCCTTTGTGCTCTCGCCTCACCCTCGCCGCACGAGATTTAGCTTCCTCTCTCTCCGCCGTTACTTGTACATCTTTTCCGCGCCGTTTTCCGCTGCGAAATTCGTCTTTTGAGGCGACTGGGGTTTCATCTCGTCAAGACGGTGTCTCCTCCTCTCGGCTGTCAATTTTAGGTGGAGACCGGAGTTCTTCTTCTTCTTCTTAGGTGTTGGGGTAAGCGGCTTTGCGGTCGAAGCTATGGCGGATAGTTCGCTAGGAAGATTTCGGTTGAGTGCGAGGGATTTTTGACTGGTTTCTTGGAGCGGTGGTTGGCGTTTATCTGGTCGTCGTACGTTTGCGCCGTTGTGTGCTTCGTTTTCTGAGCAGCTTTGTCTGGAAGGAGTTGTGTTGTTCTTATCCGAGAAGTTGACTACTGGCGGAATAGGGAGCGGGAGGGGTTGATCGGGGGAGATGTTTACATTTAGTCAGTAGATCTTCTTAAAGGCAGACACGACGGAGGAGGCTTTAAGTATGTCGTTACTCGCCATGGATACGTCCAGTTTGTTCGACCCCTTCGAGTTTCCGCTCGAAGTGGAGATGGATCCTCCGAAACCACCGGAAACAAATTTTCGGGAGAAGTTGGAGATAAGGACCAAGAGGCATCACGATCATCATGTGAAGGTATGGTGTTCTGTTTTCCTTGATTGAGAAATGGAAGAAAGTTCGTTATCTGCGCAACTGGGAGGAGTTTCTCTCGTGTCAGTTTGTGATGATAAGGAATAATATTTTGTCTTCGTTAGTTTCTGCTATGTGCCGTCAGGACTGTCATATGCACGTATTCCTGGTCGGAGTCTTGTATGTGGCTGGTGTTATTCAGAAAGCTACGTAACTATTACGGAAGTCGATTGTATTAGATGTTATGTCTTCGTTCTCGCGTCCCTTTTCTTCATATCTCTGTTTAAGAGAAATTTTGTGATATGAAGCGGTGGGTTTTCATGTCTTCTTAGTTTTCACTGTTTTTTTAATCTAGTTTTGGAATCGCTTTGTGGCCTTGTAACTGAGCCGCGACCTGTCTTTACTGAAATGTCAAGCATGCTTAGTATGTATCTGAGACCCATTCCCAATGTCGTTCAAGTGTAGTTTTTGCATTCTATCTCAATATGCTAACGAGCGCCTGTTAAACCGTCGAATTTTGAGTCGTAATAATGACGCTTGAAGTTGAACTTTACATTTTTGTCCGGGGGAGTGAATCACTCATTCGTAATTCTGCAGGATATGATGGTCGCAAGAGAGTCTGATTTCAAGAGTCGAGATGTAATGGATATCAAGACACGTCCATTCGATTTCCAGCCTAAGGTATACCAAGTGTACGGATTTTTGATTGCCCAGGTGTACTTGCTGCTAGTTTCCTTCTCATTGCAAATCATTATACTTTATTGTTCAAGTTTAGTTGCTTTCATGGTTATGGTAACATTCTTTCATCTCGTCTTGCTGCATGATGGCTTTAGGATTTTTTATATTTGTCTCTGTTAATACTCTTCAAAACTGAACTCGGAGGATTATCGTCGTACTCAAATCGTCGCAATTTACGCTTTTCTATGTTCTAATCTTATTTCAGGTGCATATGTTTGAAACACCTTCCCCTACAGCAGCCCCTGGTGTTGCAGACATGCAAACTGCACGTCAGAAGCTGCGGGACTCTCTGGCAGCTGCTCTGGATATGGTTGTCAGCAAGCAGCTAGTGAAAAGTGTGTTGGGAGTGGGTGCGACTGCTGATGCGGTAAAAGATACTGGGGTTGTACAGATTTCATCGTCGTTTGAAGAGTCGAAGCCTGCGAGTTTATCGCAGGTGAGCCTCGGTTGATTTCTGTTTGAGGTTGACGAAGTTATGCTTCATAGCATTAGAGGACATACTGTGGCATTGGCCTTGTTAGGGATTGTCCAGTGGTACGTTTTGCCGGGTTTCCCCCTTTACTGGACCTATTTCGTCTTTGACTTTAACCTGTGGATCTTGAGTTGGACGTGGCTCATTCTTACCGGCATGCAAATTGTGTGTTACTGTAACAGGAACTTGAGAACCCCAAGGATGGGCAGACTGTTGAGTCACTTGTGGTCGATTTAGGCCCTTTAGAAACTGAAGCTATGAATATAGACTCGATGGGTGGAGAAATGTCTGTCTCGGAACCGCCTGCCAGCGTGGACGACTATAGATTGAACTTTGATCAGGCAGAATTCGGCAACGGAGCGGATGTGGTGGAATCACCTTTCAAAAAATTGAAAACAGAATTTGCCCAGTTTGATTATGTCCACAGAAAGCTAGAGATTGAGGAAAAGGAGGGCAGAATAGCAGTAGAGGATGTAAAAGGAGGTCTTCATATTGTGGACCTAGCAAGAAAGCTTGCTACTGATATTGAAGCTGAATTGTTTAAGCTTTATGGGTCCAAGAAGACGTACAACCAAAAAGCTCGTTCACTTCTCTTTAATCTGAAAGACAAAAGTAATCCAGAGCTTCGGGCACGAGTATTTTCTGGGGAAATACCTCCCGCAGATTTATGTCGCATGAGTGGCGAACAGCTAGCGTCTAAGGAGCTCTCAGACTGGCGTAACGCCAAAGAACAAGCCCTCGATAAAATGCTAGTCCTCACCGATGCGGACACAGTATCTGGAAAGGTTGTTAAAAAGACTCACAAGGGTGAGTTCGTCGTGGATGTTCAGAATGAGAGTACTGTGGACATAGTCCCAGCTGTTTCTCGATCCGTATTTCCTGTCAACAAAGTAGAGGAGAAGGCTCAGCAGGAAGATTCCGAACAAACGGAAGGGCAGGCCAACTACTCACCGAACAAGTCCAGGAACGGGAGCTCCCCTTCATTGAAACGAAGTAGGTCTGATGAGAATGACCGCGTAGGAGCGCCTTTATCTTATTCGAGCTCGATTGGAGAGGAGAGAACTGCTACGCTAATGATCGATGCTGAGTTGCCTGAGACGGAGACATCCTTGCCGACTATCTTGTCACTCGATGAGTACATGGAAGCTCAAGATGAGGGAGGAGTTCAGGAGGACGTCTTCGAAGATGCACCTATTGAGTCAAGAGACTCTTTGACACCCACTGAGGAGGTGGAAGCGCAGGAGGCCCCTGACAGTATTGAGCCACTTAGTAAGCGTGACGAGAGCCCGAGTGTGACTGACAAGCCCGTCAAGGAAGAAACCGTTATCAAGCGTGACGAGAGCCCGAGTGTGAAACATGCGGAGCCGACACCCGTACTTGCTAAGAAATCAAGTGATGCAGGGAGAACCGACAAGGTTGGAGTGGCCTGGACGGGCCAGATTCAACTAAGTGGTAACCGGCAGTCTCCGTTGAGTGTCTCGCACCGAAGGTATGTGTTATTCGACCAACGATACCTCATCCCGCTTGTCAGTTTGATCAATGAGAAATATGGTTCATGCTTGAAGGTACGATGTGTCTAGCCTACGGGTATCCTCTGAATGTTGAGTTCCATAGAAACCGCACTCCTTCTGAGGTTCTTTGTTTTATTTGCTGCCGTTTGCCCTTGATTTAGTTGACATGGTAGAGTTGTTTGAGTTAATCCTTGGATTGGATGTGTTCGTTTATTGTGTGTCTGTTTTCTCTTCGTTCCGTCTTTTAGTGCTTCTTCAGAGGATTACCATCAGTTATGCATTTTCTCCTTGATATCTTCGTGTGTTGATGTTACGTATGCAGCCTCGTTACTAGGTGAACCCAATTATTTTCGATAAATATATGTTGGCACATCTGTAGATTCAATCGGGCTGTCGGCACTTGGAGTTTCTGAACTTAATGTTGATACCTGGCTTTGTGATATGTCATGCAGTGGCGAAAAAGTGGACTTGAAGCATTGGCCGAAGTCACTCGAGTTAAAGGGAAGGGTGAGATTAGCGCACTTGGACAAATTTCTTCAGGAGTTGCAGCAGTCTCGTTCACGCGCAGTCACGGTACAGCCTCAAGCTTTTGTGACGTCCTTAATCTTTAAATCCTGCTCCTGCCGAACATTTTGGACAAGTGTTGAGCTATGCTTTTGTACTCAAATCTTTTGTGAATACCAGATCTTTTGTGGTACCCTTCTCACTATGTTTTTGCCATGTTTGTAATGCAGTATGCAGATTGTCATGTCTCTTCCATTTGAGTCGCCGTTTTAGTCATTAAGGATAGATACTCGTTGCTAATGAACTAAACCCGTTTGTAAATAGTCGTTCTAACTTCGGTGTGATCTGGTTTGTTCTAACGGTGGAATTAAAATGATCCAACGGCCATATGCCAGCCACAGTCGCTCTTGAAGTATCATTTTGGCACTGAACCGATTCTTGTATGTCTGAGCCGGACATCTACAAGCTCGTCATTAATCAGGGAGGATGGTTCTTCATGCATTAGATTTGATGGGGATTCTAGTTGGAATGCAATCCATTGACCTCCCTGCCACCTATCAGTTTGTGACAAAAAGCTTAGTCTAGAGCGAATGGTGCTCGGTGTGATTGTTGGTCTGCCCTACGCACGAGACGCACACCTTTCTGTTTCTGTTAGTTACCTTCACCTTCTAGTCTGGTGATTTTATTAGCTACATTATAATCAAGATAATAGGGCATGAACGAACGTGAAATTTCAAGCATGAAGGTCATATTTTAGATCATAAGCAAACACTCGTAATTGGTAGGTCGTTTTTGAACATTTAGCAGTATATAATATAACTGAAGGTGGCTGCTCTCAAGTTTCTAGATCAATCCCCTAGTTTTTCCCTTCGGATTTGTAGCTTTGTGAACGTGTAATGTGAACGTGTTGAGCTGTAAAGAGACTGGGTTTACAGAGTGACGCAATAAGTTTGCTGGCTTCCGAGTTTCTGGATGTGACAAGAACCTGCCGCACCCTGCGTCCTTTTAAGAATAGAACCAAAGGATGCTGCCTGGGTGTGATTGGACGACGCTTTCTCGTGGAGGAGGCCATTTTTTGTGCTGTATGTGCGTTGCATCAACCGGTAGTTGCAAATTGGCAATGTGGCCACCATTCGTGAACTCTCTGTGAGCAGTGCACAGATCGGATATGGAATAGGCATGCAACAAGCGAGTATTTCGGTGCGTTGCGGTGTGCTTGACGACCATGATCCTTATCTGAAAACTGGGCACTCTCAACAGTGGAGACCACGATCGCAGCTTCTGCATATGTTGTTCTTTATTATATTGATAGGTTTGTACTACGCAAGGTTGATCCAGGCCATTGTGACACTTCTGTGGGGTCTCATCATGGTCTTACACTCTACGTTAGCGCTGGTGTTGAACGGTGTCTTGCTGTGGTTTTCGAATTTTGATATTTGCCCGAGAAGGTTCTCAGTCCATGTAGAGGTTTTTATAATGATACTTTATAACGATAATATTGGGTATTTGAGTTGTCCTGGGTAGTATTAATATCTGTTTACAAATACGGTATGGTCTTCACTTCTGAAATGTTGCATCTGAGTGCACTTCGGAACAATTCAGGAGCCGACTACTAACTGAGAACTGGTGATTGATTTTAATGTTTCTGGTTGTGTGCATCTGCCTTCCTTTGATATTCTCGCACCTTGGAGCTCTATATGTTTGTCTGGTGAAACTCTTCTGAAGTTTGTTCTTTGAGAGATTCGATTATGAGATGCTTTTTAAATGGTTCTGCTGACTCTTCCTTTGCTTCCTTGAGGCCATCACTGACCTCTTGTGTTTTGTTTGTTTCTCGCAGGTGGTTTCTGTTCTCGTGCAGGAGGGACACCTGGATCAGACATCAGCTACAGAGCATGTCAAAGAGGTTGGTCATCTTTTATATTTCGGCTTTTTCTTGTTTCTGAGAATTCTTGATGTTTCATGAATTTGGCTCGGAAGGTGGAGTACGCACTTTCGAGCTTCCCAAGGAAGTAGATAGACAACATGTAAGAGTGTAAGTTGTAAGGAGTTGTTTTCAAATCTTTGGGATCCAGCCCTTTTCCAAACCTCGACATTAACATGGCACCTCTAACTTGAAAGATGCTTACACTTATCTCCTATGGTTGTCCAAGATGATCAAAATTTGACCGTCATTAGTACCCTGGGCTTGCTGGACTGTGATTCTCCCGAGGATCTCTCCCCATGAACGTATTTTAGGTGCTTGAACCGGAAGGTGTGAACTCTGAAATTTAGAACACGCCCTTTTGTTGTAACGTTAGGAGGCATCTGTTTTTTACGGGACTCCTGCTCTTTAGTTTCCACGGTAACTGGAATCCCGAGATTTTGACCAACCCTGGTTTTGACTAGGTGATCATAATATGACTTTTCGAATAATTCACAAACGGAATACGGTAGTAGTATAATTGTTATCGTTTATATTTTAAAACGATTTGATGATTTTATAATCATCAAATACTCAAGAGTGTCTTGTCTGATGTATTTTACTTTCTGGAAATGGCAGGTTGCGAGCCAGTACCAAATGGGAGACAGAGTGGGGTTCGTGGAGCCTCGGTCGGGTTATGAGCTCTACTTGCTACCGCCAGGCAGTGGCACCACCAAACTGTTAGGCGAGCACGGACACCCTGACATCTCACCGGAGGCCCTCGGCAAGGACGTAGTGTTAGTGGGTGTCATTGTGTGGCGTAGAAGCCACTTATCTTCGTCGTCTTCTAGGGCGCCTGACCGTAACAATAATTCAAAGAGACATGCGGTTGCATCTTCAACTCATCATGAGTCCATCTCCAAGAGTAGTCGGGCAGGGGTGGATCCTTCTACTAGATCGAGGTCATCGTCGTCGCGAGGAGGCACTAATGTAAGCGCTGCTGCTGCTGCTGCACCACCACCACCACCGTCAATGCATCTTCTGAAATTCCCAGTTGAGTCCTCCCCAACGAAAGACCTCTCCCCTGCTCCTGCTGCTGCTCCTGCTCCTGTTAAGAACAACTGGCCGTCCTCCTCTCCTACTCCTACTCCCTCTCATGCAACTGTGCTGAAAGCGCACCGTATCACCCCCGCCCCTTCTGATGCCACCACTGATATGCCTCCGGGCTTCTCTGTCCGTTCTCACGCTCCTCCTCCTCCTCCCTCCTCCTCCTCCTACCGCCCAGATCCCAGACAACCTCCCCCTCAAGCCGCAGCGGATGTCCCTCCCGGGTTCTGGCCCCGGCCAGCAGCACCAGCAGCAGCGCCTCAGAAGCCCCTCGCGGATGAAGATGACGACCTCCCTGAATTCGACTTCAGTGTCCACACTCTCCCTCCTCCTCCTCCTCCTGCTGCTGCCAGCTCTCTTCCTCCCCCTCCCAGGCCTCCACCCCCTTCCCAGGACTTCCTCTCCCGGGCCCCCCCTCCCAACTACTACACTGCTCCCATGGAGGATCCGGCTTTGAGAGTACCTGGCGCCATGCTGCAATATGGGGCGACGACAACCACTCCTCCTCTAGCCGCGCTGCCCAGGACGGACCTCCCCGAGTGGCGCCCCTCTGCTCAGTTCCAGTACAGGCCTCCGGTGTACTTCGACCCAGCGGCAGCAGTGGGTGGAGTCCCCCCACCGCCCCAGGAAATGACCTGGCCTCCTCCTCAAGCGCCACCGCCCCTGCCTTCCCAGTGGCAGCAGCAACAACCTCAGGAGCAGCAGCACTACCAGCAATGGCAGCACTTCCAACCTCAACAACAACAGCAGCAGATAAGGCCTGTGGATCCGAGAGGGGCTTCTTCCTTCAACAGCTGGGACGGTGCTACCTGGGATGCCACAACAGGAGCTAGAACCAAGGATCCGCGCTCCAACGTCGACCAGGCCTCCTCATGGCATGATACTACTCAAAGGCCTGAGTTCCGGCGTAGGTAGGTAGTTGTCTGATTATACTCTTAGGTGGTAGTGGCATTCTCTCTCTTCCTTCATCAATCAAATTGTTACATGGATATCATCACTTGTGATATTCTGACTCATGATAGGGTTGTCCTTGGGAGAGAGTTTTGGCAGGAATCACTGTTGCATTTTTTGACTTTCTGTTCCTGTTGAATGTTGTATTGGAATGTACTCAGGTTATCATTCCGCTCATTTCTGTTGTTTGAGTAAAATATACATCGTTATTTTGTGTCTCTGTTGTGGTTTGATGTGCGCGTTCTCGCAATGAATGGCAATCAGTGGTATTTGGGATGATTTCCATTGAAAGTTGCGCGCATGGCGAGTAGGGTAGGACAACCCAAAACTGACCGGTGATCCAATACCGCTCCCTTCTATACCCTTCCTAGATTTTAGGGAGGAAATGTAGCTGATAATCTTATCTTCTTCTCTTGTAATATATCACACCTTCTCTTAGAATAAATCACATCTTCGTCTCTTATAATGAATGAAGCTAGGTGAAGCCATGTGGGTTGATGGTTTTGACCCGGTGAAGCCATGTCAAAATGGGGAGCGTTGGTCCGTTTAGGAGGCATTGGTAGTGACAATGGGAGTAGGTGACAATAGTGAGGCAGTGGGAGTGGGTGGCAATGGCACTAAGGAGGTAGTGGAGTGAGTGGCGTATGGAGCCCATTGGGACAACATGGGTCTACTAGTCACTTATAAATTCATTGGTCAATGCATAGTTCGTGTGAAGATGGGCTACATTTCATCCTTGAAATCTAGGAAGGTTATGGAAAGGAGTGGTATTGAGTGGCTGGTTGGTTTTGGATTGTCTTATCTTAGAGTTACATTTGAGTATGGATGTAGAATATTCAATATAATTGTGCAAGAAAATGGGTGTAGCATATTCAAAATATTTGTGCAAGAAGTGGACTTGGTTCAAAATTTAACAATTCACTATTTATTTTTTTGTGAACTAGACATGTTTTAGAATGATAATCCAAATGGTCAATAAGAAGGTATGCACCTCAGGAAAAAATTAAAAGTATAAAGTACAAAGTTCTCTAAGTTTTATGTGGAAAAGAAGTGTTTTTGATACCTTGGCCAACAACCTGTGACAATGTGTGATAATGTTTGACTTGGATTTACATGCTATTATTCACTAAAGCCAAATAATGGTTTCTTAACAATATGAAAGGAAGGAATAGTACTTGCTAGTGTTGAAAATCTCACATTAAAAATTCCAATAATTGAATATTATAAATTGACACCATTGGAACCTGCACAAACCTTTCAGTGTCCCCCAAGAAGACTCTTGGAAATTAGGGGTTATGTATATAAAAGAATTAAACAACAAACGTGCATAAAATTTTGATTCGTAAATTATTTTAACCATTGTTTCATGTGACTCAGTGGCATGTCATTGCATGAATGCTGCAAAAAATTAGCCTAAATATCATGAATATTGCATCTTTCATACAAAGAGTTTTTCGCTTGAAATGTTAAATACAGATAAAAAGAACTTTGGCGGTCTTTCAATTCAAGCACTTATTAACCCTTTACCGCCCACTGGGTATGTTTCTGGAAAAACTAAGATTTCTGCTCAATTTTTTTCTTTGAACCCGATTTTATGGAAATATAATGCCTAATATTAATATCTAACCTTACAAAATTGAACTTAACATATGACCTAAACTTCGGGGAAATTTTGCACAACATCCAACGGTTGATGGAATAGATTATAGTGTTTATAGTTACCTTTTATTGGTAGTGAAAAGTGTGGATTTTGGAGGGTGTACTACTTTAACCATCAATAGATTCTTGCAAGAACTTTTTTACTTCAAATTAGAATGGTTCGCATGTGCACTAGGTTGATAGCTTCACATTGACATATCATATGTGAAGAAAAAAATTCTAAACAATTTTTGGTGATTTTTTTGCTTTTCTCTACTTGGTTGTATATAAAAACGTGCCACCCTTAAACAAATAAAAACGGAAGTTTTGTATGTGAGGAGAGAGATCAACAATCACAAAACAATGAAGAATGTCTTAAAGACAAAGTTCAATCAAAATTTAAGATCAAAATCAATGTGCATTAAAACATAGTAAGTGGCATGGTATTGTCTACCCTCGAAAGGGGGAAGTAGTTCCAGCTCACTAATTCCTTGTCCAGTGGACATGGTCTTGGTAGTGGAACGAACAGACACTTCATTCACACCGGTACCCTTTGGAAACCGGCGTTCTTCTTCTCGTTTGGCATGGTATTCACTATTATAGTGCAATTAAGCAATTATGCACTTAGCCAAGTGCACTGGTTGGTGGTAGAAAGCCGCAAGTTATTTGCTCATAACTTTTTTTTAAATCAAAATTTGGCAAAATTTTAGTATGTTTTTTGTCAAATTTTTTTGGTGTTTGTCGTATCATACATTGGCATCTTTATGTTCATATCAGTAATATATTTTTTACATTCGCTACCTTTTTTTAGAAAATATATGATTTCTACTCTAGTTTGCAAATCCTGCTACAAAATTATGATCATGTGCCCAAAGAGATTATAAATGTGTTATGAGTTATTATAGGATTTTAGAGTACTGCACTACAAACACAATGTGTAAGAGATACAAAAATATATATGCAAATTCCTAAGACAGTGTAAAGTACCTCACTGTATTTTATAATGCAAAAACATACATAACCAAGCAATTCCACACTATTGCTGAGGAATTCTAAAATCAAACATATCATATGGACCACCCAATATATAAATATATACCACCAACCGAACGATAGACACATCTCAAACTGCATAATACTAACGTACTTGCCACCTAAACTGCGTGCATGCTCTACTATAGTATATCGCTCCACGGCTCACAGCTCATCTGCTGGCGGAACGACTCCCTCCACGTGTCCAATGGCGCTACCTACCATAGCGGATAGTTCATGATCCTCCACTGGACGATCTCCCACATCTTCGATGCCAATGGACGCACACTCAACAAATCGGTAATTGCCAGGAACACCCTCCCGCGCATGCCTTACCCTGTCATCATTATAGAAAAAGCCATCCTTTGCATTGAAGGACATCTCTCGCTCTGATGAGAAGGCCCCCTGAAATGCAATGATGTCCTCGGATACGCTAGATCTTGGAACGGGAGGCAAACCTGGTCCGGTATCACTCTGAGTACCTCCGAACGTCTCTTGTGTCTCCGATACAGGCTCTGATTGAGAAGGCATCGAAGGCTGTCGAATCCTCCTCTGCACCGAAAAAAATTCATATGAATCCAATCCTTCTTCCTCCATCTCCAACCTAGGACCATCAAATGTACGCCCCCCTCCTGCCCCTGCCGCCAAACTAACATCTACTACACCTGTATCTTGCATCCTCTCTGTAGGTGTTGCAGACGTCGCCCCTGAAGTATCTCCCACCGTCCGCTGCATTGATGGAATTCTCTCTCCATCCTCATCGGCGTCTGAATCACTGCCAGATAAGAAATCTTCAGTGGTACCTGAACGTGGCAATCTCTCATGTAAACCACCTCCATCCTCATTGTCCTCTTCATTCCTCACTCCACCAACCGCATCTTCGGTCTCAGGTACGATGTTGCAACCAGTACTTGTTCCACCAGTCCTGACCAACAGTTCTCCTTGGAAATTGTCGGACAACTCATTGTACAGGAATGAAACTCTGTCTGTACAATCGTCAATGATGAAAACCTCAGATCCCTGGAAATCTCCTTCAAGGATCGTGGGAATGGCCGTAGATATGTTACACGCCACTAAACCCCAACCACGGGGCAAGTATGAGCCCACTAGTCTTGCAAGCTCTGATGGAGATCTCTCAAGTGAATCAACTTCAGAGGGTTGGCGTGCCTTAGTCCAGTGATCCAAGAATACAAGTGGAAGTGGAACGTCTCCAGAAACATAGTTCGGGCCAGGAGATGTACCCACAGGGTGCTGCATACAAATCACAACATCGCCAATCGGTTGTACTACTTGCTCCAAACGCCCATTCTCTGTAAAATCAAGAGCATAGGGATTAACCGAGTTGGGATCAAAAGCCCAGCATCCACGTCGCATAGTACATCCCTCTGGAAGCTTCACCTTCGTGAAAAACTCTTCATTGGCATACACAGCCGCTGGTAACAAGAAGATGACGTTCCATCGTTCAATATTTGCCATCCATAATGTCAGCTGTGCAAAAGCTGCGGATAACTGGGCGTCTCCCCAATGACCATCTCCGTGCCTCCCACCGCCACGTCGACAATCAATCACCCACAAACATGGTTTCCCCAACTCTATGTAGTCGGTGCGGAATAATCCTCTTCGACACTGAACCGGAAAAAGATTCTCTGTGTCGCTCTGCCCTGGCCTCTTGACTTCCATCTGCCATTCCCAATTAGCAGTAGCCAATTCTCCCACATCCACGGACAGTCCAATGTATCCACACCCCCCTGCTGCAATGTCACCATAATGAAACCTGATGGAAGGGGGGATGAGGTAGCCTATGTCTTCCAGTTTAGACACCTTCCCCCGCACAGGAGCACTCCAAGCTTTTTTCGTGGCAGCATTCAAAAGCTTTCCAAAGGTATCAAGTTGTGCACTACTCCTCGGAAAATACTTCGCTACACGGATACGAAAGAACTCCTCCATGGAATCAGGTGTACTTTCCTTGTTCTCCACCATCAACCAACGGATCGAATTCATCACAGCTTCTCGTCTCTGATATCGGTCAACCACACCGGCAATCGTACGAGGATGTGGATTCTTGTCTTTTACACCGTCGAAGTAATATGCTTGAGAAGGTCTTACTCCATCCTCCCTCACCGGCTTCGCTGCAGCAGACTTTGCCAACCGAAGATAATATGGATTCGGAACCCTACCTAGAGGCCTCAACCAATTCTGCGTCATCTCCTTTCTTGTTGGTCGTACGTCCACATTTGGATCCAGCTCTTTCTTCCTCGCCATGTCCTTCCACTTGTCCTCTTCCTCCTTGCTATAAAAGAGAATGTCGTCTTCGTAGTCCTTGCATACCTGAATGATAGCTTCGAAGCAGTCATTGCTCGGATTCCATGCATGATTGGTCAGATCCTCCATGTTTTTGGCCAATCTCTTCACCGTGACAACTCCATCCCCCTTGGGCAACTTATGCACTGCACTTGCCGCACTCACCAAAGCAACAGCCCTACGTGCATCGTCCGCACGTAGTGTGCTATCAGGCCTCCCATATAGATCCCAAATCTGACGGATCTTCCTCAAATCCTCCTCCATGGTAGAATATGAATGTCTCTGGAACTCCGCCACGTTGATCCGCGCAGACTTCTCAATGTAAAAGCGACGATCATCATACACCACAAAAGTGGCCTCCCGCCGCTCAAACGTGTCCAGATACTCGTTTAAAGGCATAGTACCATCTCTCCACTGCTGCTGTGCAAACTTACAAGCTACTACTATGTGTTGCCCATCCACCGGTTCCCAAATGATATGATCTTGAAGCCAAGAATACTGGGATCCCATAGCACCCTGTGCAGAAGCACTCCCGTGTGCAATGAACATGCGCTCAAACTCTCGTGCGGTACCTACCAACGGAAATGGCTGCTCTTCCTTCTCAACGACACCATCATCGGTGGTAGTATGCACGATGTATCTGATCGGTCGAAGTACCAATCTACTCACCCGAGTCGCGGATTCTGGGTCTCGTAAGCGGTTGAATACTTCTATGACCCTCTTCTGTGATAAAACTCGGTGGTTGGTTTCCGGATTCTCTACAGAGACAATGCGGTCCATGTGTGCCTTAAACACAAAATTCCCCCACACTGATCCTTTCGCAATCTCCTCTGTTGTAGGCACTGGTGCTTTTAAATTCATAGGAGTTGGAACATCCTGTGGTATCTCCGCATTGTCTTCAAAATCCTCTGGTATATTGTCTGGAAGGTTGTGAAAATCTTCTTCCTCCGGCGCCATGGCTGACAAATCAGTTGAATCTCCTGGTGTAGATGTAGGGGCCCTATGATGACCATCAGGCGTCCTGAGCCCCGACCTAGGAACCCTGCCACCCGATCTTGCACTTCTCCCAATCAACCTCCTCCCACTTGGATCCAAACTTGATGGGCCTTCTCTTGAACCAGAAGCTACATCACTGTCAACACGCCGTGGCCTCTTCGTAGGACGTCTACTCGTTAATGGAGGATTCGGTAATGTTTGTACCTCAGAAGTTGTGCTGGGATGTTGGCCTCCACTTCCCCTCCCCCCCTCTAGTGGTCGCCAATCCAGTTGCAACGGCTCAGCAAGAATTCGATAAACTTCTGATTCTTCTGGTTCCGCTGGTGGGGCTTGAGTTGTCGCACGTGATGGGTCCCTCTCCCGAAATGCTTCATATCTAATATGTTCCTCCATAATCTTCTTAGCCTTTAGCACCATCTCCGGTGATAACGCTAAACAGGCTAAGACGTTGTTGTGTCTAGCAGTACGTACCGCAAAAGAGATGTTCAACCAAAACGTCTGCAATGATTTGAGGAATTTCACCTGACCTGGATTTTGAAGAAGATTTAAAGGGACAGGTGCAAGAAGCAACTTCTTCGAAAGAGAAGTCTTTACTTCCGATTGACCTGGACCCACTACACAAGTAACGTATACCATATCATCACGTCGAAGAGTGATTGCCTGGATTTTGCCAAAACTTTTCCCCAACGCCGATGTACGCTTCCCAAGCTCAAAGGGATAATCCGTCACCCATAAGAAGGGGCTTGACTCATCCACTTCCGCGATCCACCAGCCGTGGCTCTCCCAAATTCTATCAATATTTGGTGGTCCATAACGCAACACTCAAAAAAACTGTATATCATTACAAAACGATAGTCACTATTAGTATGGAATAAGAATTTTTTTGAACATGCAACACCCCTTGTCTACCTCTAAAAACTTTTGCACTACAGAAGATTTAATACCAACACCATTGTGTTAAGTATGTTGTTAGTTCTTTGGTGAAATAGCATATTAATCCAAGTCAATTATTTTCATACATTATCACACATTTTCGGCCAAGGTACCAAAAAAGCTTCTACCTTTCCACAAAAATCTTTGAGATCTTCGTATGATTCATTTTTTATTTTTCCTACGGCATTATGTGATGTAAATCTTCTTATTGACCATTTGGATTCTCATTTAAAACAATATCGAGTTCACAAAAAAATATAACTTGAATTGCGAATTTTTTAACCTCCACCCATTGCACATTTTTTTTGAATTTGCTACACCCCTTGTCTACCTCTAAAAACATTTGCACTACACAAGATCTAAATCCAATACTATCGTGTTAAGCATGTTGTTAGTTCTTTGGTGAAATAGCATATTAATCCAAGTCAATTATTTTCACACATTGTCACACATTTTTGGCCACCATACCCAAAAAACTTCTACCTTTCTACATAAATCTTTGAGATCTTCGTATGATTCACTTTTGATTTTTCCTACGGCATTATGTAATGTAAACCTTCGTATTGACCATTTGGATTCTCATTTCAAACGATATCAAGTTCACAAAAAAACATAACGTGAATTGAGAATTTTTGAACCCCCACTCATTGCACATTTTTTTTTAATATGCTACACCCCTTTTCTAACTCTAAAAATTGGTATATACCAAATTAACATCATGCTTAACATTACGGTAATTAATTGAGACCTTTTATAGTGCAAAAATGTGACACCAATTGAAATCAAAGTGTGCTGATCCAGAAAACGCAGGGAAGAAAATGAGCCTTTTCTTTACTTTAAACATTATAATCTTTCAATCCGTGCGGTAAAACTTTATGAAATTTTGTGAGTGTATAACTTAATAAGTCATTATTGAGATCCTACGGTTTAAAGTACCAAAAAAAACTTCATTTTTCTTCCATGCTAATTGCACTAAAACTAGCATTTTTAACGATTTTTGGTTGAGATATTCTCCACATCATTTATGGATCAAGGAACATGGGGTATCAATATCAAGGGTATCACCACCAGGGTATGACCTACTGGGCACCGTAACCGGTTATCAACTTAGGATTTGAGTCAGGGTATCAACTTAGGGTTTTGAGTTAGGGTTTCGGAAGTTAGGGTATCAACAACGGATATCAATCCATTGCACTTTGGGTAGTCCTAGGAGGGGTGTGCGCGCGCACACCTCTCGTAGAAGTTGTGAGGGGAGGCTGTGAGTGTGAGAGAGAGGGTTTGGAGGAGAGAGAGGCTTGTGGGATTGTGAGAGAGGAAGTTGTGAGGACGAAGAGTGAGGAGAAAAGAGTTGTGAGGGAGAGAGGAATGGAGTGGAGGTGTGAGGGTAGCCGCAAGAGAGTAGCAGCAACATTGTGGAGGGAGAGTAGCCTGCGGAAGCTTCGCCTCGCCGCGCCTGCGGGCTCGCGCCACGCCGCG